>CM076583.1:252063136-252404505 GCA_034641835.2 Pinus albicaulis | reverse complement strand
TCCTGTTTCCTACTCATATGAAGAAAAATTAGCGCTGGTTGTCGTGTTCTCAGTCCAAAAACTTCGTCATTATATCCTCATGCGCTCCACCAAGGTTGTGACTAATTCCAACCCCATGGCTTTCCTATTGAGTCGTCGTATCCTCACTGGGAAGTACGCCCGTTGGGTCGTTATTCTTCAGGAATTAGACCTCGAATTTGTCACACCAAAGAGTAAGAAAGGCTTAGCCCTCGTTGAGCTCATTTCTGAATTACCTACCGGATCGCAAGACCCTCCAGTTAATGATGATTTTCCTGATGAACACTTATTTTCCATTACTTCCGACGACCCGTGGTATGGCGATATTCTTACTTACTTGCGAACCCAAAAGTTCGCCATCCACCTTGATCGTGAGGCTCGCCGACGTATCCGACACCAGGCTCCCCGATACCTCCTTATCGGTGACGACCTCTATCGTCGCGGGATTTATACTATCCTTCGTCGTTGTCTCACACACGCTGAAGCTGAACAGGTCCTTAATGCCTGCCATAGCAGCACTTGCGGTGGCCACCTCTCTGGTCTTGCTACTGCCCAGAAATTCATGCGCACTGGGTATTTTTGGCCTTCCCTCTTCAGTGATTGCATTGAGGCAGTCAAACACTGTCCCAATTGCCAACATTTCGCCCCTAAGGCGCGAGCTCCCCCAGCTCCCCTCCATCCGGTTGTCTCCACTGGTCCCTTCTGTAAATGGGCCATCGACTTTATGGAGTTTCGCCCGCCATCCGCTGGTAACCACAAATATATCATCGTGGCGGTCGACTATTTCACAAAATGGGCCGAGGCCATGCCTACATTTAACAACACGGCAGCTACCGTGGCCCTCTTTTTCTTTAACCACGTTATCGCTCGATTCGGAGTTCCGAAACAACTGGTCTCTGACCATGGCAGACATTTTGAAGATGAGATATGGCGCGAGCTATCCTCACTATTGGGTTTTGAGCACCAATATTCCTCCTCCTATTACCCCCAAGGTAATGGCCAAGTTGAAGCAGTCAACAAAATCCTCAAGACTATGCTTCAACGGACGGTGAATAAGCACAAAACCAACTGGCACCTCATGCTCTTCCCTGCTTTATGGGCCTATCGGACTTCTGTTAAAACCGCCACCGAGTTCACTCCTTTCCACCTCGTTTTTGGAGAGGAGGCAGTCTTACCAATCGAGCGTGAAATCCCTTCCCTGCATCTGGCCGTCGAACTTCTCCCTGACACCCAATCTCTAGAACAATGACTTATCATGCTCAAGCGCGCTTCTGAAGACCGCCGTGTTGCCTTGCAAACCATGGAAGTGGCCAAGAAACGCACCAAAGCCCAGTATGACCGAAAAGTCCAACCTCGCACTTTTCACGAAGGCGACCTTGTTCTAGTCTATGACCAGGCCCATGATTTCCTTGGTCATGGGAAGTTCGACTCATTATGGCTAGGCCCTTACATCATCAGTAAGGATCTCAGTAAGGGGGCATACCTCTTAGAGGATTTCGAAGGCAATCCCCTTCCTAATCCTCGCAATGCACTCTATCTTAAGAAATATTACCCTTAGCATTTCCCTTATGAAATGCATGTTTTATTTTCTTTTAGATAGCCAGCATCTTTTTTCGTTTTTGTGATTTGCTACTTCACCCGGACCCATTTTGTCCAAGGAGGGTCACTTCACCTCCCCTTTAAATCGAATCTCCTCACTTACGACACTCGTACTTGGGGCACCACTTCGCCTCCATACTTGTCCACGTTCGTGTCGATTTTCGTCATGAGTTCCCACCTTGTACTCATGTTTTCATGGTCCCCCATTGGGCCTTTACTGTGTGGCAGCACCATCGAGTCGCCCTTGTTTAGAGCATCCAAGTTGAGTCATCATCGCATTCATGGAGTCTATCCCGAGTCCCTTTGTACCCCGCTATAGCCCTCCATCCTCCATTGCTTGGTCTCTCTCTTGTGTCACACATTATGACCTTCAGTCCCACTGTCCCCTATCCCTTATGATATTGTGTCAGTCGATGCCATGTCATTCATGCCCTTTATGCTCTAACAAGGGAAGTCGTCCATTCGCTACTCAGTCCTTTCCATTTCACTATCATCATTAGTGTCAGTCTGTCCATCGCTCTACTATTTTCTCTCATGCCTTAGTTGAGGATATCTCATTGCCTCACCTATGGCGGACCTCCTTCTGTCGACATCAGCTCATTCATTCCAGAAGCCAGGTCTAGAGGGCGGTGTACCTTGGTTCCAGCTTCCACTCTTGTTCGGTGCCTCGGATCAGGTAAAGGGATCTCTCATTTCCCTTTGACTTGATTGTTTCTCCACTCCAGCTCCTTTCAGCATGACCGAGATCCGTATACTTGATGGTTCAGTGATACAGCAACAGCTCTTGATGATTCCCGGGTGTGTGTGAGATGTCTCAACCCTCATGAGGGGGTGGCCCTGCAGGTAGCCCCCCACATGCCCGGATGACCTCCTCCTTGCAGCCTTCGATGCAGCTCCAGATATTTGATGATGTTGGCCTTAGCCACTTGCGGCGCCTCTTTGATTTGCATGTATCAGTCAGATTTTGTGAGCCCTTCCCCATTTACAGGGGGCATTTGGGTTGTATTTGTATCTCATGTACTCAGATATTATTGTATCAGTCCTGGCTGTTATCCCAGGCACAGCATGTATGTGGGATTCCTCATTGTATTTTTATCTGGCTCATGATTATGCCGGCTATACTTTATGGTTCGGTCCCTTGTTTACTGGACACACTATTCTTTTGTACTTTGTCTCGGCGGGCATAGGTATGCCTCCCCCGCCGCCTTCAGCACAGGTACCCTCTCATAAAAAGAGACTTGTTGCACCTGCGAGTCTCGTCTCCTCAGGGTCTAGTTCTTCAACACACTATCTACCTTGCTCTCTCTCTGACTTCCCTTTTGTTGTCTAGTGATTGAGCTCTTACAACGTACTTCAGTCATATGATTTGTTCCTAACACTCGCACACTGGGGGCCAATCTGTTACACCATTTTTTGGTCATCTAACCTATTATCATTAGGTGGACCCAAGTACACCATGTAAGACCAATTTTACCCTAAGTAAAATTGCCTTCCCTATGTTAAATAACTTAATAAACCATATTTATTAGGTTGTTTATGGTCCAAACAGGAAACCCCAAAAAGAAATATTAAACAAACCTATATTTGTTTGATTTTCCTCATGGAATAATAAATTAAACCATAATTTAATTATTATTCCCAGTCATGTTTAACCCAAAAACAAAGAAATTAATTAGATAAACCTTTATTTCTCTTATTATTTTCTAGGAATAATTATTTAAATCTTATTTAGATAATATTCCTTGTTAAATATGACCAAATCACCCACAAATAATTAAATAAATCATTATTTATTTTATTATCTTCTAACCGCTTCCTTAAAAAGATAAATAAATCATTTATTTATTTATTTTTGACAAATCAAGGGATTTGACCCAAGTCAAATACCTTTTTCCTCCAACAAATATAATAAAATATTCCATAAAAAGTGGATCTAGATCTGGTTAACCCATGCACCAAGATCTAGAATGACCCAATATTTTGTTATAAATAGGAGAGTTTTTCCTACCATTCTTCACCTTTTGTTGCCTATTAGATCACTCTGGATCTATACACTTGGTCACCATTTTCTGCCATTTGCTGTGAGAGCTCCCTTTGAGTTCCATTCTTTGTGTGGGTTTTCTACACCAAAGAGAGAGAGAGATTTTAGATCTGAAGTGCTGAGGACTTCCAAGAACCCATCCCACTGAGGAGAATTGGATACGCCTTCTTGTTTTCCTCCCAGGTGCCCAATTAATATAAAAATTCTTTCAAAAAATTGTTCTTGTCTTGTCTATTGGTATATGGAGCAAACCCTTGTTTTTTCTGCTTAATGTCTTTCCATGCATAGATCTGGTTTTTGCAGCTCTTTTATGTTCAACTAACTGCAGACATGAAGATATTGGTAGCCACTTTTGTTGTTAGGGCTATTAGTTATGCGTAGCTAAATTGGTCCTTTTTCGTACACTTCGACAAAGGATTCATACTAACACATCTTGTTACACCATTTTTTGGTCATCTAACCTATTATCATTAGATGGACCCAAGTACACCATGTAAGGCCAATTTTACCCTAAGTAAAATTGCTTTCACTATGTAAAATAACTTAATAAACCACATTTATTAGGTTGTTTATGGTCTAAACAGGAAACCCCAAAAGGAAATATTAAACAAACATATTTTGTTTAATTTTCCTCATGGAATAATTAATTAAACCATAATTTAATTATTATTCCTAGTCATATTTAACCCAAAAACAAAGAAATTAATTAGATAAACCTTTATTTATCTTATTATTTTCTAGGAATAATTATTTAAATCTTATTTAGATAATATTCCTTGTTAAATATGACTAAATCACCCACAAATAATTAAATAAATCATTATTTATTTGATTATCATTCAACCACTTCCTTAAAATAATAAATAAATCATTTATTTATTTATTATTTACAAATAAAGGGATTTGACCCAAGTCAAATACCTTTCCCTCCAACAAATATAATAAAATATTCCATAAAAGGTGGATCTAGATTTGGTTAATGTTATTTTAATCATGCACCAAGATCTAGAATGACCCAATATTTTGTTATAAATAGGAGGGTTTTTCCTACCATTCTTCACATTTTGTTGCCTATTAGATCACTCTGGATCTATACACTTGGTCCCATTTTTCCATCATTTGCTGTGTGAGCTCCCATTGAGCTCTATTCTTTGCATTGGGTTTTCTACACCAACAAGAGAGAGAAATCTTAGATCTGAAGTGCTGAGGACTTCCAAGAACCCATCCCATTGAGGAGAATTGGATACGCCTTCTTGTTTTCCTCCCAGGTGCCCAATTAATATCAAAATTCTTTCAAAAATTGTTCTTGTCTTGTCTATTGGTATATGGAGCAAACCCTTGTTTTTTCTGCTTAATGTCTTTCCATGCATAGATCTGGTTTTTGCAGCTCTTTTATGTTCAACTAACCACAGATCTGAAGATATTGGCGGCCACTTTTGTTGTTAGGGCTATTAGTTATGCGTAGCTAAAGTGGTCCTTTTTCGTACACTTCGACAAAGGATTCATACTAACAAATGGCGACTCCACACGGGTTTTAAATTACGACCGTTGTCGTTTTTCATATTCCTGCATATCCAGCTACTTCAGACCCTAGGGTTTCTTTTCAGCTGTTCATTTTTCCTATTTTTATGTTGTTTTTCTCACATAAAACCCTAAAACATTAAAATTTTAACTTCCGCGTGTTTCTGGCCCTATTGCGCAGGTGACAGACATCAGCTGCAACTGAGACGGCAACTTTTCCGAAAATCTGCCGCCGAGACAACCGGAACGGGAGGTCACACTTTTTGGCCCAAAAACTGCGACCTGGACCTTCAGGTCGCACTTTTCAGCCTCTTTTCTACGACCTGCACTGAAAACAGGTCAGAAACTGCGACCTGCCCTTTTTTCAGCTGTTTTTCTGCAATTTTTCTGGGTTCTGCTGAAGCCTCTGTCAAGGTTTTCCAGCCTCTGTTTCAACCCGCTTTGACCTGGTTCTGATCTGTTTTAGCTCATCTAAGTGGGAACATAGCCCCCTAGGGCTTCAGTACCCTCCAATTTTTGTGGAAGAGTTTTTCTCTGTTTCAGCCGTCTATTTTTCAGAGTTTCAGCCTTCCCTTTTTCAGATCTGATACCTCCTCTTTAGATCCCTTTAAATCAACCTTTCTTCCTTTAAAATCACCTCTTGTCGTTTTGTTTGGACCTCTCTTTAGGACCTCCCCCCTGTCCTTTCCGCTTTTTGCTGATTTCCTCCCTTTTTCTAGCCACCTTGCCTCTGTCTCTTGGCTGTGATCTGCACCTCTTTTCAGCAGCTTTATCCTTTAGATCCCTGTCCCTCCCGACCTTAGATCTATTGGCCTCTTTTCAGTGTGTTTTGACTAGATTTTTTCCCCTTTTTTTAGACTAGTTTTGAGGGACCCGCCTTCTTGGGTTAGATAGATGCAATAGTAGCTGTTAATTTTATGTTATTTCAGCATTATATACTGGTCTCTGCAGATTTATTTTCAGTTACACAGCACACTTTTTCTTGCTCTCAAAATGAAAAGGGTTTTAAAAATTAAAATTAACGCACACCACACACTGACCCTAAGTGAAGAAGCGCCTGGTTAACACCGCCTGGAAAAGACTCTAAAATCAATTGTCACTGCACATTTTCTGCCCTTGACCTCACTTGATTCTGTCCCTTTTTTCCCTTGTCGGTTTCCTTCTTCCCGTCATCATTGCGCCCCCAAGGCGCCTTTCCCGGAGACTTCTTGGCCTTCACCCTCAATTTCCGGTCGATCGACCTGCTCCGTCCCGCCGTCGTCGAGCCAGTCCTCCTCCGAGTCCGCACTCCGACTCCTCTTCTGATTCATTGGGTTCTCCTTCTCCTTCTGGTTCTCCCCCTGTCACCTTCACTATGTCTGGTCCAGGGCCTAACGCTAGCGGTGCTCCCGGCCCTAATGCCGGAACTACCACTAGCGGAACCGCCATAGGAACTACCTCGGCCATACCCTTGCTGCCGTACATCGCAGGCCTCAGCCTCCCCGATTTCAATCAGTTGATCAATGACCCTATCTGCCACGATGTTGGTTGGCCTGCTATGCCAACCAAGCTCCCCTCCAACATCCCTAAGTTCGAAGGCCTTGCTGGAGAAGATCCAACCAATCATGTCTGATCTTTCCACATGTGGTGTTCCTCCAATTCCATTACCGATGACTCCATCTGTCTTCATTTGTTCCAATGCACGCTTACCGACGAAGCTTCTAAATGGTATGTCGACCAAGCCACCTCTTCCCATACCACCTTTGCGACCATTTTCCAAGCCTTTCTATCTTACTTCCAGCTCCCTCTTCGATACGATACCGGTACGGAGCTCTTGACTTCCTTCAAGCAAACATCTTCGACCCGCCTTTCCACCCATGTTCAGGAATGGCGACGTAGACGCAGCTTATGTCGAGCTCCCCCCTTCGAAGATCGGATCTATATGGACTGGCTCCTTCGCTCTCTCCTAGCTCCCATCGGCAAAGATGTCGCCTCCCATTTCCCTAAAACCGAAGAAGCCGCCCTCCAAATAGCCTTGAAATATGACCTGATCTACGCCCAGTCTGGTTATGTTTATACCGTCCTTCCTGACCTCCCCAGGCCCGGTGGCGCTAACGCCCCGGGGGCATCTCATTCCGCCGACGGTATCGTTGGAGCCCTTTCCCATCCGTATGCTCAACCTCCTATGGGCTACGGTCTCCCTCACGGAGGGGCCAGCACCTCTAGCACTCTTCCCCCTCCCGGTAGCATGTACCCAGGATACGGCATGCCTCCTCCTTTTGCCCAACCTCCTGCTTACCTCAATGTTGCCCAACCTAACCATTACCCTTATCTGCAGCCTGGTGTGCCAGCTCCTCCAGCATATGCGCTTCCACCTCCCTTGCCTCCTCAACCCCAGCAGCACCTACAGCCCCCTTCAGGGCAAGTATTTGCACAGCAAGGTGCGACTAATCCCCCTTCTTCTCAAAAAAGGCGGAGAGGCAATCCAAATCAATCTGCCCCTGGTACTCGTGGACCTAATCCTCAAGGTTTTGACCCTAACACTGCTAACCAGCAACAGGGCACTCAGCCCAAGCCGGACAGGCCTCTTCGTACCAACAAGCCTTGTTCGTGTTGCGGTGTTTACGGTCATTACACCCACGATTGTCCCCTTTTACCACAGATGCGGTAGATGTGGGAGTCTCAAGCCACATTGCGCGGACAACATGCCTCCCCTCACGCTCCCCCTAATGTGGCCACTACTCAACCAGCTGTGTTTACTGATCCTTTCCCTCAGCAAGGATTCATGGCTACCCAACCACCTGACGGGCGGGTCTCCACTCCACCCTCCATTTCTGGTTCCTCCGATTACCAGATCCTCATGATGACCTCTGATCCATCCCCAACCATCGACCTTCACCTTCAAACTCGGTCTCGCCAGTACCCCAAGCCTCCTGCTCAGTCTGCCCCCGAGCCTCCTTCTTCAGGTTCTACAGAGCCTCTTTCGACACCCAGTGGCCCCTTACATATCCCTCAACCAAAAGTTGAGGTTCATACCAAGATTCCTAAGGGACCATTACGTCGAAACGCTGCTTCCGGTCGAGCTGCTCATTCGTATAGCATAGTAGATGATTTGGCACAATCTCCTGCCGCCATTTCCACACTGGAACTCCTCTAGTCATGCCCTTCCCAAAAGAAGGCTCTACTATCTACCGTGGGCGCTGTAGATCCTGCTGATGACCAAATGATTGTTTTCGACGCCACTCAATCGGACCATCCTCCTCTCCCTTCTTCCGTCGCCTTCCAAATCCCAGTCAAAATCCGGAACGCCAACGTTTCCCGATGCATAATTGATGAGGGGGCATCCACCTGCGTGATGTCCGCTTCGGTTTGGAAGCAACTCGGATCCCCTGAGTTGGCCCCTTCCACGATCACCCTTCGAGCATGGGACGGCCATGCCTCCCAGCCCATTGGCCTGTTTCGTAATTGCCCTATCACCCTCGCCGGTAAGACTGTTTGCGTTGACGTCGAAGTCATAGACGCCCCGCTAGACTACAACATTCTATTGGGGCGAAGCTACACCTATGCTATGTCTGCTGTCCCATCCGCGGTTTTCCGCAAGATGTCTTTCCCTCATAATGGAAAGATAGTCACCAGTGACCCAGTTGACATATCATGAGCCCAAATCTCAGACCTCACCTGAGATGACCATCTCTTCTGTAGCCAACAAGCAAACCGTTGACTCCTTGACCAGTGTCTCCCCCGGCGTCTACAAAGATTCCTCTTTGCTCGGAACCTTCCCTGGTCTTCCTCCTCCTATCTCTGACCCCAGCTCATCGAATGTTTGCATGATGCAATCGTCTCGGGCTACTCTCAAGCAACCTGCTTCGGCTAGTCCGCAACCGTGCCCTCCGCAACCTGCTCCTAGCCCTTCACCTGCAGTTGGTAGTCATGAGCCCCTGTATCCTCCTGGCACGGTTCCTCCAAGCCTTAGCCATTTAGGAGCCGTCCCACCTGGCCATTACCCCTCTGGACAGGTACCGTTCCTAGCTCCCCCACCAGGAGTGTACACGGTACCAGTCATGGCCACCCTCTCTCTTCCTAACCTAACCCTGGGCATACCCGTCTGGTACATTGACCCTCCAGCCGCTACCCCACCTGGTCACCCCAAACCCTACCTTGCTTTGACACCGGTTCAAGCGGTCCCCCTCACTTCCTCCGGGCCCCCCGCACCTCCCCAGGACCCTACCCTTGTGGTGCCAGCCCCGGGAAAGAAAGGCAAAGCTCGTAAGGGGGTAACCCATCAGGAGCAAGCCGCCCCGACAACCCCTACCCCTCCGTGACCGCTAAAGCCCGCTATCCAATGCGCTTTGTGCGATATCGTCGGTCACGCCACCCATATGTGTCCTGAATTGCCGCACCTCAAGATCCTGGTCAACGAGACGTTTCCCGACTCTGACATCCCCGAAGTCTACGTCACTATCCCAGACTCTATCCCGAAACTCAAAACCTTGCGCACAAACCACCCTTGTGCTTTGTGCGATTTCCACGGCCATTACACCCACCTCTGTCCCCGCCTTGACGAGTATCGTTCCTCCTTGGACATGTACCGCCAATTCAAGGCTACGCACGACAAGATACCTTCTCACTTGTCTGCGAGTCCTACTTCGATAGGACCGGAGGATATTCCTACGCCCATTCACATTCCTCCTCCCACTATCGAACCAACGGAGCCTTCAACCACCATTTTGTACCTATCATCATCCTTGCGAGATAGTTCACCTAAACTTCAACCTACAGATACTCTCGGTTCCTCCTCAATCGACCTTGGATCTGTTGACATTGTGCATTTGAGCCCTTCTCCTCCAGATGACCCGTCACACATCACTACCTCCTCGGGTGACCCTTCTTCCTCCAGTCTTCCCATCTTCCAGTCCGATGAAGAAATTATAGAAGCCATGAACAACCCTGACTTTCCATGGGACGATATGCACCATCGCGCATACTTCCTCCCACAGCAGTCCCATGACCAATATGCTGTGGAAACCAAAGACTTCATTCCCAATGCAGTCGATTGGTTCAAAAATCCCATCCCTGCACCTGATGCTTTCGAAGAAGGAAACATGGCCAATATCTCTCCTACCATCAAAATTGACATTTCAATCAAACCAGGAATCGAAGAATATATCACCTTGGGCGCCCAATGCACCCCGGAAGAAATCGAAGCTTACACCAAGCTTTTCAAATAATTCCGCGATATTTTCACCTGGTCCTATTCTGAAATGCCTGGACTCGATCCCGCCATTGTCGAAAACCATATCGACACATGGCCTGATGCCAAACCGGTCCGTCAAAAGTTGAGACCCATTCATCCTTCCAGACGTGACGCTATCAAAGCCGAAATCGATAAGCTCAAGCAGGCTGGTTTCATTTACCCCATTGAATACACCACTTGGGTATCCAACCCAGTTCCTGTTCTCAAGAAACAAGGCACCATCCGTGTCTGCACGGACTTTCGTGACTTGAACCAAGCTTGTCCCAAAGACAACTTCCCCACACCGTTCATTGACCAAATCATTGACGAGTGTGCGGGGCATGAGGTTCTATCCTTTATGGATGGTTTCTCCGGATACAACCAAATTGTTATCCGTCCTACTGATCAACTAAAAACCGCGTTCATTAGTCCGTGGGGAACTTTTGCTTACCGGGTCATGCCTTTCGGCCTCAAAAACGCCGGCGCCACTTTTCAACGGGCCATGTCTTATTGTTTCCATGACTTAGCTCATATTATCCTTGCTTATTCAGATGACCTCACTGCACAATCTAAGCATCAGGCGCAGCACCTCCACGACCTGCGTACCATTTTTCTCCGATGTCGCAAGTATAATATCCGCCTTAACCCGTTGAAATGCGTCTTTTGTGTTCCCGCCAACCGTCTCTTAGTCTTCATCGTGTCTAAGGATGGTATCACTCTTGACCCTTTGAAAGTTCAAGCCATTCTTGAACTTCCCATTCCGCGTACCTTCCGCCAGCTCCAAAGTCTCCAAGGCAAAGCTAATTTTCTTTGTCGGTTCGTCCCTGACTATGCCACCACCGCACATGGGTTCCTTAGACTCCTCCGATCTACTATCCCATTTGTTTGGGATTCCTATGCTCATGAGTCTTTCGATGCCCTCAAGCAGGCTCTCACATCCGCTCCCTTGATCCGCCCTCCCGACTTTGATCGGGACTTCATCCTGTATATCTCCGCTTCCACCTATTCGGTCGCTAGAGTCCTTATCCAGGAAGATGACAATGGTATCGAGCATGTGATTTACTACGTCAGTAAGAACCTTGTAGGGCCTCCTGTTTCCTACTCATATGAAGAAAAATTAGCGCTGGTTGTCGTGTTCTCAGTCCAAAAACTTCGTCATTATATCCTCATGCGCTCCACCAAGGTTGTGACTAATTCCAACCCCATGGCTTTCCTATTGAGTCGTCGTATCCTCACTGGGAAGTACGCCCGTTGGGTCGTTATTCTTCAGGAATTAGACCTCGAATTTGTCACACCAAAGAGTAAGAAAGGCTTAGCCCTCGTTGAGCTCATTTCTGAATTACCTACCGGATCGCAAGACCCTCCAGTTAATGATGATTTTCCTGATGAACACTTATTTTCCATTACTTCCGACGACCCGTGGTATGGCGATATTCTTACTTACTTGCGAACCCAAAAGTTCGCCATCCACCTTGATCGTGAGGCTCGCCGACGTATCCGACACCAGGCTCCCCGATACCTCCTTATCGGTGACGACCTCTATCGTCGCGGGATTTATACTATCCTTCGTCGTTGTCTCACACACGCTGAAGCTGAACAGGTCCTTAATGCCTGCCATAGCAGCACTTGCGGTGGCCACCTCTCTGGTCTTGCTACTGCCCAGAAATTCATGCGCACTGGGTATTTTTGGCCTTCCCTCTTCAGTGATTGCATTGAGGCAGTCAAACACTGTCCCAATTGCCAACATTTCGCCCCTAAGGCGCGAGCTCCCCCAGCTCCCCTCCATCCGGTTGTCTCCACTGGTCCCTTCTGTAAATGGGCCATCGACTTTATGGAGTTTCGCCCGCCATCCGCTGGTAACCACAAATATATCATCGTGGCGGTCGACTATTTCACAAAATGGGCCGAGGCCATGCCTACATTTAACAACACGGCAGCTACCGTGGCCCTCTTTTTCTTTAACCACGTTATCGCTCGATTCGGAGTTCCGAAACAACTGGTCTCTGACCATGGCAGACATTTTGAAGATGAGATATGGCGCGAGCTATCCTCACTATTGGGTTTTGAGCACCAATATTCCTCCTCCTATTACCCCCAAGGTAATGGCCAAGTTGAAGCAGTCAACAAAATCCTCAAGACTATGCTTCAACGGACGGTGAATAAGCACAAAACCAACTGGCACCTCATGCTCTTCCCTGCTTTATGGGCCTATCGGACTTCTGTTAAAACCGCCACCGAGTTCACTCCTTTCCACCTCGTTTTTGGAGAGGAGGCAGTCTTACCAATCGAGCGTGAAATCCCTTCCCTGCATCTGGCCGTCGAACTTCTCCCTGACACCCAATCTCTAGAACAATGACTTATCATGCTCAAGCGCGCTTCTGAAGACCGCCGTGTTGCCTTGCAAACCATGGAAGTGGCCAAGAAACGCACCAAAGCCCAGTATGACCGAAAAGTCCAACCTCGCACTTTTCACGAAGGCGACCTTGTTCTAGTCTATGACCAGGCCCATGATTTCCTTGGTCATGGGAAGTTCGACTCATTATGGCTAGGCCCTTACATCATCAGTAAGGATCTCAGTAAGGGGGCATACCTCTTAGAGGATTTCGAAGGCAATCCCCTTCCTAATCCTCGCAATGCACTCTATCTTAAGAAATATTACCCTTAGCATTTCCCTTATGAAATGCATGTTTTATTTTCTTTTAGATAGCCAGCATCTTTTTTCGTTTTTGTGATTTGCTACTTCACCCGGACCCATTTTGTCCAAGGAGGGTCACTTCACCTCCCCTTTAAATCGAATCTCCTCACTTACGACACTCGTACTTGGGGCACCACTTCGCCTCCATACTTGTCCACGTTCGTGTCGATTTTCGTCATGAGTTCCCACCTTGTACTCATGTTTTCATGGTCCCCCATTGGGCCTTTACTGTGTGGCAGCACCATCGAGTCGCCCTTGTTTAGAGCATCCAAGTTGAGTCATCATCGCATTCATGGAGTCTATCCCGAGTCCCTTTGTACCCCGCTATAGCCCTCCATCCTCCATTGCTTGGTCTCTCTCTTGTGTCACACATTATGACCTTCAGTCCCACTGTCCCCTATCCCTTATGATATTGTGTCAGTCGATGCCATGTCATTCATGCCCTTTATGCTCTAACAAGGGAAGTCGTCCATTCGCTACTCAGTCCTTTCCATTTCACTATCATCATTAGTGTCAGTCTGTCCATCGCTCTACTATTTTCTCTCATGCCTTAGTTGAGGATATCTCATTGCCTCACCTATGGCGGACCTCCTTCTGTCGACATCAGCTCATTCATTCCAGAAGCCAGGTCTAGAGGGCGGTGTACCTTGGTTCCAGCTTCCACTCTTGTTCGGTGCCTCGGATCAGGTAAAGGGATCTCTCATTTCCCTTTGACTTGATTGTTTCTCCACTCCAGCTCCTTTCAGCATGACCGAGATCCGTATACTTGATGGTTCAGTGATACAGCAACAGCTCTTGATGATTCCCGGGTGTGTGTGAGATGTCTCAACCCTCATGAGGGGGTGGCCCTGCAGGTAGCCCCCCACATGCCCGGATGACCTCCTCCTTGCAGCCTTCGATGCAGCTCCAGATATTTGATGATGTTGGCCTTAGCCACTTGCGGCGCCTCTTTGATTTGCATGTATCAGTCAGATTTTGTGAGCCCTTCCCCATTTACAGGGGGCATTTGGGTTGTATTTGTATCTCATGTACTCAGATATTATTGTATCAGTCCTGGCTGTTATCCCAGGCACAGCATGTATGTGGGATTCCTCATTGTATTTTTATCTGGCTCATGATTATGCCGGCTATACTTTATGGTTCGGTCCCTTGTTTACTGGACACACTATTCTTTTGTACTTTGTCTCGGCGGGCATAGGTATGCCTCCCCCGCCGCCTTCAGCACAGGTACCCTCTCATAAAAAGAGACTTGTTGCACCTGCGAGTCTCGTCTCCTCAGGGTCTAGTTCTTCAACACACTATCTACCTTGCATTTCTCTCTCTGACTTCCCTTTTGTTGTCTAGTGATTGAGCTCTTACAACGTACTTCGGTCATACGATTTGCTCCTGACACTCGCACACTGGGGGGCAATCTGTTACACCATTTTTTGGTCATCTAACCTATTATCATTAGGTGGACCCAAGTACACCATGTAAGACCAATTTTACCCTAAGTAAAATTGCCTTCACTATGTTAAATAACTTAATAAACCACATTTATTAGGTTGTTTATGGTCCAAACAGGAAACCCCAAAAAGAAATATTAAACAAACCTATATTTGTTTGATTTTCCTCATGGAATAATAAATTAAACCATAATTTAATTATTATTCCCAGTCATGTTTAACCCAAAAACAAAGAAATTAATTAGATAAACCTTTATTTCTCTTATTATTTTCTAGGAATAATTATTTAAATCTTATTTAGATAATATTCCTTGTTAAATATGACCAAATCACCCACAAATAATTAAATAAATCATTATTTATTTTATTATCTTCTAACCGCTTCCTTAAAAAGATAAATAAATCATTTATTTATTTATTTTTGACAAATCAAGGGATTTGACCCAAGTCAAATACCTTTTTCCTCCAACAAATATAATAAAATATTCCATAAAAAGTGGATCTAGATCTGGTTAACCCATGCACCAAGATCTAGAATGACCCAATATTTTGTTATAAATAGGAGAGTTTTTCCTACCATTCTTCACCTTTTGTTGCCTATTAGATCACTCTGGATCTATACACTTGGTCACCATTTTCTGCCATTTGCTGTGAGAGCTCCCTTTGAGTTCCATTCTTTGTGTGGGTTTTCTACACCAAAGAGAGAGAGAGATTTTAGATCTGAAGTGCTGAGGACTTCCAAGAACCCATCCCACTGAGGAGAATTGGATACGCCTTCTTGTTTTCCTCCCAGGTGCCCAATTAATATAAAAATTCTTTCAAAAAATTGTTCTTGTCTTGTCTATTGGTATATGGAGCAAACCCTTGTTTTTTCTGCTTAATGTCTTTCCATGCATAGATCTGGTTTTTGCAGCTCTTTTATGTTCAACTAACTGCAGACATGAAGATATTGGTAGCCACTTTTGTTGTTAGGGCTATTAGTTATGCGTAGCTAAATTGGTCCTTTTTCGTACACTTCGACAAAGGATTCATACTAACACATACCAACTTTTCTATGGCATGGATGTTCTTTTTCCATCTTCTCTAGCACAGCCATAGATGAACATGATGCAAGAATTACAAGTGAAACCAAATGAAGCACTCAGGAGGATTCATCAAACTATTCAGTTGCATCAAACAAGAGAAGAAGTATATAACAGAACATAGCTCATCCAAGAAAATATCAAGAAACATTTTGACAGAAAGACCAAGGCAGATGATTTTGCTATTGGTGACAAAGTTATAAAGTGGGATGCAAGGAGAGAAGACAAAGGAAAGAATAAAAAAATTGACAATATATGGATGGGACCATATATTATTAATGCTTTCAGAGGCGTTCATGCATTTTTCCTCACAAGCTTACCTGGTGGTCCTGTAAATGGAAGGATGATGAAACATTATTTTTCTTAGTCTAAAGATTCTTTTTACATCATTGTAAATATCACAGTCAACATAGTTTGGATTGGATGTTTTCCTAATCAAGGTTGAAGCCCACAGAGAAGGCCCAAAGCCATGGTCAAAAAATAATCATAATATATTTGAAGCAGAAAAGGAATCAGATTAGAGATTGCTCAAAAATGTAGATGAAAAGGCCCAATGGATAAGGCTACTGATCACAGGTTCTTCACTCTTCAATGCATGGAAGTGCCATCCCCAATTGGAGCCACTATTAGGGCACTTTATTTCATAGGATCTCAAGATGATTGAGTCTATTCTATCTATTGAGTTTATTTCATAAAATGATTTCCAATTTGCTAATAATTTTAAAAAAAAGAGAGGGAAATAACATAAAAAAATCAAAAGAGGGTATATGTTATAAATAAAAAGATATAAGATGTGAACCCCATAAAAAGAAGAAAAAATAAATTCTGAAATTGTCGCACATTCAAATTCCACAACTCTTAGTTTAGTTTACTTTTGCAAATAAATTGTGTGCAACTTGTTCAAAATGCCACAATAGTTCAATAAAATTCAATCATATTGTTTAAGCATGATCGAATTAGATTTAAATTTCTTGTTAATAAGTAGAAATATTTTCAAAATGATAAGGTAGGATATGGATGTAAAAGAATAAAAGTTAAAAATGTTAGGAAAATTGTGATTTTTGTAGGCATCCATGTCAATAAAATGTCAGGTGTTAGATGCTCTAAACAAAGAAGGTGAAATAAAATGTTAGGGAAATGATAAAGAAAGAGAAAAGCTTCATTCTGTATTAAAATGATTTTGATTTGGACTGCTAGTCTAAATGTGCCTATTTGAAAAGTTATTTATATGGTTTAACTCATATCTCCAAATAATAAAACCATACAGTTTATCCCTTTTAACTTCTATTTTCCCTAAGTCATTCCCTTTTTTGTTTTATTCCCGCATATTCAAATTAATTTTCCATGGACCGAAATCCAAAAAACCAATGATTCCCCTCACCTACAAACCATCTTAATATAATATGTGATCAAGTGGGACCCAGTCTTCCTGACACGTCATCTTTCCTTTTTTGGTCAAATTTCCGCCTTTTTCCTTTATATAATACACTTTTAAACTCCTAGTGTGTTGTTTTATATGCCTGACCCCACCATTAAAATCCATTGTGTAAGTCACCCTCATCTCCCCCACAATCTCATCACACTCATTTATATCTAATGGCTGATGTGGATTTTCAGCCCCCCTCTGTCATCCGGAGTTTATCACCAAGAGGGGGGTCCAAAAATAATTGTTTTCCAATACTGTCTCAACCATACGTGTCAGCCTCACAAGATTTTGGACCCCCCAAGCATGAAACCTTAAACCACCATACCCCCCCTCCCCCCGAAAACCATTTTCTAAATTCAGCTGTTTGAAATGACCGTTACACCATGCACACGTCACTTCCCGTTTTCCAATTAAAATCCCTCCCTCCATAGTGTCATTGAAAATTTCATTTTATATCCGTTAAAGTCATGCCCTCAAATAGAAATATAATTTTTCCATTATTAAGCCCGCTCGCCTCCCTGCAAACCCTTTTTCTTATTACAGGTTGTTTTATTTCACTGTTTGAGGTGATTAACGGAACTTGAAGCACTGTAATTATTTGAAGCTACGCCCGACACCACTATTCTTCATTCTTCTCTTATTTCTTGCTCCCTGCATCTTTTCTCCCCTTTTCTCACTATCAGTCATAGCCATTGTGCCTCCCAAAGGAAAATATTCCAAAGAAAATTTCAATCTCATGATTTTTCCTCCTTAGGACCTCCATCATATCCCTATGGCTGACAAAGACTATAAAATTTATGAGACACACTCTGATATCGATATATTCGAGATGTATTTTTGGCTCGAAGACCAATGGATTGATAAAACTGATGAAATTTACCTTTGGGATTCCAATATTCTATGTTATATTTTCCCTCCAACCCACTCTGTTCCCGATTTCATATAGAAATTCTATGCCTTTTATCTACCCATCCAGAGAGCCATAATCAATGCTAATGGCCAAGTTCTATTTACTATAACTCCGAAATCCATTGAACAGATGATGTTAGCCCCTGAAGTTAAAAAATGTACCCCATTCTCCCACAAAGCTTTGGTTGAAATATATGAGAAGTTAGACCTTGCTAAGAGAACTTGACTTTGAACTTTTTCTAGCACAAGATGTTGCCTTCCCCAAAAGAAATCCTCCCTTTCCTACATCTTACTTTCCTGAGAGAACCAAAAAAATAATCACTATCCTATCCTACCTGCTTGGTTACTATATTGACCAGTACATAAATGAAGCCATTTAAGTATTTTTCAACACTTCTCTAATGCGGCCAAGCCTTCTATTCTGTTAAATTTTATCCAATTTCTTGCAAAATCCATCTATAAAAAAAATTTGGATTTAAAAACAGAAGAAATATTCAAATATTCCTCTATTCTAATTTATATGTTCATTTATTTTCAAGGAGACAATATGAAATTGTCATTGCAGAAGCTGAATGAAAAAGGAGACCAACAATCAGTTATTTTTTGGACCACTTTGGTCATGAAGCAGAAAAATGATTTCACCTACAAACAATTCGTTGAAATGTTTGTTCATCCTGCTATCAGTCTTCTTAATAGCAGATAAGAAGCCAAAATTAGTAGAGAAATTCAGAAAATATTTCAAATGATAGAACAGGTTCAGATAAGAGATTGGTATCTTTATGAAAATTACACTGAGATAAGAGTTTCTGGATGTGAATTACAGCCATACAAATTGCCCAAATTCCTCCCAATCAGGATTTTTGCTTTGGAATTTATCAGACAGATGATCAACATGGATCAGGTACATTTTGTGGCTGCTAGAAATAAATCTCAATTTAAACTAAAGACTCAAATTGGCCCATTCATTTTTAACACCAGAAAAGCAGCAGTAGAGGCAGAAAATCTTTTGAAGGAGATGCAATTTGAATTAAGTTTCACTTGGTCTTATGATCCATTAGGCATTGTTTCTAAATTAAGGGTAGAAGCCAAATCTACTCCTTACTTTCATATAAATAGACCAGAGAATGAAGAGTACAAGAACAAGTTGGAATGGACAGAGAATACATTACCCGAAGCATAAGAACAACCAGTGTCATTATCAACACTGCAAACTCCAACAAATCAGGAAAAGATAACTAAAAGGAATAGAGAAGAAGGGTCTCCTTCAAAGTCAGACATCTTCAGTGAAGGATTTAAAAGTGTGTACAATAAGAAGGCTAAACTTAGTTCCAGACTAAGTATTAGCAAGGATTCAGAGTAGCAGACCACTGTCAACATACAAGAGCCTATTGTATCTTCATTAAAAGGAGAGAAACCCATACAATATCCTACTACTTTGTAAAAACATCGAGACTAACAACAGTTATACAGCTGTGTACCTCAACTTCAAGCTGAGCTTTAAAAGAGAACTATAGACATATATTCAAGGAAATCAAATCAAAAAATGAAGCCTTGAAAATTAATACATATAATCGGGTTCGAGCAAATGCACTTCGGTGCCCAAAATAAGTCAAGTATCGCAAATTTCGACCTTTGATTTAGAGAAAGGAAAAATTCTAATGGAATTTCTTCAAGCAAAAGTTCCCACCCAAAGGGAAAGGTAATATAAGAAGACATCCTTTGAGTTTGATACCAAAAGATATTCATCCCATTGATCAAATGGAGATGCATAAACAAATTTGAGAGATGAGTTTTTCGATGTTGACTAACACCGCCATGTATTTATCTAAAATGCAAGTTACACTAGAAAATATCAGTCAAATTCGCATGGAAAAGGTCTCATCTTTTGCCAAAGACAACGATATTAAAACTTTGGAAGATTTGGTAATCAAGTTAGGTTTTGATCCCGGCAAACATCAATCCCGCAAGAATTGATCAAGAAAAAGAATGTTGATATCACAAGATTAAGAAAGTATTTGAATTTTCCACCTTGTTGACGGGCGAATTTGTCCGGCCAACAGTAGGGGATCTCCCCGGTAGAAAGTCCCAATTATACCTTAAACCGTTTGGAGTAGGGATCCCGTCCGGGGTGTGGGTCCGGCTACCACTTAAGATGACTTCCCTTCGGTCTCAAAAGAACCTGTTTGAACCTGCGGACATACACTTATTCACATGATGCAGAATACAGGATTGATGTGTTAAACATGAATCAAACACTATGCGTAGCAAGATTATAGATAAAGCACGTACACCTCAAGAGATGTCATTAGTAACACATCTTTTGTGGGGTAATGCTTGTAAGGTAGTCTGATCACAAAAGAAATAGTTCTTTATGATAAGATACCTCTTTACTTCCTGAAAGATAACACGAAATGCTAACAAAATAGTTCATTAACATTCATTAATAGAACAGATGATAAAATGAACATCATTGATACAACACGGATAACCATGACGCATAAACGATGACATGAATAGTGCAACTTCATTAATCATAGGATGTTTTGAAACTGTACAAGGAATACACACAGTGTTCACACAGCAAAACACATCATAACCATAGGGTGTTTTAACAAGACTCTATATTCATATGCTCAAGTGTAGAATCTTTCAATACAATTGCATGTAGCTCTTGAGTCTCCAAAAAAGAAAAAGCCCTTTTACAAGCTCCCGTAGGAGTATTTATAATGCCAAAACTGTCCGTTGGGTTTCTTTGACTGTTCGCCTTCTTGACCATTGGGTTACCTTGCGACCCACTCCTTCTGTGACCTGGGTAGGTGATGCGACCTGCGACCTAGGTAAGAGATGCAACCTGCGACCTGTCCTGTTGGTGCGACTTGCGACCTAGCTTTACTTGTTGCTCATGACTTGCTGCTACCGGGCTGAGGAGGTGGACGTGAAATATTAAGGTCAGGGACGTCAATATGTTGCTCCTTGAGGAAATCCTGCCATGTCCGGTATTCTGCCGCTATGGGGGCAACCGGAGGTACCTCCTCTTTCAACCTATGCACACATTCCAAAGCGTTTGGTACTAAGGTCTCCCTTTTCTGTCCGATCTGATTTGAAAGCGATGCAAGATTGGTATAAATCCGCGCTGGAGTGGCGATGAATTGACTAAGATGTTCTTGAGATGCCGAGGGCTCTGGATCAGCTGCGGCTTGCTTGATAGGTTGCAAAAACGATTGGATGTCCTGGTCTACTTGTTCCCAGGTTTTCTCTTCTTCTAATGCCCCAAGCGATGGAATGTGATGCAATGTATGCATTGAGTCGATGCCACTAATTAGGTGGTTGTACGAGGACATTACTTTGTCCAGGTCTTTAGACAATTTGTCTCCAGATTGCATCGCCATGCGGAGTTGAACCTTTGCATCCTGCGTGTGAATCCAGTCCCTCTTAGGCAAATTTTTAGGTGCCTGAGGGTACTGTATTATCCAACCCATCATCCTGTCTAAAGCCTGTGAAGCTTCTCTGAGCTGCTCTTGTCTTTGCCTGGTTTCCGTTCGTGCTCTTGCCAGAGGAGCGACTGTTTGTTTGATGGCGAACATTTCACCGTATACCTGTCTCATAGTCACTTCCAACACCTCACACTCCTTGAAAATGGCAAGCGAGACTTCATTTACAGGCAAAGCCTGGTTTCGAAGTTGCTGGACTTCTGCTTGCAATTCTACTTTCTCTTGCTCCGCTATCTTCTCGCGTTGCTCAGCTGCGTGCAGTCTGTTTTGTAGAGATACTATTTCTCTACTCATTCGGGTTACATTCTCTTCCGTAGCCGCAGCGAAAGCAGTACCTGCTGACGCTATCATTACCGGATTAGTCCTGGTGTCAAGGACTATATCTTTGCCTGTTGCCACTATGGATGCGGCAGAAGGGCTTTGTGCCAGTGACCTCCTCTTCTCTTGCCGGATTTTGAATGAAAACTGATCAAATGTGAGCCTGGTCAAGTCAAACACATCTTCTTCCTGTACATGGGGCGATCTGACATCAGAGAGTTTTGTACGGCCCAGAGGTATATCGAGAGGAGTTACCTCCAGGTCGTCCAGCATGTCATCCTCCCTTTCCTCTGTGTTCTTTTCTTCTTCTTCCTTCCTCCGCCGTTCAGCTTCTGCTGCTGCTTCTATTTCGGCCCTCTTCTTCTGTTCAGCTGCAGCAGCCTGTTCGGCTTTCTTTTGGCGTTCAGCCTCTGCCTTGTCCAGCTCTGCCTTAAGTGCCCGTTCCACTGCGGCTTGTGCCTCCTTGTCCTCTTTTTCTTTCCTGGCCTCTTTGGTCAGCTTCTTCTTTTGTGTTGCTGTTGCACTCTTTTGGCGCGCCTCCTCATCTTCTTTTAGCTTTTTCTCCCTTTCTTGCTGGGCTTTTGCCTCTGCTTCCTTTTGTTTGATGGATGGAATTGGCCCTGTGTTGGTTCGAGATTTCTTGAGTACAGATGAAGAGGAACCTCCTAACTGACGACTTCTATCCTCTAAGCTCTGATCATCTGGGTCTTCCTGGACCACGTCAGTTCCTGGAGCAAGTTGTCTTTCAGCATTATACCAGTTTCTTCTCTCATCTTCCGCCGGGCGCTCAAGATGCTGATAAGTCCACTTGAAATTGGCTCTCCGGCAGTGTTCAGGGACTATTTTCTCTGGGTCATATGTTCGGTGTTCAAGCGCCCCGAGCTGATAACTTCTCATTGCTTCTGCTTCTGCTGTTACTTCCCTGAAGTCTTTAACTGTGAATGCACCAATGGTGAGGGGTAGCGTGGGCCACGGCTTCTTTTTGCCCTTAGACAGGATGCTGGAGAATCCGTGTGACATTTGAAAGCACACCTCCTGAATAAGCATTTTGTCTGTCACGAAGCGAGGCATAGCATGTGGCGCCTTGTAAGTTCCAAAGACTCGGATGAAGGTGTATCCAGGGAAAGGGAACCAGTGTGCCACTTTAACCAGAGTCTCCTTGGCCCGCCACGACATGCAAGGGGCGTCTTGGCCAAATAAATGTCTGTACAGAGCGGGAATAAATATTTGGGAAATCTGATCCATATCCTGTTTGTATTTGGACTCCCAAAATACCTTGAGTTGTAGATGAATTGCGCGCGTCTGCTCGGAGTCCCAGTTGTGCTCCCATCCATCAAAATCTACTCGGGCGCAAACCGCGTCTAGTAGGTACGAGGCCATGTAAAATTCAGCAGGCATTCCTTCTTCCGGGGCCAATGCCGAGTTCAAGTTGGTCTGCATCGACGTCATCAGTATGCCGGCCTAGTTGAAACGGGTGCCATGTGTTGTCACATACTCCATGATAGTAGCCCAACTGCCGCTGAAAGTGGAGCAATCTGGGCGCCCGTAAAGTCTGCAGAGCATGGCGGCAACCAATTTGTAAACCTTCCTCAGGCTCGCCACTGGGTACTCTTGGTCCTTTTTGACCTTGAACTTCTCGGGCTCCTCCCACCATTGTTTAATAGTATCAACTATTGGAACGGCGTGAGCAACAACCCATTCTGGAGAGAAATGCTCGTTTGGGCGAGGCAGTGAGTAATAAATGTGTGCATCCGAGCCTACCAGTGTAGCGAAAGCTCTACCTTGGTGATCCCTGATCACAAACTTCTCGGGGTCTGTCTTTTGTATGATCCAGTCTATGATCTCTGGACATGGGAATATGGCTGGATGCGCCCCTGCCAGATGTAGTTTGGACCTCTTTACCGCCAAGTATACTTCCCGGTCTGGGAGATCTTCTAGAAATTCTTCTTCCAGTGTGGCGAACTCATGATAAATTTGGTACCATCTCATGCTGTCGTCTTTTGTAAAAGTACATAGTGTATCTCGGTATATTGGGGGTGGGGACACCACCTCCAGCTCATCAATCTCTTCCACTACTTTCTTGTCCTTCCTCCGAGATAACGGGGGTGCCATGTCACTAGAATCCGATAACACAGGTATGCACTCTATGTCTTCTTGAAATTCACCTGTCAAGTTCATAAAGGAATCCCACGATAAGAATGACATGGTGATAAAAACCAGTTACAATTCAGTGATAAAATTTAACTGTCACATGCAAAACTGGGCTACTGGGTCGCTTGGTCGCGGATTACGAAAACAGAGTCCGGGCGCGACCTTGCAACCTCGCGACCAGGTCGCTGGGTCGCTAGGTCGCAGATCTTCAGAAAAGTGGAAAATGCGACTTAGCGACCTCGCGACCAGGTCGCTGGGTCGCAGAGTCGCAAATCCCAAAAAATGGAGAGAGTGCGACTTTGCGACCTCGCGACTAGGTCGCTGGGTCGCAGGTCGCAAACTAGCTTGCCGGGGGTTTTCGCGCGCGCGGCCTTGAACTCCTTTTCTCCCTTCTGTTGGGAATTTACAAGATGGCTGGGCCCAGGGGGAGCTATGGCATGGTTTCAAAAGCAAGGGATGGTGCCATGAAGGTGAATCAAGAAAAATCAGAAAGGTTTGGATAATTATGCATACAACAGATTCATAAAATCTTCAAAAACATAAAAGCTCAGTCAAAAGACAATTTAAGGGCCCAAGGGGAGATGGGTTTGGTAAGAAAATCACCAAAACAGAAACAGCAGGAAGAAATGGCAACTTACCCGAAAAAAACGCGCCAGTTGAGCTGTCAGAGGCGTTTTCTTACAAATCGCTGAATGTGTAAAATGCGACCTGCGACCTCCCTTTTATAGAAAGTCGCACGTGCGAGCAATAAATGCGGGTCGCTGGGTCGCAAGTTGATTATTTTCGGAGTTTTGCGACCTCGCGACCTTGCGACCTCGCGACCTGGGGTCGCTGGGTCGCAAGGTCGCTGGGTCGCGCTTTTCATGAAAATTGCAAAATTGCGACCTTGCGACCTCGCGACCTGGCGACCTGGGGGTCGCTGGGTCGCTGGGTCGCAGGGTCGCATTTTCCGTTAATTTTGGGGATTTGCGACCTGGCGACCTGGCGACCTGAGGTCGCAAGGTCGCTAGGTCGCTGGGTCGCGTTTTTCATAAATTGTTTACCTTTGCGACTTGGTGACTTAGCAATTTCTCTTTAGTTTTATGGGGCTCCAAAAAACTGAAATGGTGATCTTTTTTGGAGGGTGTTGCTGGGCACCACCAACACACCTACAGAATATCCTCTGGCCAAAGAAATTTCAGAAACAGAAGAAGAAAAGGTAGATATGTTGAAAATCATCTTTGAACGGAGTACACAGTTGAAAAATATGGAGGCAAATATGGAGAAACTCATCAAGGAGAAAGACGAAGCTGTCAAACAAATAGGAACACCCATGGATGTAATCCCCATTGCTACAGTCCCCATTGTTATTTTTCCCATTGCCACTACTTCCACTACAAGTACATCAGAAAGAGCTGAGCAGCTTACTCAAGTTGTTCAGAATTTATCAATTCAGACAGAGGAAATCAAAAATTTGCAGGATTAGCTAAAAACATTGAAACATCAGACAACAGTTGGAGAAAGTGCACATGCAGCAGAGCTACAGAGATAAAAAGTACAGATTGAAAGATTGCATAAAGAATTTAAAGATTCCTATCTTGTAAAAACATTTGGATTAGTTAAAGAGAACATATGGGGATAATCACTGAATATCTAAAAGAAATTTGGCCCAGTATCTAGATTGTTTTTTATCAGAAAGAGTTATTGGATAAAGCCCAAGAAACTGTCAAAAATATTACATAGAAACTTGAAGAAATGCCTGCTACAACTACTAAGTTAATTAAGTTTCTGAATTCTAAGGACAGTAGTGAACTTGAATATCTGGGTATAGAAGACATGATAGCCACAATTTTGGAAATAAAGAAAATTATTACAAAGAAGAAATTGACTCTTCAGTTGGAAGAAAAATGCAGTAGTGTTAATGTTATAGTCCAACATTTTTTCAATAGACTAGAACCTTTGACTAGCAAAGGTTTTCCTTCAATGTTAGTAATTAATGATAACTTAATGTCTCTCGAAGACTACATCCGCAAGCTTAATGAGGTCGCTACTAATGCAGCTAAAGTTTCAAACATTCAGGGTACAACAACAACAAAACTCATACAAAGTGCTCTCAAGGAAACACTTTATATTTTGCATGAAGTTAAACAGGTCTTTTTAGTAAAATCTACTTTTACTAAATACACAAAAACAGATGAAATCTACCGTAGGGTGATTAAAATATCCATCCCAGATGAAGAGCGATGGGAACAGTTGACCGATTTACTCGATTAAAACAGTAAAATTGACAAAGGAAAAGATCTGCCAGGTCATCGGCCCGCACGTCAGCAAAAGGTGGTCCACGTCTTAACTGTCCCACTACATCAACATTTCATTTGCACAGCACATCCCACCGAGCCATAATTCAGTGATAGTTAGAGTTTTTAATTCACAATTTTGTTAAGAAACTCTATTATTGTATTAATATTCTGTAAATATTTTTGTATAAATACTTCATCATTTGAAGCATCAAAGGTCAATTGATTGATATCAAAATCATTATCGTATTTTGGAAAATTTTAAGCTTTTCAAAGCACTGGAGCATCAATAATAAATAGATCATTCACAGGATTCTTGTGGCTTAAATATTGGTGATGTTTTTCTTCTGTAATTTTGTTTCATTGTTATCCTTCACTGTAGTCACCTAAATTCTAACTGTAAAACAGAAAGTGTGATGAATATGATTTACTTTTGAGTACCTTATTCTGGTTGTTTTTACAATCGTAATGTTTTCTACTAAATTTCAACTAAAGAATTCTTAATTTCTCTTTAGTTATGCTGAATTTTCATCATTTTTCTGTCATAAATCCACTTTTAAACTCAAAGAACCAGCAAATATTCCTAGCTTGCCTTGTGTTTACTCTGTTAAAAATTTGATTCAATTGTCTAGTAATTTTATGACTCCATTTCCCAATAGACATTAATCCATTGAACATAAACAATTTCCCAAAACCCAAAACAAATTCAAAACTCAAGTACAATCATAACTAGCCTAAAACTTATGTAAATAAAGCTATATATTATAGAGAGAGCCCTCTCTGAATCTAGGAAGGCTAGGTCCTAGGTTCCAAAGTTGGTTTGATGTTGGCCTATGTGATTATTTCTCATAATATCTTGCAAATTATAGAACGCTAACGATATCAAAGACCCTTCAGAGCGTGAAGACATCAATGATCAAAAGTTGCATTCATAAAAAATACACGAGCGACAACCATGTCACCTACTGAAGAAATTCCAAATCATCGGTCACTATGAGTCCCAATCATCAAAGATAGTAACTTGCCATGTCTCACCACATGATTATGTGGAGGTTATAATGTAATCATTTTAAAGAAAAATAAGTGGAATTTTAAGAGTCATGTATGGAAAAAGAGCCATAAAATTCCAAATGACATGTAATGCCAAGAGTTATATGTAATTCCAAGTGTCATTTGGAAGTCCAAAGGTTGTAAAAGTACAAAGGTCATTAGGAGTTGGAAATTCAATAGTCACGAGGATGTCAAATGTCATACCTAAAGTTATAAAAGGATCATCATTAGTCATGAAAAATAATTTTACCTTTGCTTCTCCCACAAGGCATTAGAAAACAGTAAGATGGGGAAAATGAGAAAGTAAAATATTTCAATCAAAATTTAAACTACATATTGAACAAATTTCCCTTGGGAACACAACCTCATGATTCAAACACTATCGATTATTATACAACTTCCTCACCCACCAAAATTTCCTCTTTCAATAAAAAAGATGAAAAGGAGAAATTGGATCTAAAATTTTCAGAAGAAATCACCGTGGAGAAATACTTGCATGCTATTAGATTTATTACTGATGATGATGATGAATCTAAAGACTCCAAGGAGATTGGAAAGAAGTATTAACCTTCTTCAAGTAAGGAAAAATAAAAATATTTGTTAGATATTGAAATATTGACCAAAACATTAAAAGCACATACCAATGAAGTTTCAAATTTAAAGAGAATGTTAAGAGAGAATTCTACCAGTAGAAAGCCCCCCAAACTTTTTCCATTCCAAAGGAATAATAACAACAACAACAATCAACCCACTAAATATTCATAGAGTTTGAATGTTGAGTTGAATATTGAAAGTATGGGCATGAATAACTATTACTCTTTCCACTAGGAATATCATTCAGGGAAAACATTCCCACAGTGGAACCACAACATGAATTATTTGGCCACAGATAATGTGGATACCTTACTATCAGATGAGAAGTTTGAACAAATGGAAGAAACAAAAGAACTTGCACTAGCTAAAGAAATCATAGGCATTAGACATGCAATGAATGTTTTTGATTGTATATTCACTGATGACAAGAAGAGTGTTGAAGCACCACCTCAAAGTGAGACCCCCTTCAGAAACAAAATGGCCGATATAACTTGAGGAGCCAAGGACCCATTTTTTAAGAGGAGGTGATGAGACCGAAACTGAAGGATAAATTATTACTGCTCAGAATACATAAATTAATTCTCGAAATGCTACTGATTCTAAGAACACTTCTCCTAGCATAAAATGTAATTCCATCACTCTGGAAGTATCAAACAAATCTACTCTTCTAGACACTTTGACATTGCCTTCTAAAATTGAAAAAATTTAATACAATATAGTTGAAGATTTAAAGAGATCTTGTGCCAATACTTCCATATTTGAGCTTACGAAGGTAGCATTCCAACGTGAACTACTTGTCCAATCCTTTTAACAAACTTTGGTAGGTGAAAAAACTTACTCCTCTCAAAAAATTTCTAGTAAGTTTCCTGGTTCCCTTTAATCTAGGGTTATCATCATCTAATGGTTATCTCTCTTCCCTCCATTTTTGTTAACTTTTGAAATTTTTAATTAGAATGTCCATAATTTTTTAGTCGATTTAGGTGCATCTGTGAATGTAATGCCATTATTTGTTGCTAAGAAAATAAATGCTAAATGGGACAAAACCGATGCACAAATCATTTAGCTGGACATATATTCTTTCCAAGCTATTGGTGAACTCAAGAATCCTATTATTCGATTATCATATGATCATCGAGTACACCAATATATAAATATTGTAATTGTGGACTTCCCTGAAGCCCATGGCGTACTCCTGAGTAGAGAATGGTCTAGTAAATTATAAGGGTATTTTGATACATATTGGTCACATTTATGGCTTCCATATAAAGACAGAAACAACCATATTCAAGTGGAAAGTGAATCATACATGAAGTATACTGTGACACCACTTGAGGGTCATAATGCGCCTATTTCATTTGTTGATTTAATCTTTGGAAATTGTTTCTTGGAAACCAATCACGGGTGATATCAAGAACAACCATCACCTGTCCCACCAGATAGACAGTTGGAGCTCTGTCCTTGTTCTCAAACTGGTGCAAATGAATCTTTTAATATAGATGAACATAATAATAGTAACAATAATATAGGAAGAAATTTAGTAGCTAATAATATTTGGACTTTATACTTTGATGGTTCAAAGATGTAGGATGGCTTTGGAGATGATTTCATAGTTATAGAACCTTGTAATAAGAGGTATATCATTTTATGTCATTTTGAGTTTGAGTGTACAAATTATACCGCCAAATATGAAGCACTCATACTTGGACTAAATAAAGCCATCAATCTGAAGGTAGAGTTGCTCAAGGTAATTTGTGACTCAAAAGTGGTCACTTGTCAGGTACAAGATACTATCTACTATGTTTCACTAAATCTTTAAAACTACTAGTAGGAGGTATGTTGATTAATTAATTATTTTAAAGGTTTCAATATCATTGATGTTCCCAAGCTTAGAAATGCTGCACCATATGCATTAGAAAATGCAGCCATTAGAATGTCTCGATTGAGAAATGGTTTTTCTATTGAGATTATATATAAACCATATGTGCCTGAAAACGTGACTAATTTTCTTGTTTTCAATGACGACCAAAGAATATTTCATTTTATGACTAATGCATATGTATTCAAAGATGCTGAAATAAAAGAGTATGAGCATGGCAAGGCGTTGTAGGAGGAATATAATGCAAGGTGTGGTGTCCCTAGAAACGTTATATCACTTGCAAAACCAATTCATAGGAAAAACCAATACCAAGACTTAGAGCTCAAATTTATCATCCGAACAAGTCATTCTGGGAACTCAAGAAGATCTGAAGTATGTAAACCTTGGTACATGTTGTTCTCCACAAGAATGAAAAGAATTAATCTGCTTATTCAAACAGTAACATGATGTGTTTGCATGGACATAAAAAAACTTAAAGACTTATAATACTCCTATTATCCAACATGTCATTCCCATCAAATAAGGGGTAAAACATTTCCATTAGAAACTAAGGAAAGTTCATCCAACAGTAGAGCCCCTAATTCAAAAGGAATTGAGAAATCTACTAGATGCTCAGATCATTTTTAAATTTATACATTCCACTTAGGTTTTGAATTTGGTTCCAATCAGAAATAATGTTAGTGATATAATTTTATGTGTAGACTTCCACAATCTCAACCAGGAATCTGATAAAGATAATTACCCAGTGCCATCCATGTAATAGATCCTCCAAACAATATATAGGTCTAAGATGTTCTCACTACTAGATGGTTTTCTGGATACAATCAAGTGCTAGTGGAAGAACCCGATAGTTTGAAAACCACCTTTAGGACCATATGGGGAACATTCTCTTTTAAGAGAATGCCATTCAGGATTATCAATTTAGGTGACACCTTTCAAAGAGAAATGGACATCACTTTTCGTGGCCTAATTGGTGAAATTATAGTGGTCTATTTGGATGAAGTTATTGTTTTTTCCAAAAGAATATTAGATCATGTATATCATCTGAAACAAATGTTTGAGCGGTGTCGCAAATATGGGATTTCTCTTAATCCCAAGAAAAAAATCTTCAGTGTGTCATAAGATGAGCTCTTAGGGAACATCATTGCAAAAAGTGGAATTAAAGTTGATCCTGAGAGGGTCAAAGCTACAATTCAAATCCCATTCCTGGAGAATAAGAAAGCTATGAAATATTTCTTAGGGAAAATTAATTCCTTGCAAAAATTTATCTTTGATTATGCTCAAATAGTTAAGCATTTACAGGAGATGATTAAGAAATATGCGACTTACAAATGGGACAAAAGGGAAAATGATGCTTTCGCTCAAATTAAATAGGCTATCGCTGATGCACCTGTTGGTTCCTTCATTTGAAAGAGAAAAAACTGTAATTTGATAAGCACAGATAGATCAAGGACCAGATGCATCAACGATAAGGTGAATCAAGGGAGATTCAATATATTTTGGTCGGGTTTTGTTGGGTCCTTCATTTTTTTTGGAGGTATTCGGAAAGTAAGCTCGCAGAATAGTCATAGAGGAAGAATGGATAGATGCATCAGAAGCAGATGACTGGAAAAATGAATGTGATAGAGAAGTAAATTTTGGGACTCGAGCAACTGAAATATAAGGAAAACGCACCCGCGAAAGCTAGAAATGCTGGATCAAGTTTGAAAAAATCAAGAAGGAAAGGGACAAAGGCACTAGGATTTTATCAAAGTGGACCAAATCGAAGGAACAATCAATGAAATTGTGCAAGTACAATATCAAGTGAGCGAGCCTATAAAATAATATGCAAAGGGCCAAATCAGGAATCAATAGATGGATCTCTTGATCTACATGTTTTCCATCGACCTAGTATTTTTTGTTGTTTTTCATGTAGATTTTGCAGTCTACGTATAGATCTGAATCCTATATATGAATTATAATGTCTGGTGTAATGTGATATGATCTAAGAAATCACACAAAACTGTATGGGTTTTGATGTAATGGTTGAGGTATAATAATAATAAAATGAATTCTAGGATTATATTATTTTAAATAATTTAATGTTTGCATGAACCCTTTAAAATTTTGTTTCATATGAATGTATGAATCATTTCATTTTCATTCGTAAATGGTTGTTTCAATAGTGATATGGTTTCATAGGGTAGTATGATAGTTAACTGCGTCAATAATACAACCATACATTTAGCCTTTCACCACCAATTTGGATCCCTTATTTCTTTCTTGGTTATGGATCGCCTCAGGTGAGATGCCCGTTTTGTAAAATGGGAATGAAAATGCCGACAAAAAGCTAGACTATGATGACTTCCCTTGTTGGAAAACTTAGGCCAAACCTTGGGTCTTCATGGTTCCAAAATTTTCACCAATAATTAGTTTTGTTTCTAGGACCCTAAAATTACAAGAGGGATCTAGATCATGGTATCTATAATTCTTAGCAGATTTATTTAGGACTAGTGGCATGAGAAGGTTGACCATTTTATTTTACAATAGGCTCAAATGAGAAAAAATAGTTTGGACTCGGTTAAGGAATAATTTTTATATGTTGAACCTGCTTGTCACCAATACAAACTATTTTGGTGCAAGTTCCCTGAAGAATTATAGAATTGGTTAAGGAAGTTGCAAGTAAAAACAAGAGTTACAAGTCACCCTAGGCCCCATAGAGACTCGTCGGAAATTTATTTAGATGAACTCCACCAATTAGACATAGATCTAACAAGGGTTATTGATTTTCGACTAAAAGCGACACTAGAAGGCTAGATTATTGAGTTTGTAGCCAAAAATCATCAATCATTTTCCAGAGTGGAAGCAATATTTAAGTTTTGGTTGCAGGGAAGATTTTTGAAAGAGATCACACTTTGGACCAAAATATTATCTTCAAAGAATAGTTGCCTCATTGTAAAGTGCATATCATCATCTACTAGATTGTTCTCACTATACATAATAATCGATTGTGTAGATGGCTCAAGAGTATTAAATTATCCTAGTTCTGAGTGGGGTCTACCTGTTTTGTGGATTAATCCCTCTTGCGGACAAGAGAGATCTCCCTAGTACTCCAACAAGTAAATAGAAACGACGATCCATTGAATATATCTTTCTCTAGACTATTTGTATTTTAGATTATCACAACCTTGAAATAAGGAGGTTATGCTCCTACCTTTCAATCGAGACGTTCCATTAGGGGAATTTTGAGGTCTAAAATAGGTTTCCTAAGAAAAATGTACAAAAAAAATAAACTTTATAAGAAACAATAGGATTCAAGATGATGATGTAAACCATCGGGGATGATTCACCATTTTTGGAGTAAAAAAGTAAAAAAAATAAAAAATAATTAAATAATTAAACTACTTTTTCAACTCGTATTTTCAACTTTTCTCCCTACAGTTTTACTCAAATTTCGAGCGGGAGTACTCTTCGGATGCAAAATTTAATTCCTCATCCAAGGAGTACCCATTTTTCATACTTTCGATGGACCCTGATACACAAAAAATGAGAAATACATGAAACAATGTGTTTGCAATCATGCCTTTCATGTATTTCTCATTTTTCTTGTAGTGAGGTCCATCAAAAGTATGAAACTTGGGTACTCCCTGGATGAGAAATCAAATTTTTCATCCAACAAGTGTTTCCACTTGAAATTTGAGTAAACCCATAGGGAGATACGTTGAAAATACGAATTGAAAAATTAGTTTTTCTTTTTTTCCTTCTAAAATTTGATGATGTAATCAAATATTGTTTTATTATTTCCACTATTATTTTATAATTTCCTTAGGAGGCCCATTTTCGACCTCAAAATTCCCCTAATGGATGTATCCTTTTGTCTTTCGCTCCATAGAAATTCTTCAATGCTGAGAAGAACCTGAAATCACAAACAATGCAAAAGGTCAAAGAACCTACAGTATATAAAAATAAAAATACTAATCCAACTTAGTGATCAAGAAGTATAAGTATTGACATCATTTCCATGAATTTAGAAACAAGGCAATGAGAAAAACATATCCATATGTATTATCAGAAATTAAAAAGAGAAATCTTACAACTTGTGCCTTGATGTTGTACATATTTCTCCCGTGTGTCTGCATAATCGTTTCCTTCAGTCTGCTAAGCCTTCTTATCTAGAATGACTAGCATGAAGTCATATGCAGAAAGGTGTAATCTTCAATGTGCCAACAACAACTTACTAGTTTAGAAACTATGAACTCTATGAACTCTCTTCAACTTAGAATCTATAAATATCAATATCTACCCTTCAACCTGAAACTTCAACTCAATTTATATATATATTGAAGTAGTTTTAGATCCATTAAGAGAGGGATGAATTCCTCCCATGAAAGGATTTGGGTTCCTTTGGCCAAGTGATAAGCTCCATGAGTAGAGGGATAAATCTCAAACTGGCGCGACTCTAGAGGCTTCCAGTTGGGATAATATTCGACCAACTAGGCTTCTAGAAGATAATTTTTATATTTACTTCATTTTTACGGGGGTGTGTAGGTTTTAGTGGTGAACAGAGCAGTGATCGCCACGGCTAATAGAATAATCATCAATGCATGCAAAGGAAAAGGATATAAAAAATGTGCAGGTAATCTTTTAAAGTTTTAAAGAGATTTTCTCTAATTTCCAAGATTTGGTTCAGGAACATGAGTTTTTTTGACCTCTAAGGGAACATGATATGGATGGTGATAGACCCATATTGACAGTCAAATGTCACGGTGACAAAATCATGTGTAACACTACCGGACCCAACCAAAATTTCTGCAACAGTTCCGCTTGTGCCTCCTGTTTTGCTAGAAGGAGATCCCCCATTTTCTCCTTTTCCACACAACTCTAGACTATCCATGATATTCATTTACGTCTATGAGCTTATCATCACTTCCATTATCCTCTGTAATTCCTTTCTACTATGCATAATTTACCATAAATTCTATTCTCTCCACTCATAAGCTATCCTCTCCCTCCACAATACTCTAAAATATCATGCCTTACGTAACTCTTCTAGGTCCATTGCAATAACCACTCATTTCCACAACTACCCCTCATTTTTCGTAGATGCAAAAAATTCCCCCCCCCTAGATCCAAACCCTCACACCAAGGGTTTTAAGCTACCATTCAACCTTCATGGAATGGTAACTGATTTTCTTCAACAATCAATATTTGATTCAAAGTGGGATATCTTCCAATAATCTTCCCCACAACCCAAACTAAAATAATTCTTTCACTTTGGAAAAGGATTGATAATTTTCAACTGAAAACTCAATGATGTACCCTTCTAATGTATCTTTTACCCAAAAATAATCAACCCTTGTTAGATATGTGTCTAATCAATGGAGTTTATCGAAATCAATTTTCTACTAGTCTCTATAGAGCCTAGGGTGACTTTCAACTCTTGTTTTGACTTTCAACCGCCTTAACCAATTTTGTAATTCTTCATGGAACTTGCACCAAAATATTTCATATTGGTCACAAGGAGGTTCAACATACAAAAATTATTCCTTAACCCAGTCCAAAATCTTTTGTCTTAGTTGAGGTGGTTGTAGAATAACATGGTCAACCTTATCATGCCACTAGTCCTGAATACCTCTGCCAAGAATTCTAGATACCAAGATCTAGATCCCTCTTGTAATTTTAAGGTCCAGAAAACAAAACCATTTGTTGGTGAAAAATTTCACAATATCAATACCCAAGGTTAGACTTGACTTTTCCAACAAAATAATTCATAGTAGTATAGCTTTTCACCAACATTTTCACTACCTTTTTGTGAAAGGAGTGTCTCACCTGAGGTGAGCCAGAACCAAGAAAGAAATACAGGATCCAGATCAGTGGAGAAAGAATAAATTTATTATTGTATTATTGGTGTAGTTAATCATCATACTACCCTACACAACCATATCACTACTAAAACAAAGATTTACGAACAAAAAGGCAATGATTCATACATTCATACAAAACAAAAATTTAAAGGGGCCATGTAGACATTAACTGATTTAACAGAATATAGTCCCAAAAGGAATTTTATTATTATTATTATAGTCCAGCCATTAAATCAAAACCCATATAGGCTTGTGCGATTTCTTAGATCATATCAAATTACACCAAGCATTACAATTCATATATAGGATTCAGAGCTCTACACAGACTGCAAAGTTCTACATGAAAACCAACAACGGAAACTAGGTTGATGGAAAACATGCATATCGAGAGATCCATCTATTGATGCCAAATTTGACCCTCTACATATTCTTTTATACACTTTCTCACTTGATCTAGTCGTCACGCATGTTCCTTGATCCCACCTTTGATCTAGTCCACTTTCACAAAATCCTAGTTCCTTTGTCCCCTTCCTTCTTGATTCTTTCAAATTTGATCCAAACTTTATTTCTTTTGCGAGCACATATTCCTTTTTTTTGGTTGCTCAAGTCCCAACATTTACTTATTTGGCGTATTCAGTTTTCTGGTGATATGATTTTGATGGATCTATCCATTCTTCCTCCACAATTTTTCTGTAGGCTTACTTTCCAAATACCTCCAAAACAAACAAAGGACCCAGTAGGCCCTGACCACAACCTATTAACTCACCCTTGAGTCAATTTTCTGTTGATGCATCTAGTCCTTTATCTGTCTTTTCTTCTCTACTTGCAGTTATTTCTCCTTTAAACAAAGGACCCAATAACACATGTATTATTTAGTCCTAATTATGGAAAATATTTCCTGATTTATACATTTGCTTTAGATTTTTATATTGTATCTGTATTGACTCAAGAGGATTTTGAAGGAAATGAATGGCCTATCTATTTCATGAGTGGTGGTTTATAGGGGTCAGAACTAAATTATCCTTCCATCAATAAACACGTGTACGTTGTATATAAGGCTATCAAATACTTTGGTCCTTATCTTATTAAATCTCACACGATCATTTTTGTGCCTCATCCAATGGTCAATACACTCTTTGTGCAGCATGATTTGGGTGAGAAGAGGGAAAATTAGTTGACCTAATTACAATAATATGTTCTAGAGTTTAATCTAGTTCATATCATTAAGGGTCATGGCTTTTTTCCTTGCATCCAGAGCAAGAGATGCTCCCAAAAAATATATTTGAGGTTGGGAGAAAGAAATAGAGATGTACAATGTTGAACATGTTCCCCATACCACATCTACAATGCCATGGTATTCCGATATACAAAAATTTCTAGAGCACAAAACCTTGGCCATGCATTTATCTAATAAACAAAATAGGGAAATTCATCTTAAAACTCTATCCTACTAGCTTGTTCATGGAGTGATTTTCAAAAATCACCACAACGATGTCTTGCTAAGATGCCTTGAGAAAAAATACACAAAGAAGGTACTTAGATATTTTCATGACTGATCAACAGATGGTAACTATGCAAGTGACATAAATGGTGAGCCCTAGTATTGCACCAAGAGTGTTTCAACTCCCAAGGGCTCCTCAACTCAAACTATTAACACGGGGTTCGTACAAACTTAGAGGTGACAATTCTATATGCACAATAGGTTAGGTTGTACTCATGTCACCCCCAGTCATGACATTAGATCAAGATATTAAGAGACTATTCCTCCAAATTAACTATAGTGAAGACTTCTAATGAAAGAACAATTGAAACAGATTCTAACTATGAAAGTGAAATTTCCATTCATTCAACTTGTAGATGTTAATTAACATTACATGGAAGAGAAAGGGATAGTATAATTGAAAAAGTAAATCTTATCTCTTTTGCATAATTCATCAAATCAATACCCTACTTACATGTATCATTGATCTACTTTACATTTTTTTGAAAACCAGAAATCTAACTTGTAACATGTTTGTGAATGAAAACAATAATTCTACTTTTTTTTGTAGTGAGGAAAAGAAGAGGTTGGAGTGGTCTAGGATCTTTTCTTGATCATCAAATCAAAATATGGGGGTAATTTTTCATCTTGACAGATCTAAGGTTGAAGTGGGGAGAAAAAAATGTGGAGGAAAATGGTGCTACAGGCCTCCTACAGATTCTACTACAGGAGGTCTTGTATTGCTACAGGAGGCCCTGTATTGCTACAGGAGGGGTTCCAAGAGCCTTATGAGGGTGTATATAGTGTATTTAGGGTAGGAGAAGATGAATTAAGGTAGGAGGGAGTGAATGAAGGTTGGGAATCCTTGTAGCCAAGTCCATGACCTCTCGGAGGTCTATTTTGCACCAAGGTGTATGCCCACATTGTCCTTAATTTCATAAACAAAGTGTTTGTTGAAAAACAGTTTTGGGAACAATGTGAAGGGTAAAGGGAGTATATGGAGAACTACAAGTGGAGACGAAAAGAGGTTCCCACCCCTTCAAATCAATACAACCCTGCAACTAGCCACATGCATGTATCAAATGATCAATAACACAATGAGATAAACTTTCATGGAAAAGATGAGTTGAATTTTCCCAACATCTATTATCTTTCTCAATACTACTATGATCACTAAACTAACTCCTAAGTTACAGAAATTAATAATGAAAAATGATAACTAACATCTATCTATTTTTAGGAAATCATAAACAAATGTTTTTGGGCTAAGATTGTAAATCTTTTCAACCATTCTCCCACAAGAGAGGTGATAGGGAAGCCTACAATCACAAGTTTTTATAGCTTAACATCTAATACAATAAGAGAAATACATGAAATTTTGTGAAATAAGAGAATGATAGAAATAAAGGAGAGGGACTAAAGCCTCTGGGTTAGGCCCAAACCCAAGGGCTTCATCCCTATAAGACTAGCTCAAATGCAGCTCAATAAAAAATTTATCATTAACAAAAAATAGTATTATCATACATCATATGAAAGTTAACAAGAACAATGTCAAACCCTAGGCTCAATAGCTATTCCTAGCTAAATAAAAAATTCAAATCCTAATGATCCTTTCAACTATTTTATTTATACAAAAAGGTAGCTGATATCATCTCCCTTGAAAATATGAATGATTCCCTCCTTGATCTCGAAAATTTTGGATATGTTTCTGAGCTTCACTTTCACTTGGGATTGCTTGAATATTAGTGAATTTGAGCTTGTGAGTGAGGATTTGGTGATCTCAAGTCGAGTTAGGGAGCTAAGGAGGTGGACAAGCCTCCCTAGATTCTCTCCTAGTTGTATCCATCAAGCCCCTGCATAGTAAATTCCTAAAAAAATGCTTCTTTTTCCTACAATTTAATCACATTAGGTGACACACTATGAAAAACAAATTTTACTCTTCTCAATAAGCATATTATAACAAAAAACATGAATTAATATGAGAAAAGGATAGTTTTAAGACTGGAGGATAACATAATTAACTTCAAGATATACCTATTGATGGGATTCATCATGGTCCCCTTGCTGAAGATGTTGCTCATCCTATGATAAAATTAGTCATCCATGTGAAGATAATTCATGGCCCTGGTGGCCTCTATGACATGCCAAGGCACCTCAGATTATGTGCCTTCTGGTGGATAAAAACCTGCATTTGTCTTTATCTCTTTCCATACCTATTGTTCCTCTTCTTGGTTTATTCCTTCTTGCAAACCCAACAACAAGGGTGGATGGATTTTGATTCCTATCCATTTTATTTTTAGTCTTTGCATGATTATTTTGTACAATGGGGTTCATTCCAAATCTTTTCTTAACCTCTTAGGAGATTGATACTCCCTGATTCGTATACTGTGGGGTAAGGCATGCCATATTCTTTGATAAGCTTGTAGATTTTATGTTCCCAACATTCTAAAAATGTAATCAAAATGAAAAATAGATTTCTCTTGGGTTCTTATGTACTTGGGTGCTAAGGCAGAATCACAGGATATGAGGTTATGATTGTTGATGACAGCCTTAGGGATGACTAGCTCTGCTCTGATATAAAATGGCTTATTCTCTTTTTTTTTCATCACCTTTTTCACTTCTTCAGCCCTTGCCTCCTCACGATTCAACCAAGATGCTAATGCTATTAGTTACATGTATCCCAATATTAAATTGGGATCCTAAAAATTCAGATCTATTAGAATGAAATTGCATATACAAAATTCAACTAGCTTTTCCCTATCTTCCATACTTGCATGCTTGCAAAAATCAATAAGATGCATGTAGTCTTGAAAATGAAAAGACCCATACTATGATAGTTCCTTAATTTGGAATTGAAACTACTATTCCTTGAGGAAAAGAGCATAGGATTTTATGGTTGTATTCATTGTATGGATTCCATAAAGAGTATTTCCATAGTGCAAAGTTGTGTTTCTTTCTCTTGCAGGTGCTCTCTCAACCTTGTGTTTTATGCCTGTAGTTTCTCCCTCATAATTGAATCCCTTAGTATCAAATCACTCAACTCCTTGCCCATTTCAGTGAATTTATCCTCCATGAGGCCCACATATTCTACATTTCTAGATTTAGAAATTTGCATCCATCTATGGGTCCTGCCTCTTTCTATCTCCAACTCATAGAGGATTGGGACTGCAAAATTTTCAAGGATAATCCTACCTCCATCGACAAATTTGTAGTAGGACTACAAGTTGGGTGGAAGATTAGGCTCTTGAAGCTCTTGGAGGCCTTTTTCATATCATTTTGAGGTGGATTCCCATTCCTGTAGCTCCTTTTTCTGCTCCTGTATCATCCCCTATTTCTCTTGTAGCAACCCCTGTTTCTCCTGTAGCTCTTATTTTTCTTCTCGCTCAAGGGAATTTTATGTCTTGGGTCTCTTGAAGGTCACTACTCGGTGGTGGGAATTCCTATAGATGTCACATGTGGCTTGGTTTTTACCTCAGTAGAGTTAACATCCTTAATTTTCCCTTCACTGGGCCCCACTTATTCCTTTTTACTTGGTGACTCATCAATGGTGATAGGGGCCTCTAAAGGAGGTTTTGGTTCCCCCTGCTTGATCTCGATTCTCTTCCTTGTTTTGAAAGATAGGGGACCTTTCCTTGGCTGCCTCCTTTTAGATTTGATAGGTGGCCCAATGTAGCCAACGTTTCAACCACTTATTTCTCAGTATTCCCTAGAGAGAGACTTGTGTGATGTCCTTTTTTTATGTTTATTAGGGCTTATAAGTCTCCTCAGGGCTTGATTTTTCTTATAATTGTTTCCTTCTTCTTTCTTAATCTTTTCTTATTCTCCCTTTGTTTCTAATGCCTCTTCTTGCTCTAATTTTCCTCCCTCTTCTTCCTCTGTTTTTCCTCCCCTACCTCTAGTGCTAGAGGTTGGTGTTTCTCTAGGTGTTATGGCTTGGGTTTCAATGAAGACCTCCCTGTCCATGTCTACAAAATCAGTCCATAGGAGATGGTTCCTTAAGTGGCTCAAAGAATCCATCACAATTAACTTGATGAGGCCATGGTGGGATATGTTTTGAGTCTTTCCTTTCCTCACCTTCTGGCTCATTTGAATTATTGCTTCCAAAAGGAAATGGGGAACTCTAATGTTTTGAGGGAGAGGAAATTCTGCCTTTAATATAAACTCATGGAGAAGTCTGAAATGGTAGGAATCCAAAAAAATCAATATCCATTCACAAAATATATATTTTAGAATGTGATAAGCCACCTCATCCTAGGGGTAAGGTAAGCTCTCCCTTCTCACTCTATTATTGTCTTCTACAGGCTTCTATTTTAGAATGAAGAAGTTTTTCCTAGATGTGACACTCGCTGCTTTGTCTTCTTTGATCCATCGAATTCCCAAGGGTAAAGTGGTAACTCTTCTTATGATTTAGGGGCTTAAAGAGATTTCCAATCCTATTAAAACAGTACTGGCACTATCTTCTCCTTGTGAATGCAATACCATGGAAAATTCATGAGTGATATCATCATCATAACCTTTTAACAATTCAAAGAAACCCAACCATTGATGTCTTCTAAAGATGTTCACAATAGGAGGTTGTTGGTGAATTCTCTTGGTGTCTGTGGGTTCTATTCTATTAAATCCTCCTCTCATTTCTTCTACTTCCCCTTATTGGTGTTACTTAGGTGTGGAATTCATTTTTTTTCAAGGTAATCTCAGTGGCAGAAACAATGTTAAACTTCCTTCTTATCAGTGAGGGATAATAATGATATAATATTATAAAAATAACCCTTTTCCCTTATGCTCATATCTTTCCTTTACACACAATAGTTTCCAGAAAGGCCTACTGCTCAATTTTCTATTACAGGATATCAACTTCAGATAGAATTTCTCATGTAATTGGATGGAAATCAAGGAGGGAGGAAGCCACTTACTTCTTTTCAAAAGAGCTTTGTATGTGCATGAGGGTTTGAAGACAATTTTTGTCACTATGGCTCTCTTTCGCCCTTCAATTCCTCCTATAGATCCTTCTTGACCCTCCTGTAGTAGTTCAAACCCTCCCATAGCTTCCTCCTATAGCACCTACAAATAGAGTTTGAAACAACTCTATGGAATCCTGGGTATTCTGATAGCAATATATCATCCTTCCTCTAACTATTTTTTTGAAATGAGAAAATATGCAAATGAAGTCGAGTCGAATACATAATATTCCTTTTTTAGTAAAGGCTTAGAGCGCTTTGGTGACATGGAAAATACATTAGTTTCCTTTTTTGGACCATTTTCCCCACTCCTTGCAATCATTTCCCGTCTCCTCGTGATTATCACCCCACTCCTCATGAGAATCACCTCACTTGATTTAACATCTCCATGTTGCATGGGGGACTAATACAAACTTTATTTTACTAGCCGAGGGTGGTCAAGTTTACTGGCCATCTCCAACCTATTAAAACTCCTTCCTCGACCATTAAAACATTTTATATTTTTATGTATAGGGAAGAGGTGAGGGTTGTCATACCTTAGTGCACCTATGGATCGAATTGCTGGAGATGGTTGCATACTGGAGGTGGGGCTCATAGTATCATGACCTTGAGGGATTTTATTTTCTTTGCCTTATTATGTTCATGTCTTCATAACTTGATGTTATTTTAACTAATAACTTTATTGTGTGTTCAGGTGCCTCCAATGTGTCCAAGATGTTGTTGGTGGAGTAGATGGAATGCTTTCTCAGGATGATGTGCCTCCTCTTTGTTGCAGAAATGGCTTCATGATGCTCTCTATGGGTGAAACTGTTTTTTCAGGGAGTTTTGTTGTGACTACATGGGATGGTATAGGAGGAGTTTCCTTCCTGTAACCGTCATTTAATCCTCCCTTAAAGTATCCATTGTGTCATGCCAATGTTTCGGGGAAGTGATTAAAGCCATGGGGACATGATAAGGATCACGAGGAAGTGGTGTAGGTGATATAAGAATAGAAAACATGGATTTTTTGTGTTTTCTAGATGCATGAAAGAGTGTAATTTTTTAGCAAATTTTGGGTAAATAGAGTGGATGAGTGATGGATTTGACATTGGAGGACCCCTCTTAACATTTCCTAGAGACAACATGCCCTTCTAGTCTCTTTTTCCCATTGGATCCACCTCTTGTAGCCTTACAGGATCCTCCTGTAGCATTACAAGACCTCCTGTAGCATTACAGGTCCCTCCTGTAGCATCACAGTTATGAGGGAAAACTGGAGTCCCTTGTTGAATGGATGATGGAGAGAGGTATGTCAGTGGAGAGTGTGGAAATGAAATGTATAGATGGAATAATGGAGTAAGACTTTTTTATTCTTCCAGTATGCATAATTCTATCAACTGTTTGGAGTCTTGTAAAAATAAAATGTTAGCAATAGTGGTGTAAGAACTCCTTCCTTGTGCTTCTCTTTTTCTCTCTTTTTTTTTAGACAAGTAGGTTGCCTCTGCAGAGGTTTTAAACGTGCATGCATGCCCTAGGCTCCTCAACAGATTTTTTCACCTAGGGATATTTTATTTTTCTTTTCCATTTTTTTTTCTCATGGGTAGCTTGAGAGAGGTTTCCAACTCAGGAGTTGGCCTCAGACGCCTCATGGAGGTTTTCATTTAGGAACTCATATTATTATTATTATTATTAGAATTTTGGTGACTAAGGGCTATGAGCCTTCCGATCCCATTCAAATCTCTATTGACTGAACTGAAAAACTCTTCCTTGGAAAGAGGTTTCTTATACAACCTCAACCTATGACCATTGGAAAGTAAGGGAATTCCTTCCTCATAACTTGTTCTAATTTGGACAGACCCATTCTCATGATAGGGACCCAAACATCTTTTCATTAACTTCCCTTTGAAATCCTTGAATCTGGAATCACACAACAAGGCACAATCTCCTTCTTGAAAAATACTTTCTCTGATGTGCTTGTCATTCCAAAAATTCCTTTGTAGTTGGATTCATCTAGACCATTGATTTCAAACAAACTTTCCTTTTGTGTTGTAGTGAGATTCAACTATAACTAAGATTCCATCCTCAAGGTGTTGTACTAAAAGTTAATAGAAAATAGGGCCTTCTTCCCATATATCAGCTCAAATGGAGTGAATCTAGTGGTGGTCTTCCAAGTGGTGGTGTAGGCCCAAATGAATTCCAAAAGTTTGTATGCCCAATATTTTCTACTACTGCTAACAACCTTGGTAAGAATACTCTCCAATAATCTATTGGTGATTCCACCTGCCCATTTTCTTGAGGGTGATTGGAAATAGATGGCTTATGCTTGATGTGGTGATACTTCATAAAATCTTCAATCAAACTTGATGTATATTGCGCTCCTTGATCAGGGAATAATTCCCTTGGAAAACCAAATTTGTAGAATATGTTCTCCCTCAGAAATTCATCCACCTTCTTATTAGTTGTTGCCTTTCCTGATTTTGTTTCAACCCATTTGGTCAACTAATCAATGCATACAACGATATACCTATTTTTTCTTTATTAGGGATTAATAGGTCCAATTAAATCCATACCCCACGTTTCAAATGGCTCTAGAGTCACTTGAGGTTGTAAGGTATTTTCATCCTTGGGTGTTGGCATACCCATCCTTTGACATTGATCACACCTAGTGGTGTACCTCCTTGCATCCTAATGTAAAGTGGGCCAATAATAACCTGATTATAGAACTTTGAAGGTTGTCCTCTTATAAGCAAAGTGGTCCCCACAGGGTCCATCATGGCATGATGAGAGGATGTCAAAGACCTATTCCTCCCTCACACATCTTCTTAGGATCTGATCTAGCCCCAATCTAAAAAGGTTTCCCCCAATCTAAGTGAATGGGGAACTCTTCCTGACAATCTTGCTTTTCTCCCTAGAGGATAGGATTGAAGGGAAGCTCCCAACAACCAAATAGTTGGCTATATCATCAAACCAAGGAGAAAGCACTGAGATGGAAAGATATGTTCATCTAGTATTTGATCATCTATCATTTTTTCCATTCCTACAGGGAAGGTTAGTCTTGACAAGAAATATATAACCATATTCTCTTTCCCTAGCTTATCAATAATAGTCAAATCAAATTACTGCAATAATAATAGCCATATAATTATCATATCACTCACATCAAGTTTATTCGTTAAATACTTAATGGTTGCATGATCAGTGTGAACCAAAGTTTGATAACCAGTGATATCATTCCTAAATTTTTTCAAAGAATGCACCACATCCAAGAGTTCCTTCTTAGTTACAATGTAATTCAATTCAACTTTGGAAATATTCTTACTAATGAAATAGATAACATAAGGAAAATTTTATTCTACTTGTACTAAGGAAGCCCCTACAGCATTATCTTAGGCATATGTGTGTATATGGAAATGTAATGCCTAGTTGGGGCCCTTAAGGATGGGTGCAGTGGTCAAATTTTCCTTTAGCACTTCAAAAGTTTCTTGACAATTGTTTTTCCAACAAAAATCTAAATCTTTAACCAAAATTACAAACAAGGGTGAAGCCAATTTACTAAAATATTTAATGAACCTTCTATAATACCCAACTAATCCAAGGAAACTCCTGACATCCATTTTTTTTAGGGACATGGAGCCTTTTGATGATGGAAATATTGTTTGGGTCAACTTGTATCCCTTCCTTGGATATAGAATGACCGAGGACAATCCATGCATTCATCAAAAAATCACATTTCTTAGGGCTCAATGATATATTCATTTCAATACATTTATTCAAGACTTTGCAAAAATTAGAAAGAAATTCCTAGAAGTCACACCCATAAGGGGTGAAATAATCCATGTATATCTAGATATAGTCATGAACAAGTTAAACAAAGATACTTAGAACTTCCCTATGAAAAGTAGGAGGTGCATTGCACAGACCAAAGGGGGTAACTCTATAGGAAAAGGTACCCCACGGACATGTAAATGTGGTATTGTATTGGTATTCAAGGCTGATCTGGATATGGTTATATCCACTAAATCAATTTAGGAAGGAGAATAATTTATTTCCTGCAAGGCCATCTAGGACTTGGTCAATGAACGGAAAAAAAAAATGGTCCTTCTTTGTAGCCTTGTTAAGTTCTCAGTAATCAACACAGATTCTCCACTTCCCATTCTTCTTGGGAACTAAACCAAGAGGTGACACCCACTCACTATCTGAAATGGTGTATATGAACCCTGCATCCAGTAGATTTTGTAATTCTTCTTTCACAATGTTCTTGAGTGATGGGTTCATCCTTATCTGGGGTTGGCGCATAGGCTTGCATCCCTCTTTGATGTAAATATGATGAGTACAAACTGAGGGATTCCCACCTTTCATTTATTTATAATCCCAAGAAAAATCATCCATGTGTTTTCTTAGTACATTGCACAACTGTTCTTCCTATTTCGATTCATGTGTTGCCTTAGTACATTGCACAATTGTTATTCCTATTTCTTCGAGACAGGGGTTGATATTTAGGTTTATGGATGGGATAAACTCTACCATCTTGGCATGTTCTAGGCTAGAGTCAACAAAGAACAAGTCAGTCCAAAAAATACCCTCATATTCTTTTAGAAATTCATCAACTGGTATGGGAGTGGGAGGTTGATTCTGTAATATATGGTAATTAATGTCATATTCATCAAGTTTCCCCCCTCTTATAACAATATCTAAAGCGTATGATATAATTAATCCTCTTCCTCATCCTCTAACCACATGGGTAAATCATGTTCAATATAAGGTTGAGAAGGAGGATACAACACAAGTTGTTTTAATACATGTATATTATTAATATTCATGTTCCCAGGCCTACAGCTAATGTAGGTATTAGCAATGACCAACCAAGGTATTCCTAAGATGAGAGGATAGCCATTAAACTTGGTTTTGGGTTGGAGGACCAGGAAATCAGTAGGGTACTCCTAGGATTCAATGTAGACCATGACATCCTCAATAATTCCCTCACAAGCTATAGTGGATATGTCTGCAAGTTGCAACACTGTAGTGGTATTTCTAAAATCCCCTTGGAGAATGATTTCCAACATGTTTTCCATAGTCATCACATTGATTACCCAAATATCAATCAGAGTATTAGGGACCATAATGCCATCAATTTGCACATCCACTACTAGACTACCAGGGTCAAGGTACTTTGGGGAGATCACCCTCCCAAGCATTAGATCAGATAGTTGTCCAACATTATCAATGGTGGGGGTATCTATTCTTCTTCTCCCATGACTCTTGAAACATTTTTCCTTAATAATCTTGTTGTAGATGGAAACATATTTAATCGCTCGGAGAAGGGGTAACTTGACACACCAATTCTTCAAATTTTACCAAAATTTCAACCTCTTTTAGGGTGTGTTGACTAGGGTGGACCAACCTTTCAAGATAGTGGGGTGCATTGAATTTAGGGGAACTCCCTCCCTTCTCTTCTTCAATATCTCCAAGTGGAGAATCTGGGTGATTATCTGGGAGCACCATCCCAGACCAAATTTTGATCTCTTGGATTTCCATAACATACGTACAATATGATGTATCTCCACTGTAGACCTGTTGTGCATGTTTATTGTTCGGGTTCAGATTGGGTTGAGTAGGCATTTTAGGTTTCTTAGGTGGGGTAGGATGAGTTAGGTGTGGTTTATGTTAGGGTGGAGGTAGTAAAGTAGGAGGTTGGTTTGTTTGGGGCCTCTGCCCTTGTGAAGGGTTTCCCCATTGGGAAGATTGAGGTGGATATGGATGAAAAGGATGGCTGACAAGTTGAGGAGGATATGGAGGAGCATAAGGCCAAGGAGGAGGTGTGGACCATGATGGATGAGTGGAAGGGTACCAAGGTTGGAAATGTGCATTTTGATTTGGATTGTAGTGCTGATAATGTGAACCTTGCATTCCTTGTTGATATGCTTGTGGTCCTCATGGTATCTTTTGGTTAATGAAACACATTTTTTCAAACACACTCTCTACTCCACCCTGGTATAAAAATTTTAGGTATGGAAGAGAGGGACATTTTTCTGTTGCATGATTCTATTCATAGACTAGGCATACTTCTATGAAATTCAACAAACATTCATTCCTAGGATGTCTTTTAGTACATCTAGGGCATAAAATAGCTAATAACCTTTTTTCTTCCTCTTACTTTATTTTGATTTGCACAGTATAAATTTTAAATGTAAAGGTATGAAACATTTTCCCTATCTCATGCTTGATGAATTTTGTGGAGGGAGATAAACTGACCAAGATTTGGCTATACCTACCCTTTTTCCTAGCATCCCTAGAGCGATTCTTGAATACAATTTTAATGTCATATCATAAGGTAATTTTTAGATATGTCCTCCAGATAGCATGTTGAGGGTTTCCATCACATCCTCCCTGGTCCCTCAGAGAATAAATAACTTACATGACTAAGTATAAAGGGTACATTTGGCCCTCCTATAATTGAGTTAAAATATTTCCTCATAGTCCTATAGGGATTCATCGGGTCCAAGAGTCATCCTAAATATTTCTAGCTTTTTTTCTTTGGATCTATATTAGTCTCTGTACTTGTCATTGACGGCTTGTTGCATTTGGGACTAGGTAGTGATGTTTCCTCCAGATAGACCCATAAACCATACAAAGGCTGCATCTTTAAGGGTAGAATGAAACAACTTCAACTTATGTTCATTAGGGGCATAATCATAGGTCCTACATACAACAACAAACTCAAATATGAAGGTGTCAGGATCGTCAGAGGTCAAGCCATGGAAATGAGGAAGGTTGGTAGGGCTTATATTCTCTTTTTTATCCTCTCCATTGGTTTCTTTTATGGGGAAAATCTCATTCTTCCTGTTTTCAGCCATGGTTTGGGTAGGTGAGGTAGGTTCTTCTTCTTTCCCAATAGGTTCTTCAGAAATTTTAGGTTTCTCACTTAGAGGGTCTTCTAAATCCCCTGTAGTTAGAGAAGGAAGTTCAAAGCCACCAAATAAGGATGAAGGTTGGTTTCTTGAGGGTGTGGGGGCTTTTGGTAAAAAAAATCCTTGGTTATCCCTACTCCTATGAGGCATGAAAAAGACATATTTTTTTTATTTTTCACTTTTTCAAAGCAATGAGAGTGATGCAAATAGAAAAAAAAATGCTTAACCAAAAACAATGCCTACTTAGACACCTCCTTGAAAATGATTCCAAAAAGTGGTAAGCCCTGGTATTGCACCAAAAGTGTTGCAACTCCCAAGGCCTCCTCAACTCCAATTATCAACCCGGGGTTCATACAATCTTAGAGGTGACAATGCTATATGCATAGTAAGTTAGGTTCTACTCATGTCACCCTCAGTAATGAAATCAGATCAAGATGTTTATATATCATTCCTCCAACTTAACTATAATGAATACTTCTAATGAAAGAACAATTGAAACTGATTCTAACTATAAAAGTGAAATTGTCATTCATTTAACTTGTAGATGCTAATTAACATTACATGAAAGAGAAAGGGATACTCTACTTGCAAAATTAAATCTACTCTATTTTTCACAATTCATCAAATCAGTAACCTACTTGCATGTATCATTGATCTATTTTACATTTTCTTGAAAATAAGAAATAACTTGTAACATGCTTGTGAATGAAAACACTATTTCTACTCTATTTTGTAGTGAGGAAAAGAGGAGGTTGGAGTGGTCTAGGATATTTTCTTGATCATCAAATCATAAGTTGGGGTTCATTATTCATCTTGACCGAGATAAGGTTGATGTGGGGATCAAAACAAGAGGAGGAAAATGGTTCTACATGCCTGCTACAGGTGCTACTACAGGAGGTATTTTATTGCTATAGGAGGCTTTGTATTTCTACAGGAGGGGTTACAAGAGCCTTTTGAGGGTGGATATGGTGTCTTGAGGGCAGGATAATATGAGTGAAGGTAGGAGGAAGTGAATGACGGTTGGGGAAGCCTACTAGCCAAGTCCAAGACCTCTCGAAGGTTTGTCTTGCACCAAGGTGGATTCCCACAATGTACTTAATTTCCTAAAGAAATTGTCTATGGAAAAAATGTTTTGGGATAAGTGTGAAGGGTAGATGGAGAAGTACAAGTGGAGATGAAAAGAGGTGCCCACCCTTGCAGATCAACACAACCCTCCAACTAGCCACATGCATGTATCAAATGATTAATAACATGGTGAGATAAATTATCATGGAAAAGATGAGTTGAATTTGAACAAAATTTATTCTATTTCAAAATGCGACTCTGGCCAGTAAAATAAATCCTAAGTTGCAGAAAATAATCATTCAAAAAGGATAAATAACATCTATCTATTTTCAAGAAATCATAAACAATTTGTTTTGGATTGAGATTGTAAATCTTTCCAAACATTCTCCCATAATAAAGGTGACAGGGAAGCCTTCAATAAAAAGTTTTTATAGCTTAAAATCTACTTCAATAAGTGAAATACATGAAATTATATGAAATAAGAACAAGACATAAATATAGGATAAGAACTAAATCCTCTAGGTTGGGCCCAAACCCAAGGGTTTCAACCCTTTAATACTAGCTCAGAAGAAAATCAATAAAAGCTTCTCATTAACAAAAAATAATAGTCTCATACATCACATGAAAGTTAACAAGAACAATGTCAAGCCCTGGGCTCAATAGCTACTCTAAGATGAATAAAAAATTTGAATCCTAATGAACCTTTCAACTGGTTTATTTATACAAAAAGGTATTTGATAGCAGCTCCCTTGAAAATAGGAATGATTCCTTCCTTGATCTCGAAAATTATGGATCCAGTCCTTCTTGAGTTTCACTTGCACTTGGAGTTACTTGGTTTTCAGTGAATTCAAGCTTATGAGTGAGGATTTGATGATCTCAAACCAAGTTAGAGAGTTAAGGAGGTGGAAAAACCTCCCTAGATTCTCTCTTGGTTGTCTCCATCAAGCCCCTACATAGAAAATTCCTAAAAAAATGCTTATTTTTCCTACAATTTAATCATATTAGGCCACATACTATGAAAAAACACCTTTTACTCTTCTTCATAAGCATATTATAACCAAAAATTTGAATTAATGTGAGAAAATGATAGTTTTAAGTCTGGAGGATAACATAATGAACTTCAAGATATACCTATTGATGGGACTCATCAATAGCTACACATAAATTAATGAGGTTTGGTTATTATGAGACCACCTTATTCAAATATGCTCATGCTTATGTCTGCAAGTTCCCCTCTTGTCAGAAATGCGTCAGTCAGGATCAGAATTCAGTCGTCCCACTTCTGCGAGTAGTAGTAAAGGAACCATTCCAACAGTGGGGCTTAGATTTCATCGAAGAAATATTTCCACATTTTTGAAATCAATTTTGATACATTTTAAAAGCAACAGAATATTTGAATTGGTGGATAGAAGGATTTCCCTTAAGACAAGTAAATGACCAAGAAGTCTTCCACTTCTTGCAACATAATATTATAACTAGGTTTGGCATTCCGATGTCTCTTGTCTTTGATAATGAAACTTATTTTCATCATCGAAACCTTATGAATTCACACTAGAAAATGAGATTGTATTAAATCATGCATATAATTATTAACCGCATGGAAATGGTTTAACTGAATTGAAAAATAAAAATATTATACACATAATCAAGAGAACCATTTTGTTCGAGTAAAGGAACTGGCACAAATTTTGACGAATGCATTATGGTCTCACTGTGTAACTCTTAAGCCTTCCCTTAAAATTTCACTGCACTTTCTGGTTTATGGTAAAGAAGTTATCTTGTCCCTGAACCTATATCTCCCAGCCTTGAAAATATCCCAAGGGTCCCTAGGTATACCTTGTCTTCTGGTTCAGAACAGGATAGATATTTTTATCAAACTTGAGGAAGAAAGGATCAAAGACAAAGCAGGATTTTTCATTCATCAAAACTGTGTTAAGAATTGGTTTGACAAGAAATCCAGAGGGGATAAGAGTTTCAATGTGGGTGCCTAGTATTGAAATGGGATAAAGCCCATGAAGAGAAAGGAAAACACACAAGTTACAACCTTTGTGGATTGTCCTGTTTACCATCGAAGAGAAGCTCTGTCTTAATATCTTCAAGATGAAATCCTTAGACGGGAGGATTTATCCCCTTCTCACAAATGGGAGAGATTTGAAGAATTATTTCCAATAACAACTAAAAGATACACTTCTTATAAAAATTTTCCTTTTTCTTTTGTTTTTCATCAGTGTCAGTCATATGTATATCATGTTAGTCATGTCATGTCTTGTTTTATGTCTTGGTCATTGTACATAAATAAGGCACTTTGTGAAAAGTGCATGTCTCAAAATGAATTTGTTGCGGAATAAAAGAGAAAATGTGACAACCACACTGCTTGGATTTATGTTTTTTGTTATTTTTTTGGGAATATGTCATAGGACGAGCTAATTCTGGATGGAAAATATGATACATCCAAAAGGAAAACCTTGAGGGAACCTATTAGATCAGTGCATATTCTAGAATCCAAACTACTCAACTTGGTATAAATATACTTGTGTGTTACATTCTTATCCAATCTAGTAGAGAGGGATATGGGGAAAATATAAAGGGATCAAACCAATATGAGAGGTTATAAAATACTTCTCTCAAGGGGAAACATCCTCAACACTCAATAAGTCAGGATCCCTCTTTTTCTTGTTGAAAATATTAAGTGTCAAAGAAAAATCATATTAAATAAATAAATAAAGGTTGAAATAAGAGAAAGCCTTCTTGCGTAGGGAGATGAAGAAAGATACTTCGTCAAGGTATTGTCTAAGAATGCTAGCAATGAAGCAATGTTTGTGCTCCTGGAGTGATTCCTACGGGGTACTGCCCAAGACTGCTAGTAGCGAAGCAATGTTTGTGCTCCCGAAGTGACTCCTGTGGGGTACTCTCCAGGCCCAATGGAAGTTGAGAAACACCATAGATGAAAACTATACTCTGAATATCATAATCTCATCGCACATATTACCCTTTCATGGATTGAAACAATTGTTATATGGAATATATTTTTCGTGTGAACTATGTGAAAGAAAGTGAGGTACTACATATATAATCTGGTCGAAATGGGGAAATCAAGGTAATCTAATTGGTGAATCAATACTTCCTAAAGGGATGAAAATTTAATTGAAAATCCATTCCTAAATAGAGAAGCTGAAGCTCACTCAATGTGTCACCAAGTGTTCCCACTGCTACAACACCCTCCAAAATGTTCACTACATTCAAATTATGGAGTGTACTTCACCATCATATCTAGTGTCGCCTTGGTCGTCAAGTGTCGTTTCAAGTAATTCTATATGTTTAAATTTTTCTTGATCACCCTCATGTGTCATCACATTGATTAGAAAATATTTAGTGCATTTAATGGTCGTAACACGTTTGTTGTTGTAAAACGACACTTTTGGTTGTAGTCGCACACACATCATTTATTGTATTAAAGGAATGTATGTAAAGTGGCATTTTGATGTCTATTTATCGTTATTCAAGGTTATATAATTTTTCTCGATGAGATGGTATGTTTCTCACATTATTTTATGTCTAAACTCATTATGTTTTCCCCTCATTCTATCCTCGAGACGTAGACAAATTTTGGTTTAAAAATGAACCCATTAAGGCAAGGAGCGCATGAGTGCACTCTTAAGCCTTGCTCAAGAATCCTTCATTGTTCAAAAGTGTGACCTATGCCCTATAAGAGTTTATAATGCACTCCTAAATCATCTTCCCCTTCCTTGTTCCAAACTACGCCCATGAAGAGCCAAGTCTTCCTTGAGTGCACTCCTTTGACTCGAAGGATTGCACCCTCCTTGAGCACATGAACAAACCTAGAAGCTTAACCCATTAAACCTTTATCAATGCACCCTGCACCCTATTTTTCATTTTGAGCGCAAGAGCGCACCATGAAGCCTTGGAGCCCCATCCTTCGTCCTTTGACAATGTGCCATGCACCCTCCTTTGCCTTCTTGAGTGCATAAGCACATTCCAAAGCCCTGAAGCCTCAAGCCTTCAGCCTTCAACTATGTTCCATGACACCTCCTTATCTCCCTCGAGCACACAAGTCACTTGGGAATCCAAAATAATCATCCTTCATCCTTTTGACATGCGCCCTATGCCCTCCCTTGAGTGCCCCCCTCTCTTGAGCACATGAGCGCACCCAAAGCCCCCCTTCAACTTTTCAAAATGTTCCCCTATTCCCCTAAGCTCACATTTCTTCTTCCATGAACATTGTTAAGGCATGAACACAAAATTTGCATGAAACATGTTAGAATAGGATTTTTAGGCTAATGGTTTCTTGTCATGTGTGATTTCAGTTACAGGTATTTTAGGAATAACATGGAAAGCATGCATGAATAATATCGGGAAAAGGAAGCATCGAAGAACAAAAAACACATTGAAGTATTGATGATCGAGGCACCCTGAAGAATCCATAAGATAAAAGACCATTCAGAGGGTGAATACATCAACGATTAGAAGCTACAATTAGAACAAAGACACAAGTGGGAGCCATGTAACCTACTGAAGAAAGTCCATGTCATCAGTCACTATGAGTCCCAGTCATCAAAGATAGTGACTTTTAATTTCTCATCACATGATTATGTAGAGGTTATGATGTAATGATGTAATAATTATAAATCCAAATAAGTGGAAGTCCATGGGTCATGTATAGACAAAAGAGCCATAGAATCCAAAAGACATGTAATACTAAGAATCATATGTAATTCCGAAATTCATTTGGAAATCTGAAGGTTGTAAACGTCCAAAGGTGATTAGGAGTTGGAAATTCAAGCGTCATGAGGATGTGAAAGGTCATGCCTCAAGTTATAAAAGGATCCTCATTACTCATGAAAAATACTTTTAAACTTGGCTTCTCCCACAATGCATTAGAGAGATAGAGATAGACTTTTGGGGAGCAAGTAGTGGCTCTAACACTCCACTATTGGAACTAGTGATGTTCATTGTACTTATGTATCTTGGAATTTTTTCTTAATACTTGAAGCCTTCTGTCCAACACATTTTCATACATGGGTTGTGGATGTTTTAAGACTACTCCTTGAAAAATTATGATTCATGTTCATTTTCCCATGTAATGAAGTAATTGAACTATTTCAGTGACTTTGGTGCTTAACTTATTGGAAATGTTTTGTAATGATTGTAACGATCTTCGCATCTATGTGAAGTATTTCGCTTGATTTAAGATGTGTATTTCTCATCTATGTGTGTATCCATTAGGGTATTACTATTAATTCTCTTTTAGAGTCTCACTTTATTTCCCCTCTGCAGTGAAAAAACCTTGATACATCTACAATCGAACATTCATAGGGCACACTTTATTTCTCATTCAAAATAACATGTGTGCTTCTCTCTCGTGCCAACTTCTTAAGCCAAGGCATGTCTTTAAGTAAACAACAGTCAGGTCGTATTCGAGATGGGAATCCTACACCAAATGGTGTGAGATCTAATTTGGGCTCATATTGGGGATATCCCTTATATGTTGGTAGTATCCATCAGCGTCAACATATCCCAAATTTATCTTTAGGTCCTGGAAACAGAACAATTTGTTGGAAAAAAATCACTGTATGGACCCAAGGTTCGACTGTAGGGTGCCAAAAAAGGTGTTCGTCGTAGTCTAGCACAACATTTTCATTTTCATTCCTCTGCAAGGGAGACAAATATCACCCAATATGTGCCAATATTGTTAAATAAAATGTCGAGGTTTAGATGGTAACATGATTCATTATTCCAATTAAGTTAGCCATTAAACTTAAGTCCATTCACAAGTACTCATAATAACATTTATTCAGAGAATTTACAAAAATTTTAAAGGGCTACACAACACAGATAAATTCAGCCAAAAAACACGTGTAAATATATCCCTGGAACATTACCATTATTATTATATTTCAAGGAGACAAGTTATTAAAATGTATATTTTCAAAGGCTATACATGATATGTTTCATGCTTCTTCAAAACTAGAGGAACATACAAGATTACAAAAAAATACATCTAACTGAGAATTAATTACCATTTTAGCAAACATGACGGCCTTGTTCTATCCCCCATTTGAAGCTTGATCTATGTAGGTATATATATATATATATATATATGTATATGTATATGTATATGTATATGTATATGTATATGTATATGTATATGTATATGTATATATATATATATATATATATATATATATATATATATATATATATATATATATATATATATATATATATATATATTTTCTCCTCTAGTCCTATCCACACTCACTTGATTTGGTCCAACTTATCCAACTTAACAAGATCTAACTGTTTGGTCCAATTTCACTTGATTCTTTCAAGCTCAACATCTTGATCCTTCTTCCACAACTTGGGCAAGATCCAATGTTACTATTTTCTTTCCCTTCTTTCCACTTTCTTCTTTCTTTTGTCATTTTTCGGCCTTTTATCCATTTTTTTTCTGCTTACACTTCTTATCTCCATGACTCTTTCTCTGGAAAAAAATATCAAAATTGCTTCCAAAAACGAAGGAGCCAACATGTAGACACTCAAAACAATGGATACCATTTCTTCCTAAGGGGGGAGGACTAATCTAGGTGGACACTAGTGGTCAGCCACCTATTCCACTAGCTCACAACATCATTTGCTATTTTGGAAATTTTCTATTTTTTTTGTAGTTTCAGGCCCTGAACTTCTGGAGCCATTTTTAGACTCATAAACAGTGTTTTTTGGGGAAACAAGAAAACATGAGTGTTTAACTCACGTTTGTAGTAAAAAAAAACTCCTTAGATAAACATTTCTAACAATCTATCGTGTGCTCCAAATGAATATCATATGCCAAAGTTACGACCCTAGGAAGTTCACATTCTAACTTACCCCATTGGAGCCCATAATCCTTTGGCGCTTCATCTCCTAGGGTTAGGGTTTCATATTTTTATGGTTTCTCACTATTTGTTCATGATGAAAAGGCCTTTGAGCCTCATTGTAACAAAATTTATGAAGGCGAGTAGTCATCACATCTCTTTTGAGAGATAAGCTATAAGTTGTCACTCCTCGAGATATATTATTTCATTCTACATGTTAACAATTTCAACATTTTCTATTTATTAAGTAAAGTTCAATTTCATTATCTCTCTGTGTTTCTGTTTTAAGTATATATTTCATTTCGTTCCTTCATAAAATCTGAATTATTATATATGTTTGTGTGCCTCACTTATGTGCATAAATGATTTGCTTAATACATTGTTTATGATTAATGATTATTTTATGTGCATTAATGTCACTTGTGCTTATGTGTGGTTCTCCTACCTGAATTAGTGTGTCACATATGTGTGTGTTACCAGTATATGTTAATGTATTGCTTATGTGTGTGAATTTATATGATGTGGTTGTTGCATCTCTTATATGTTATAGTGCATAATTATGTTAAAGCGACGCTTAATGCATGAATACATTACTTTATGTGCATGAATGTGTTTCTTTTATGCATAAGTGAATTGTATATGTTATTGACATATCACTTATGCAATGAGTATGTTGTTAACGCATTAACTATATTAATTATATATATACATGTATAAATGCATTATATATGAAAATGAATATATTCTTTATTAAAAAATTATATCTATGTGTTTAAGTGAGTGACTTATGTATTAAGTGTGTCAATGATGTGCTTGAGTGTGCTTGAGTGTGTTATTTATGATTGATGATTTTTTTTAATGCATATTAGTGTGTCACTTCTGTGTAGTGTTGCATTTTTTATATGTTTAGATGTATTAATTATATTAAAATGTTTTTATATGTGTGAATGCATAACTTATATATGAATATATTATTTTAATGGGTAAATATGAAGAGATGATGTAATATTTGTCTTATCTTGTGAATATTTTGACTCAGTCAAATTACATAATAAAATAAAATAAATAAATAAATAAAGTGAAAACATTACTACTTGGTTAAAATAAAAATAACTTTATGGTATTTACCCATAGTATTGACCTATGGTATGAGAATCCATAATATTGACCCATGATATTAGTGCGGAATATAGCCTATTTAATTAGGCAAATTAAACTAGTCTAGATCCATCTTAATTATGGATCTACCAAAGTTAAAATGGATCTAGGCTGGTTAATATATCACTTATGTGATAAATACTTTATTGATGTATTGAATATATTACTTATTTATTATGCGGAGAGACATTTTCCAACTCGATATGGAAGAGATGTATAAATATAATTAAAATAAATAATTATAATTATAATTAATAATTAAATTAAGCTACATCTATTTTAACTTTGTATAAACCAAAAGCCAAAAGAGATCAAATCCCTTAAGGTTTAAACAAGTAATACATTCAATACATTAATAAAATATTTATCACATAAGTGATATATTAAGAACACATGTATAAATTATGGCATATAAAAATAAATATATCACTTATTAGGCATAGATTCATTCTCTAGTTAAAATAAAAATAAAAATAAAATAAAATAAAGTATATAAATAAAATAAAATTTAAAATATAAAACAAATAAAAAATAATATTACAATTCATAATAAAATATTTTGACTTAATTAAATTACACAAATAAAAATAAAAGTAAAACAAATAAAAAATAAATATATCATTTATTGGGCATAAATTCATTCTCTAGTTAAAAATTAAATAAAAAATAAAAAATAATATTATAATCCTTAATAAAACATAAATATTATAATTCTTAATAAAAATGAGTGTATTACTTATGGGGCATAGATTCATTCTCTAGTTAAAAATAAAAATGAAATAAAATAACAATATTATAATTTTTAATAAAACATTTTGATTCAATTAAATTATAAAATATATAAATAAATATATCACTTATTGGGCATAGATTCATTTTATTTTATTTATATTATAAATATAAAACAAATAAAAAATAATATTATAATTCTTAGTAAAACATTTTGAGTCAATTAAATTACACAAATAAAAATAAAAGAAAAATAAATAAATTAAATATAAAAAATATAAAATTAAATATATCACTTATTGATGATGATGATGATGGTTAATGACCAAACTTTGGTTGATCGGACCTATAATTTTCTTAGTTCTTAATTGTTTGGCTTCTTGTCTTTCTTGGTGAGATTGGTGTTGTAGCTTTCTTTTTCTTCTCTACAGTCTTTCAACTTCCTTTATCTTGCACCTCCTTCACCGCTTCTAATTCTTGGGACTCTCGTGTCTTATCTTCGGGATCTAGGAGATCTGCTTTGCTGCTAAATGAAGATTTATTTTGCGCGGTATTCAAATCCTCATAATTGTTGGTGCTTGAGGGGCTCTCGAGTTCGTTTTTTTGTTGTTAGGTAGGGCTTTCCCCCTGCTTGTCTTGAGGGTTGTTTCTTTCTTGTCTGATTTCTTGCAATTTAGAGTTTTCTGGAGAGTATTCTTCCTTGATGACAGTATAATGTTCTTTTTGTGCTCCTTCCCACCATGTAGATCTATGGTGATTCTTTCTAGCAGAATTTTTTTGGGAGACTTTTGGGCAATTTTTGGCTAGATGGTCTGTCTCAAAGCAGGATCGACATCTGAAGAGGAAACTTTCATAGTCGAGTTTTTGGTTCCATAAATAGTCTTTTCTTGTTAGGATTATTTCAGCTCAGAATCTGGTGCTGAATTCCATTTCTACATAGATGCGTGCATAGGTGGTTCTAACATATTCCTTTGTTTCTGGGCACCTGCAGTAAAATTTCCCAATTGCATTTCCAATGGCTTTTAGTAAGGAGAGATTCCAGAGATGCAAAGGTAGGTTTGGCAATCTGACCCAAACTGGTGCTGAGGTTATGAATGTTGTTGAGGGATCGAATGATGGGTTCCATGGCTTCATGAATATGCCCGATTTTTCCCAAAACTGAGGGCGGGAATCTAAAATGCATTGTCTGCTTTCAGAGTACCCTTAGCACAGGGGCAGATATTAATTTAATTAAAAATGACAGGCTTCCATACCTCTGAGATCCAACTGTGGAGAGCTGTCAGCCATGGCCAAAATCCATTAAACCAACAGATTAAGGAACTTTCAGAAAAATTCAAGGCCTCATCTAGTGAGGCCTTGACCACCTGCACAGTGGGAGCTGGGGCTTCATTGACAATATGGGCAGGAGCTTGACTTTTAGAGACATACATAACTGGGTCGACAATTATCTTCGCAAAGCTAGGAGCCATACTTGCAAACCCCTAGTTCGGAAGAACCTTGTTCGATGGAGCAGAAGATAACTCCACGTCTGGCGAAAATAGTATAATGTGAGAGATCTGCAAATCTGCGAAAGTAAACCAGGATTGCGAAAACCCTAAAGTAATGCAAGCCCACGAAAGTATTGCGAACCAGGCTTGCCAACCATGCGAGATGTGAACCTTGTTCGATGGAGCAGAAGATAAGTCGATGCCTGCGAAAGAGGTGCGAAGAGATGCGTACCCGTCTCTCAACAGTAGCAATGAATCCAAAATTCTTGGAAGCTATAGAAGCGAGAGGCTTTAAATTCATTTTCTAATTAAAAATTAAATTAAATTAAATATATATATATATATATATATATATATATATATAAAAAACAAATAAAAATTAATATTATAATTTTTAATAAAACATAAATATATTACTTATTGGGCATAGATTCATTCTTAGTAAAACATAAATATTATAATTCTTAATTAAAAAAAATATCATTTATTGGGCATAGATTCATACTCTAGTTTAGTATCTAAAAGACGTTATAATTTCTTATCTTTAATTGTCATATTAAACATTTTGACTGGATCAAATTACATAAAATAAAAAATATAAAACAAATAAAAAATAATATTATAATTCTTGATAAAACATTTTGACTCAATTAAATTACACAAAATTAAAATAAATAAATAAGTAGAGTTAATAATTATAACTATAATTAAATCAAATCTCTTTTCACTTAAAAAAAATACACTCTCAAAAATTAATAAAATAAATATAAAAAACATTACAAGCTTATAAACTTTTTATTTTAATTTATTTATAAATTTAATATTAATTTATGATATAATTTAATCATAAAGTGATAATTTGCTGCACATTATAATGAGTGTATGTATAAGCGCTATATGAGAAGGAAAAATACTAAAACTGCTCATACGAGACATGACATCATCACTTCAGTTACATTTCTCTTATCACTGAATTGGGAGTGCCATAATGCACCTAATTTGGGATTGAAAGGTTGACTATGGTGGAATCAATTCCATCAATTGTGGAGAGTAAACTATATAAAACATCGTCTGAATTTTATTTTAATATTCATCACATTCTCGTGAAATCACTGAAAAGAGAGGGGGTTATTACTCATATACACACACAAAGACCACTCTAGAGAGCACACATATGTTGTGAAGCAGCTAAATTAGGAGAACTTAGATGGGAGATTTGGTTGAGGACACCCTCAATAACGCCAAATTATAATAATTAATACTGTGTGTGGGGGCGCGTTTTCATGTCCGCGTGAGAAAAGATGACTAAAAAACATAACGGCTGCCCTGCCCTGCCCTGCCCTGCCCTGCCAGGTCCAAATCCAAGATGACCAAACCCTAACCCAAGATGACCAAACCCTAACTGAAGTCATCGGATCGTGAAGGGCAGGCAGGGGCGGCGCGGCGCGGGCGAGTTAGGAATGGGTGCGAGTTAAGCCGCCGTGTGCGTTGGCGGTGGGAAAGGTCTCAACATCCATTCCCCCGTCACGAGCCTAGCGTGTTCCCCATTTCAATATTCACTCACCCTCGGTTAAATCGGGTCGACTCTATATACATTTAATACAAATCGTTCCTGATATTTGTTGGCGTCTGCAATTTTTTTTTAACTCGTGGGATTCCGTTGGCCTTTTTTCCTGTTCATTTCTTCTGCATTATACAACCAGGTGAGGTAATCGGCATTAATAGAAAAAAAAAGAGAGATTTAATTTAAAGGTTTCAATATCTTATGGTTTTTATTTTTTTGTCCCATTCAGTCGTTTTTTTTGTTGCCATGGATTGGGCCGCTTCTGCTGCAAATGTAGAGTTGTTTTGACTCGTTTTTCTTGTCTCTTTTTTCTAAAGTTCTTGCAGTTGAAGGTCTGATCCTCAGGCGGAGCTTTGGGGGGAGGAAGAGGAAGAGGAATTGAAGGTCGGTAAAGCTGGAGCACTCAGAGCCCCCCGGCAGTACACTGATGCTCAACGCATCTAGTAGCAATGGTAACAATAGCAATAACGGTAGTCCTGCTAACAATGGGGTCGATGGTGATCACAGTAATTGTGAGCAGAGAATTCCCCAAAGAGAGGTGGTGGAGATTGTAGGAGGGACTGGTAAGAGAAATGGGAGGTCCAGAGAAGAGGGTGCGAGCAGTGGTGCCCCATGTGGAGCCTGCAAGTTTCTCAGAAGGAAATGCATTAGTGGCTGCATATTTGCGCCCTATTTCGGTTCCGATCAGGGAGCGGCCCGTTTTGCTGCTGTGCATAAGGTTTTTGGTGCCAGTAATGTCTCCAAGCTTTTGCTGCATATTCCCCAGAACAGGCGCCATGAGGCTGTGGTTACCATCTGTTACGAGGCTCAGGCGAGGCTCTCGGATCCTGTTTATGGCTGCGTTTCGACCATATTTGCATTGCAACAACAGGTGAGTTGCAGCACGGGAAAATTGTGGTTTTTTTTTTTTTCCTTTTTCATTTGGGTTTCGGTCAGTTGTGAAATTGCTCCTGTAATTATTCCAAGTCGAGCATTTTTTGCATGAGTGGGCGGTTATGGAATTTCTATTTGCTAAGCTGGTCCATATGTTACATCCCTCATTACTAACCCCCACATCGTTTTGTGGAAGCCACGTTCATCAACTGGGTTTCGTGGGTTTTTGTCTTTGTGATTTTTGGTGATTGAAACATTGAACTTTCTTGATTGCCTGTCTTTCTTTTCCACAAAAAAACCGCAGGAATGATTCTGCAATCAGAAGACGAGCGTATTGAGCAGAATTCTTTTGAAATCTGTAAACAATATGATTGCCAGGAAGGAATGAATTTTAACCTAGTGGCTAAGCCAACAACTGAATCATTGAAACAAGATCTGATTTGCCTCTTGATTAACGTATCTATTTGAGAACTGATCGACAAGATTATGAATAGGAACTTTGTTATAAAAATTCAGATTTTTATGGTAACAAAAAAGGGTTTTATATTGTCAAAATCCAGATTTTTATAACTAATTTTTATATTTAAACTCTTAAATTTTTATTCTTGGTCAGCTATATCATGCATCCTAAATTTTTACTTATAGCTGGCTATTTTATAAATCCTAATTTTTTATTCTTAGTCAATTATTTCATGGATTTGCCACTTCAGAAACATAACGATAAGACAACAGATCGAAAAAGATGTGTTTTTTTCTTTATATTTGATTGTGTTTTGGGGTAGATTCTCATGGTTATCATTATAATTTTTAGTTGAGGGTTTGGAAGGTGGTACATCCATGGGATCTTGAATCAGTTAGCAGGCAAGGAGTACCTTACGATGCATCTATTCACTATTTATTTTAAATTCATTCACCAACTATCTTAAACTCGTGAATATCTACATGAGATATTAACATTATACTAGTATAAACTATGGCATAGAAATCCTGAAAATCGGAGTATGGCAAAATGGGTTAAAAAATCAAACAAACCACCACCATCATCTATTCAAATAAAAACGGGTTACAGTTCAAAAAAACTCGTTAAGATCGAAAAAGTGGCACATGCTTCCTGTATATTCTTACCTTTACCAATGCTAAGGGCTAGCCTATAATAATGCAATAGCTATGCCAACAACCTAATCATTCAAAAATACACGAGTTTATCACTTTATCAACGTAACGATTTGAGAACAGATCATGAATACAGCTTTGTATTTATGTAACTGAATGTGCGAGAGAGATAATTCAATAATATATGAGTTTATCGCTGGATTAACGTAACGATTTGAGAACAGATCCGCAAGACAGCTTTGTAATTAAGTAACTGAATGCGCGAGAGAGAGTTCTGTAGCTCTCGTGGGAAAGATCTTCAGCTGTAAAGGTCTTCAATATTTAATGCGTGTGTGCCTAACTTATAAATAATTTTTGCAGGCATTACTTTGAAAAGTAGAAGATCCATATAAACTTGATATTAATCACTGAGGTTTTTCAGGTTTTGCATGCTAGGTTAAGACAGATCCATACTAACAATAATAGTTACAACAAAATGACACAAGAAACAGAAACAATGCATATTTTGCATACCCAGCTATAGAAAATCCGAAAACCCAAGAACATACCGCGGAGTCTATATAAAAATCCGAAAACCCAAGAACATACCACGGAGCCTATATAAAGGGAAAAACAGTTATAAACAAAACAACCATCTATTTGAAGAGAGTCCTTGAGATTGTAGAAGCCACACATTATAGTGCTGGTCTATCCTGGCTGAGAATAGCCATACCATCACTGGTTTTTCCTTAAGTTAAAGCTTATAACATTTCCAAAGGGAAAATCGGTTTTGAAAACAGCCATCTATAATACAATTACAATCTGAAAAACTCTTTAAGATTGCAACGGTGACATATACTGCCTCTAGATCCTTTGGCTATGGTGAAAAGAGAGCTAACCTTAATGCAATAGCCGTATCTGCTCTTGTTATTTTTTCAAGTAACAACGATAATGCAATAGCCATATCATCGCCGTTTTTTAAAAATTAAGGCTTCATACAATTCAAAGAGGGAAAAGGGAAATGAGCTTTAAAAGCAACCATCCAGAAGAAGAGAGAGTTACTGTCTGAAAAATCTCCCTAATATTGTAAAGGTGACACATACCACCTGTCGATCCTTTCATTTGCCTATGGTGAGAAAGAGAATTAACAATAATGCAAGAGCCGAGCCTTCGTTGAACAAAGTTTTAAATATAAAAAGTTGGCCTAGTTATGAGTTAGTTTAACTTTTAAGACATTGCCTAATTATGCGAGTAGGCTTAGGGTATAGTATTTCCAATCAAATATGCTGTTTTATTTTTATTATATAAAATTTCATTTTCTCTGAATCAAAATCAAAGTAAAAGTTTTTAAATAGTTTTATTTTTTATTTTTAATTATTTCTAAATTCATCTATATTACTAAATCTATTTATTTTTATATAATATATTATACTGATTAGTAATATTAAAGGACATAGATCATGGTTAAATAGCCATAATGGATATTATGGGCATGCTCATGCTCCATTGACATTATGGTGGTTGGGTGCGAAGTTTCATTTAATTTAGTTTTAAATCAAATTATGAAATTTTTAATATAATATTATTATTTTTTTTAAATTTATTTATGGTTATTAAGTTTATTTAAGTTTTTATATTTATGTAATATGATTATAAAAATATTATATAGGTTATTAAATAATAAATGATATGGAGTATGGTTATAGTGATATAGTGGATGTTTTAGGTTTATATTCTCAATTGGCATATATGGTGTTTGAGTGGGAAGTGTTATTTAATTTAGGTGATTTTGAGTAGTTTTAGTGTAAAATAGAATAAATAGTTTTACTTAGGTTAGATAATAGTGATGTCTCTAAATTATCAGCCATTTCATTGTAATTGGAAATGCTTATAGACCTTCATCAACCATATAGATTACATTATTATAAAAGGTCAAAATATATACAAATATACTAGAAAAACAAAATTTAATGGTACAACTTTTTGTCTTTATTACATGTTAAGTTTTCCTATAATATTATTTTAAGTTTTTATGTAACGCTCTTTGTTATTCATAATTTAAATGGTTTAATTTAATTTTTAAATTTTTTTATTAATTAATTTATTAAACTATCTACTAAACTTCAAATTTGATGAAAATGAAAAATATAACACTTATATTCATAATGTATTAGGTTCAGTTTCTTGTTCACATTATGGATATGCTATAATTTAATTATAAATTTAGTAAATTTATAATATATTTTTAAATTTTCACATATATATTAAGTTGAATTTAAATTAGATGCATTTAAATCTGGTTCAATTTTAATGTTCAATACTTTGATTGAATTTTAATATTTTTTTATAATTTATTTTATAAAAAAAGAGTTCCATACTTTTATATGAAGTTTAAACCTAATTTTTTTTTAAAATAAAATTTACAGCAACTAAATACCCAACCTACTAACCAAATACTCTAAACTGATAAATTTTAAATTCCATAATCTAAATTATTAAATTTTTTTCCCAAGTAGACTGTCAAATCTATCCCAAGAGAAATAATCGAATAGAAAAATTGAAATGTTAACTTGTATACATCTTATTGCATCAATTAATTAGGAATTTCGCAATACAATCATACATCTTTTTTATCTGCATTTGGAGGGGTAAATGAATTTAAAGGTAAACATGGTCTTTTTGGGCTTGCGGCTATGTTCTTTTGAAGTTCTTTAAACAAACATAATTAGTAAGATAAATCTAAATCTACTTCACGCACATGACACCATTAAAATCCATCAAAATGTAACTAGAGATTGGAAATTAACGTAAAACTGATATACGACCTACGATATGAGATTTGGTGGTTCAGGTAGATGCACTGCGGACGGAACTCTCGATTGTGCAAGCGCAGTTAATGAACAGTCGTTTAGCCGCCGCAAGTGCCATGCAGCAGCAACAACAACAGGTAGGAATGCTTCAGCAGGCGGGCGTGTCTGTCTTTACAAATAATCCATCGGGCAGCATGAGCGTGAGCCTTCCCAGCAGTTTGTTGAGCATCGGTCCTTACGGGAGCTCGGGGATGAAAGATGAAACTCAATCGACTGACCCCTGCGCCTTCCATGGAATGCACTACGAAGTTGAAATGCCTGCAACGATTGACATGTCAAACAACCGAACGTATGAGCACGTTCAAATGATGACTCCCTCATCACAGGAAGACCAATCCGATCACGATCCGCTTGGGATACAGGGCTTTCCACATTCTTTCCTTCAAAGAAAGTAATAACACCAGAACTCCCACTCGATATCTTATTAGGGTTTGCCCATAAAGCCCACTTCAGCGCAGTTAGCCTGCTCATATACAGTTGAATCGAATTTTCATAATTGAAAGGACAATAGTGTCCCTTTACATGTTTTGATTGTTGTGTATATACATATAGTTCATTGTATAGAGATCGCCATGAAAATGGCATTACCAGTATTTTATGGTGATATATACACAGATATATGCCTGGTGAATTACGTGAATGACTTTCATTTTGGCCAATATCATCACGTTAGTTCATTATCTGAGGCGAACATTTGCAGGATTGCTTTATTGTGGAGTCAACTATGAAGGCGAAATTGCTGGCTACAGTTAATCAATCATTTTCAGCGTATATTTTTTCCATTTGCGAGCATTGGATCCAAGGGTTCTCAATGTTTGGATTCAATTGGGCGTCCATTAATTTTATATTCGTTGGTTTAGGTTTTCTAATACTTGTAGTTATAACAAACTGTTGCATATATTAACATATGATTCGATGAGGGTATTGATTTGGTCGATTTTATTTGGAGTTGTTTACGCAACAGAATAGTTTGGATGGTAGTTTTTTTGTTGGAATCCTGTAAATAAAAATTCAAAAAACAAGTAGTTGGAGTGTTTGAATTGCATTTTTTATAGTGAAATTGGATTTAATACTATCAAAAAACTTGAAGGCACCTAAAATACTGAAGTTTAACAACTCTAAACAAGATTTTGATAAATCTTTGCCAGAATTTTTCAAAATCTTACCGAAATTTGTGGATTATTCTGTGGGTTTTTTTAGACTAAGTTATCTTACTTCGATGATGGCATGACTTACTCAATTCCTTTGGTGATGATAATTAACATTCACTAAGTACATTTCTTTGGAATATAAAGAATTTACTCAATTGTTTCTGAGTATGATGATAGTAATTAAGTTCATTAAGTATATTTTTTTTGAAATGATGATTAATCTTTACTCAAATAAAAATCATTAAAATTTCTAAAAAATTATTTGAAATTTTGAATTAAAAAGTTAAAAATGCTAAATTTATTTTAAAATGGTTCTTAACATAATTTTTTATCTTGATATTTATTGATAATTTAAAAATAATAAATTTATAATATATTTGTATATATCTTTGAATATAATGAAATATGGGTAATACTTAACATATTCCCTTAATATAGCAGCTAATGCTTTTTCAAATTAAAGAATGGAAATTTGATAAACATTCTTATTTGTAATTTGATACACATTTTTATTTGTATTTTTTTTTAAATTGTATTTAATATTATTTTTTATTTTAAAAATAATATATTTATGCTTTAAGGCATTTTTATTTGAAAACAACTCTTCTAGGCCAACGTGTCCATGTATGAGCCATTGAATCAAATGTTAGAAGATTGAAACGTTTTAGGTCATTAGATCCACAAGTAAATAGTTTTATATATGTTTTTTTTCTTTATTAATAAGTATTATGTATGATAGAAATGTTGTTATGTCATGTTTAAAATTTTAACTATGTCAAATTACACAAAAATAAAAATAAAAGTAAATTAAATAAAAATAATGAATGTAATGAACACTTTAATAAGGTCAAAATACAATAAAAAATAAAAGTAATAAAATAAAATAATACTAAACTATAAAAACAGCCCATGGTATTGACCTATGGTATTCATGTGGAATGTAGTTTATTTAAAGGGGGGGAATTAAGATAACTATTTAGGTTTTGATGACTTTTAAGTTAAAACAATGTTATTAAAACTTTGTTAGATTTAAATAAAATTTATATCATAAAATTAAACTCCACACAAGCCAATTAATTTAAATTAAATGGATAGAAAACACTATAAAAAAGGAAAAAGGAAATTAAGATGGCCTAGATAAATCTTAACTCTGGATCTAAATGTCTTGGTATGCAAACCTCTTTTAGAGTGAAAAGAGAAATGATCTCTCTCATAAATAATATAGATCTAAACTAATTATTTAATAAAATTATTTTTAAAAGTTTATAACCATTATTCTTTTAAATTTTTACTTAATAAAATGTATCTTAGCAATAACGATGAATGTTCATAATTCTCATTTCTTAAATAACACTAAATTTACCTTTACTTGATTAATTGTAATAGTTTGTAACTACATACATACTCTTTCGGATTCTTTTTGTTAATGAATATCAAATTTCTTCCATTCAAAAAAAAATATATACATATCCTTAATTACCTAACTTTAGCTAAAAAAATCTTAGATGTTTTTTACTTTATAATCATAAACAATTTTCATATTATATGATGTCAAACTTACTCAACTTTTTAGTATGAAATTTTAAACAAAGTTTTTCACAACATAATTTTAGATTTTTTATATATATTTTTTCAATTCCAAACAAAACTTACAAAAGAAAAAACTCATTCAGTCCTTAATGTAGATTATAGTTTACAAAATTGACACTATGTGATTAACAATAGAGTAAGTTGAGACAATCTCAAGGGGTTTTTTGTACAAGTTTTATCATAACCTTTATTCTACTTTATAACATGATCCACAATCAAAGAAAATGGCTACCGATTTCACAAATTATTAGTTTATAACTTGATCCACAATCAAAGAAAATGGCTAGCAATGTCACAAGTTATCATTTCCATAGTGATGTATTGACGTTATCATTTGAAATGGTGGCCATGGACACTAAAAAATTCAAAATAGATATATGTTATGGCATCCATATTGTCTACAAACCATCCAAAATTTCCATCTTATACAACAATTTCTAACAATAAATGCTCAATTTACTCTCCAATTTTTTAAACCCCAACCCATGCTGGGGAGATCACAGTGTAAAATCAAATATTCCTGTGGTTTTTTTAAATGGTTCATAAACAAAACAGATAATGAGAGAGTCAATCTTGTGGTATAATAGTTGATTTTTGAATCATTGTGACAAACAAAACATCACATTAACTCACAAAATATATTTAATGCTATAAGGATCTAAGATGATAACAAAGTTTTGAATCATGATAACTAGGTCACAACCAAAACTAAGTTGTAGCCACAAACAAAAAATCACAACAACTCATATAATATATCCAAGGTTGCAATGAATCACATACATAGTGATGGACCTCATGGGAATTTTAGTGCACATAAAACACCACCCTAAAAATTCTATACTCTTGATCAATTTAGAATAACCTAATATTTCTAGATTAGATGTTAAGGTGGGTGGTATAGTAATTGAGGATGCGTCTTAAAGGGTAAGGGGATTTAGATACTCTAGCCTTCCACCAAATCTATAAAAAGTGAGACTTGTAGATTATAGTTTTAATAAATTGACACTGTGTGATTAAGAATAAGTTACAAACATAAGTAATAAGAGGAATGTACATGAGGGCCATGGTAATTAATGTTATTCTTTGTACTATTTTTATTTAGAATAGTTTTGTTTAAAATAGTAATTTGTATTTGTATTTTTTTAAATGAATATTGTTAAATGTGTAATTGAGTAAAATGTATTAAATTGATATTCTAATTTTTAAGATATTTATTTCAAAAATTCAAGGTATGGTGAGTTTTTTTTATTAAGCTTTACTCTAGATGTGGAGATAATGAATCTATCTCAAGTCCCAAACAAGATTCTCCTTTCTCTTCTTATTCTAGTTTGCACCTTAACACTCCTCCTCTCCTCCTCCTTGCACAAATTTAAACTATGAGGCACAAGGTGGTCGTTGCATATAGGAACATTTAGATATGATAAGAAAAATGTGATACTCTATTTTAATTTTCTCTACAAATGTGATGTAAAGTGTGCCCTAAGTGTTGACAATTTCATGGTTAATGTAGTATTAGCTACATGAAAATTTACATTGTTGTATACAATATCAAGAAATCTATGCCCAATATCCAACACCATAGAGAAAGACATGTTCCTTCCAAATCTCTCTCAGTGCTAGAGTTGTTTTCTCAATAAAATTGTTTGTTCTACTCTTGATGAAAGCCATCGTTGTTGCATATAGGAGCATTTAGCTCTCATAAGAATAGTGTGATAATGTGTTATAATTTTCTCTAAAAATTTGTTGGAGTTTTTTTCTCAATAAACTTGTTTCTACTGCTCTTAAGTGATGAAATCCATAGTTGTTCAATATAGGAGCATTTAGCTCTGATAAGAAAAATGTGATACTGTGTTATAATTTTCTCTACAAATGTGTGGATTTTTTTAGCAATAAACTTGTTTTTACTGCTCTTAAGTGATGAAATCCATCATTGAGTCATATATGAGCATTTAGCTATGACAAGAAAAGTGTGATATTGTGTTATAATTTTCTCTAAAAATGTGATGGAAAGCCTGCCATGAATTTTGGCAATTTCAGTGTTAATGTAATATAAGCTAAATACAAATTCATTTCTTTTACACAAGATCAAGAATGCTATGTTGAGTAGCCAACACTAGAGAACAAGCCATGTTCACAAATTCCATAAATGCTACTGAATCTCTCTCGGTGTTGGAGTTATTTTCTCAATAGCCTTATTTTTACTTCTCTTGAAGTGATGAAAACCACCTCTCCATTCCTTTTTTACTATATTCAAAAAGAACAAAAGAAACCAAATTCGTGTCAGTGATGCTGAAAAAACAAGAACATGGTAGACACCAGGGAGATCAATGGTAAAGAACAATGTGATCTTTTGAATATTTTCAAAGATCGTGAAGAAAATAATACATAGGCGACTCAATAGGAAGTGATCAATATTAAATATGGGGGAACTGCACCAAAAATACCTTTGATTTTGAAGGTAGTAAATCACAATCTAATTCTTTATTCATGAGGCATTCATGTTGGCATGATCAAACAAGGTCTTTAACTTAAGTTCAACTTAATTTTTTATTTTTAAATTAAAATAAAACACACACACACACACACACACACACACACATTCTCTTCAGCTATATCTTATGAGTTTAATATGTTTTCAATCAAGAAGAGGCTTCAGAGTTTAAGAAATATATCTTAGATCTGAGCACATGATTCTATTAAAATTTATGAAACAAATTCAATTTTTACAACTTGTATGTTTAAATATGTGATTTTGGAAGTGATGATGGCTTCTTTAGACACTTGATTAGTATTGTGAAATAAATTTGAGTATATCATTAAGGACTATGAATAGTTCGTGTAGTAGTTGCATTACTTATAACATAATTTAATATTCTTTCTTGCTGATACATACCACCTAATCCATGAAAATGTGTAACCATGTCTGTAATTATATATGCTAATCATTTGAGTTTTATGTTGGTGCCAACAAGCATGAAGATGCTTCTAATTTTCAATGAAGTAGTCTTCAAAAGTTCTTAGCTCTATTTTAATTACATAAATGCATTGAAAACCATCTGATAGTATTTAATTCAGTTTTTTTATTTGGACGTGTTGCAAGCTGATATATTGTGCCAAGAAGTTTGCTATATCTTATCATTTTAGTATTTTTTCAATCAAGAAGAGGCTTTAGAGTTTAAGAACTGAATCTTTCTGGTTGATAAATTTTATCATCAATATCTTTGAACCCTCCATGACGTGCTCATTCTCTGCAACATCTTATTTCTTTTAGGCTACTCTTTCCTGTTCTATTGCCTTAAGGCGTTTCTTTTGCAACATATGGTTCAATTGCTAGTTGTATGCATTTTTAAATATAATGGAACATTGACAATATTTTGGAATGCAGATTTTCATAATTGTAATTTATAATGAATAAAATGTTTCAAAAAAACTATGTTAATAATTTGGTAATATTTAAAAATGCCAACTTACTAGAAAAAAGAAATTATTAAAAATGCCTATTAAGGATCACTACTTATTTTTTTTTCTTACTATCTTATCTATTAATTATTGTTGTCATTATATATATATATATATATATATATTCTTACTTCTCGAGTTGTAGTGCAACAGTATCTTATGTAATTACAATTTTGCAAAGGAAATGCTGTAAAGAGTAACAAAAGAAATAGTAGTATAGAGTAAATTGAGTTTTAAGGTGGTGAAGGAGTTGGAGCTTAAGAATATGCATCATTTTGGGAAGGCTTTGGTAGCTAGATGCATATGAAGGCTCATATAAAATAAGGGTCTATGAAGCTAAGTTATCCTCTAAAAGTACGATGAACCTAATTCATTAGAACTAGAGATGATATATTACAGCTAGACACTTATATTATTTAATATGACAATCAAATTTGTATCAACATTATTAAGAAATCAATGTTTTATAAGGGTTAAATTTGGCATATCAATTTATTTTCAATGTTTTTGCCCAAAAAATTAGTATTTTCAATTTTTTTTTTAAATGAATTGTCTAAATTCTATAACATAAAGTTATTTCCAGTTAAAAATCATCAAAATTTTATATAACTCTATAACACACAGAAATACAAAATAGGACCAAATATTTTATAGTTTAAATATGAAGTACTAAATTTTTTTACACATCAATCTATTTTCCATGCTCAAAAATTTTCATCATATACCATAAGGGAATTTGAGTTATAATATTCAACTTTTATTTGGTATTATTTTAAGGTTATATATTTGATATTTTAATTATTATGGTAGATATTTATGTTTTCCCTTTATTTAAGTTGACATATTAATTTATTTTTTAATTTAAAATTTAATCTTATGATCATAATTGAAAGATGCTAGTATTCTTTTTGTCTCCATTATATTAATAAATATAATATTAGGAATTTCAAATATTAACTACCTTACATCTCTAAATCCATATTTAGTTTTTCACATTTATTTAATACAATTATGAAATTACCATGTTAATTATCAAATAAGAAATAACTTAAGGATAAAATAAAATAACAGATTCCAAATGGCATCAAATTACAAATGACATTTTAAAAAGGAAAAAAATGACACAAATCTACATATATCAACCATATTTATTAATGTAATTGTGATAGTTATAAATTCAAATACTCTAATTTTAATATTTTTAATAATATTTTTGAATTTGAACTATATAACTATCATATTAGATAATAAAATGCAAAATCCATTCCTGTAACATGCTTACACACTAATATAAAATTGTGTTCTATATTTTTAATAATAATTTTGTCAATAATTAAAATAGACATTTAGCATTTTAGTTATAACATTTAGCATTTTACATTATAATCAAAGAATTTGAGCTATAACATTTAACATTTTAGTTTCAATTATAAGAAAATTTAATTGATATTATTTTGAAGTTACATATTTGATATTTTTATTTTAATGATTAAAGTATAATATTTATGTTAATAAATATTCTTTTATAGAAAATTGATACAGTAATTTTTTTTTTTTCTTTTATTTTTTATTTTTTTTTATCTCATTGTTACACATAAAACATGCTTACTTATTTTAATTATTTTTTTATCTTAATAATTTTTTTTTTCTTAATCTAAATCTTTATCTCATTGTTACAAATTACTTATTTTAGTTATCTATTTTATTTTAATAAATAAAAAATATCTCTTAATCTAAATCTTTCTCCACTTTCCTCACTGTATGAAGCAGGAGCAGATCCATAATCAAATGTAAGCTCTGTTAAAGGTGGGATATTATCCCTTGCAAAGAGCATAACATGAAGAAATCAGATGTCAAGGTGATCATGTAGAACAAATTGCATAAGAAGATTAGGACAGGAACTATGCTTTATAAAGCATGAAATGTTCCCAAATTTGTTAGTATCTATTAGAAAGTTTAATGGTGGGAAAGCTGGATTGGAATCCTCTTCCTGCTGCTGTTGCTGCTCACACAAGATATCAGAAACACTCCCCCATTCTGTCCCTTTTTATGCATGCTTCAGATTAAGGATATATTCACTATCACTGCTACAAATAGCTACCTGTTCTTCAATGGGGAACACTTGCCCTGAATATTCAGCAATAAAGGTGCCAACTGCAAGTGGATCCCAAGACCTTACACCCCATCTCTTATCACTAGTTCAGAATACCTCTAAATGGACATTCAAACCTCTTTGAGTTACTCTATTCCGGCAGCTCAGAGGACACCTACACTGCTCATTGCATTCATAGATTAATGATTTCCCCTTTATAAGAATACCATTTTAATTTTATGGTATTTGTTTGCCATTTCTTTGGGAACACAAGCAATAAACTAGACCACACCCACCTACACACATGCACCCCTCAAAAGAGTCTAGCTGCACTAGAGAATTATGGTACCTAAGTGGTTTACTGGTATACTCAAAATGGGGTGGCCCTTTTTCATTGTCTACATTGTTAGAAAGACGGACTGGTAACTTCTCAATCCTTAAGGATATGTATGGATGAAGAAGATCTGGTATTGATAGGGGTTGAGCCTTCTAGACCCTAGTGTTTTTTAGAATTGTTGAACCAATATCTGGTTGACCTAGTATCCTATGAAGCTTGTAGTTAAAAACATCACATCCTGAATGCCCTTTATCTAACCAAGACTGTTCAACTTTATAGAGACCATCATATATATAAATTTTACCAGAAGGACTCATGTTGTCTTTGACACCACGAATCACTCTGATCTCAACTCCATAGTGCATGCTTCGTTCCAAAGCGAGATTACCTCTCTCAAGCTTTTGATCAAAGCTCTGCTTCTTATCTGCTATATAATTATTTCCTCCTTGCCCAGTGTAAATCAACACATCACCCCCATCGTCATCATCTTCATAACCACCTAAAGAAATGATACTGATGACCACAAGCTCATTCCATTGGTTGTTTTTAGCAGTAATGAAATTTATACCGGCCTGACACACAGCTCCATTCGAAAATAAAAATGATCACCCACATGAACACCTGGGACTGGACCTATAAATCTTCTACCTCGATTTATCCACTGCCCTTTGTCCATCATTATGCTCCCTGACTTTAAGTCAAGATGCCTTTCTCCTCCACCTAATTCCTTGCAGAATTCATATTCATTCATCAGATTGCGCCGCAATGCATCAAATGTCATCAGAGCCTTCTTGACCCGTTCCCTATCATCACCATTAGACGATGCATTCTCTTCAGTGGTACGAACAAAAGATGTCTCTTTGACACCATACTTGCATTTTTTTCTATATGTTTCAGTCTCTGCAAGAAAATTACAAGGAGTATGTAGCATGGAACCTGTTCCAAGCACAGTCAGGTCCTTAAAGGGACTCAAATTCATAGCAAGAGCAGATCTCAATTGATCGACATTGGGAACTTGAGTATTGATACTAGAAACCTTTTGTCCCAATACAATTGCCTTCTACTTTTTGGCTTCTAGAGTAACTTGCAATTGATTCTCATAATCTGCCTTCAGTGTTATGACCCCTGCAGAAATCTCACTTCTATTTAGTGTGGACTCTGCCACTCTTGCAATATTCCCTCCTACAATTTCCAGTGCAGACATTCCATCCCTATTCTCTGCGTTTATTGTAGTATTCACGTTCAACCTAGCAGCTTCTGCCAGCCCTATAGAATTCTCTCCTCCTTTCGCCCCTACAACGAATTCACTTCCATACTCTTGCTTCACTCTGACCAGTCCTACAAAATTCCCTTTTCCTTTGTTTGTCCCAACAATAATTTCACTTTCTTTCTCTTTATTCACTGTAACTAGTCCTGCAGAATTTCATTTTCCATTTTTGGCCCCCATGGTGCTTTCACTTCCATACTCTGTCACTCTTGCAGTATTCCCTCCTACTGGGGCCAATGCAACAATTCCACCCCTATTCTCTATATTTGTTGTGGCATTCACGTTCAAGCTAGCAGCCTCTGCCAGTCCTACAAAATTCCCTCTTCCTTCATTGGCCCATGTAGTGAATTCACTTCCATATTCTTGCTTCACTGTGAGCAGTCCCACATAATTCCCTTTTTATTCTTCGTCCCCAGTAGTAATTTCACTTCCATGCTCTTTCTTCACTCTAACGAGTCTTGCAGAATTCCCTTTTCCTTTGCTAGCCCCATCTGTACTTTCACTTCCACACTCTGTCTTCACTGTAGCCAATCCTACAAGGTTCCCTCTTCTTTCTTTGGCCCCGGCACTGATTTCACCTCCATAGCCTGTCCTCATTGTAGCCAATGAACTGTTATTCACTCTCAAAGTTACAGGCTCTACAGGTGCTTGTATGCTTGTGTTGTTAGTTTTCACAGGCAATTCATGTCCAATAGTAGAATAACGCAGCTGAGGGTGATTTTGGCTTTGGCTCCCACCCATTTGAAAACCCTCAGTGTCCCCTCTCCTTTCACAATGATTCTGATTAACAGGTGCCGAAGTTGAATTCATATTCCTGGGAATTTGCCTCAACATAGACGAATGTAATGGACAGGCGTTCTACCCACTGCCTACTATGGATTCTTCACTATTCATTGAAGCTTTCCAATTAGTGCTTGCAGTGAAATTCATGTCTCTTTGCAAATATGAAGGACTGTGTATTGAACAATGGTTTTGACTCTTACCCATTCTTCCCACTTGGGTTCTTTCTGTTCTTACTTCTCTTGGAATTTGATTACAACCCCCTTTCCCTTTATTGCAATCAATATTAGAAACACTCGAAGAATTGAATTTCCTATGAATTTGAGAGAGAACAGGAACAGGGTCATTCTTACTACTCACCTGATTACTATTCCCAATGTCCAGTTCAATTCTTTTAGTAAAACCATCTTTCACGGCTTCCATTTGGGGATTTTTGTCAGCACCTTGCGCAAAGCATCAAATATCTGGGACTTGTATAGATTTCTCTTGATTTTGTCCTCTGAGACTACTAGCCTACTCATTCTTCCCCCCCCCCCCACCTCAACTGTATCAAATACTGAATATATATAAGGAGTATATGCAGGGGGTGCCGATGATTGGGAGGGACGAATGCAAGTTGCAGATTAGAAGCGGCCAAAACTGGAGAAACCACACAAATAGGCTGCACATCCATGATAGATCCCCCACGTCTGGGTATTGTGAAGGGGGTACTACTGCTCAGAGGGCAGAAGCCATTTTGATCACCCGTATTCATTCTTCCTTCCCCTCAAAACTTGCAACAGCGACACAGAAAATGTGTTAAGCAAAGGTCCTTATAACAGCGGAATTCATCTAAATATCCAAAATGCAGACCATAGTACAAAAAAATTATAATAACAAATGTTTCCAGATAATCAAATCAAATGATCTATGTTCTTCAATTTTGGATGACAGGCCTAAAAAATGCAGCGACAAAACTTACAACCAAGTATGAAATTACATCCAAGAGGGTTTGAACTCCAGGAACAAACAAGCCTGATAATTCGAACTACTGCGCAGGAACCCTCATATAAAAAACCCAAAAGAAATACCATAATTTAAAACCAGACAGCAAAAAACCATGAAGCACAGCAGAGGGACGAAATCAAATGCCGAATTATTTAGCAAACCTAGATGTAAAATCCCCCAAAATTCAATTTGATAAACCTGCAAATCAAGTCGAAGCTGCAGTTGTTCAGGCAGTGAATGGGCCCTTCCAGCACTTCTCTCCCACTCCCTTCCTCTTGCATTTTTGAGCTCTCCTGTGACGCCATTTTCCTTGACACAGACAAGCACAAAACAAAAAAAGAACGAGTCAAAAATACACAAACCCCTTACTTCTCCAGTCACAGAAAATAACATTATCAAAAGACCATCCCTATCAGATGCTGCTACTGTAAGCCCGAGTCCAAAGGCGCAGAAAACAAAAGAACAAACCTAGAAAAAAAAAACCATTTGTTAGCGCGAGGGTTTATCACATTCAGGGTTAGCACAGTGGCTATGACGTCCATGCACTTACCTGGTATAACTCCTGCCGAACCGAGCCGAGCCCTGCCCTCATCCCTCCTCCTGCGCAGATGATTTCACCAGAGAGACCCCCGAGCAGAAGAAGAAGAATAGTCGCAGAGAAACACCTCACAGACAGAGGATATTGGGAACCCCTGCCGTTAGAAATAACAATGCTGAGATTGATTGATTGACCAGGGCCAAGTACCCTTTCAGATCCCTCGCTCTCTATTCGAAGTTCAACCTTCCAGATTTCTCTTCTCTCGGCTCACATGGAATTGGTCAGACTGTCCATTATCTTCTCATCTGCAGCCTCTAACTAGTTTTCAAAACTGAATAATAACGGTAATGAATCAAAGGTTGAAATCATTTGAATCGTCTAACATGAACATCAATGGTACATAATGATACAGGTGGCATTTTAGGTAAGTTGTTTTCAAATAAGGACGCAGCGTAATTAATTATTATTGTTATTAAACTATATCATTTGAACCTTTTAAATGCATATTTTACAATGTCATATATATATATATATATATAACTAATTAGACAATTGGGTTACTTGCTACACATGGTGGATTCTTTTGCTACCATATTCTTATGGCTACTACTATAGAAAATGTTTGGAACCTACCACTTATTCTTTCCTCCTTAAACAAAATTATTTAATGAAATTGAACCTTAAATATTTTAGTTTACATGATTTCATATCATGTCACTTATCAATTAAACTATAACAAAAACAAATTTATTTCTACATTTAAAATACAATTCAACTAATTAAAAATCAACCTCAGCTAATTACACCTTAAACACAAAAATATCTAATAAAAACTATTATACATCACGTCTACTTTTATTTTAAACTCTATTAAAACATATGAACCAAAGAATAGCCCGTCAAATTTAACCACCAGTGGCGTCACTATTTCACTCATTGTAAATGATTTTGTTTCTCGTTGACATTGTTTGTCAATAATTTCGTTGGTTGATGTTTTCACCTCGTCGGCCAGTAGCTTGCAGACGATCTTGTTTTTCTGGTGGATGACTTCGAATGACTTCACTTTGCTGATAATGTGATTTTCACCTCATTTGTCTGCTCGATAGCTTTGTTTGGCGGTGATTTATGCTGTCAGTGAGCTTTCTTATCGTTGATTTCTGTGGTGCGTAACAGATCATATCATGTTCAACAAGTCGCACAGACTTCCAACCAAGGAGTAGAAGTATGAAGTAATGTAGAGGTCGGTGATAGATTTACAAGGCAAAAAAAATATTTGGATCTCACTACCAAACCATTGAGCAGTCGGCCCAACAAAAAAATCCAAACATCGGGCCATCATGAAACTTTGGACAGCCAATTTTTATGGACCAGAAGGGACATGTCAAATTGAAGGAGGGCAATTCTTAGTTACCGAAAAATGAGTTACTTTGAATACATGTGAAATAATTCTTTTAGGGTATATGGTTGAATACAAATAATGTATGACAATAAATTTTATTAGGAACATTCCATTTTTGTTTTATTACAATAAATTGTAGTGGAGGGAAACAACCATGTTTTTTTTTTCAAGTTATTTTCTTTTACTAGATTATAACATTGAATATATAAAGGTTACTATACAAATAAAGAAGCTTCAAATCTAGTTTTTTTGGAACCATGCTATGACTATAATGAATGTGAGATAAGTCTAGAGAGTTTCTTAGTTCAAAGAGTCCATAGATAAGTTAAAAGAAAGACTGTTATTGCCAAACTAGAAAATAGAGTTGCAAAGTTTTATTTTAGCTATAAAACTAAATGTTTACTAAGTGGGAAACTAAAATCACTATGATAGACAAAAAAAAAAAAAAAAAACACGCTTATAAAGTAAAATTGACTACATGTAAAAATAATGAAATTATAAGCCATGGATTTCCATAGGCAATGTCCTTGGATGAATGAACCTTGGAAGGGATTTCTAAAGAAATTCCAAAGAATTGTTCAATTCTTCCAAACCTAGTAGAAGCATAAAGTAGTTCCAATATATGATTTTATCTCTCTAGGGCATCCTTGTAGTGAAATTCTTCATGGCTAGTGACCTTTACAAGAGCATGCATAAGAAAGGTCTTGGTATGCTAGTACATTTTCACAATCTAAAAGAATTTGGTATCTCTAGTATGGCTAGAGACAAGGTTTAGAATGAAATTCACTATAACCTAGTCTAAAAGTCCATTATTAGTGTAGGCATGCTATACCTTTAAATTTTCTTCCAAATCTTTGAAAAAATCCTTAATGATGGATTGATTTAAATTATTACAAGCTATAGCCCTAGCCTCAACATCGTGCTTGGACCTAGTGTTAAGCTATTGGGGACTTCCCTCATCATGATGCTTTCATAGCCAAATTCATAGGAATTAAGATCAAATCCCTATAGGCTCAAGGATCAATGATAAAAAAATCAATAAAGCTATGAAATAATTGTCATCTTTACAACTAGGAGGCTGGCTTAAAGGATTTGCCTCTCCAAAACTCAATGTATCTAATTTGCATGAATTACCATACTTAGGCACTATTAATGGTGCTCTTATCCCTCATAATCATCTTTAGTCCCTTCCACATTGTTTGAACAACATTCCACTGAGTGCCATATATATTCCAATGTGTGTTCACCCCTTTCATTTATTCCCCTGATAGGGTTGTCACTACTAGTAGGGAGGCTAATAAGTGGAAGATTGCATATAACCCAATTTGTGTGGCCATAGTGGTTGTCCACAATCTCATTATACATCCATAACAAAATGGCAATGTTGAAGCAAAGAATGACCCTACCAAAATGTTATTGTATTTGTTCTTTTATTGAGTCAAAATTTTACTTTCAATTTGGCACTTCTAAAGTGAGTATGAAATACAATTTGTATCTAGAAATCCTACCACACCTTTATTTAAAAACTTATTTATTGATGTGAGAGCTTTGCTTTCAACCAAATTTTTCTCATAGGATTCTAGAACATATGTACATCCATCCTCACTAGAGTTGTACTTGTATCATTCTTTGGATAGCTTAGCTTAAGAATGACTAAAATAGAAACATGATTGTAAATAAAGGTATGATAAGATTTTTTATTTTATTTTCATAATCACTCTAGGAGTGACGTATTGAAAGAAAAATTTTGACTCAAGAAAGACTGATAGAAGTATGATAGCTATTATAAATAAAACTATGGTAGAATTTATGCACTCTATATTTGTTTTAGAATCAACCCAAAATTCAATTCTGCTCTTAAATTCTACTCAAGCATTATGTTTGATTGCTTAAAATCCTCCTCAAAAATTTAGAATTCATACATTACACATAAAAAAATTAAATATAATATGATAAATATTAATGAACACCATTGTATACTTGTACATACATGACATATCTATTTATATGTGGAGAATATATATATATATATATATATATATATATATATATATATATATATATATATATATATATATATATATATAAAGGGATACCTAAAAACCATAGTGTTAGTATGAAAATTCTTAGTAGGTGTATCAAAAATGCTTCACTCAAGTCACTAGTGACAAGTGACCCTAACAACATAATGTGGTCACTTTAGATCTGCAAGAAAATGTGATAAAAATGCAAACCCAAGCATATAGCATCAGTAAAGAAAAATGCAATAACTCAATAGAAGGACTTCAAATGAATAATATTTTATTAAAAACACCCGGTGAAGAAGATTTACAACATGGGTCTGTAAATCACCCTCTATGGGATGGGTCCTTTTGATGTCCCTATGCTTCAATGATCTTATTCTTCTCTCTCAAATATGCAAAAAACCCAAAATCAAGATTAAACTCAAGTGGGAGCTCAAAATATATGAGACGATAATGGTGACAATGATAATGATCATGGTGAAGAATCAATGGAAACACCTCTTATTTATAAAAAAAGTATTGAGTTAAACTAATAATTGAAAAATAATAATAAATTATTGACCAAATCTAAATCTACCCATTAAGAATACTTTATTATATTTTTTGGAGAGGGAAAAGATATTCAAGATGGTCAAATATCTTTATTTAGAAAATTGTTGAAGTAATTAACAAATAAAATAATTTATTAATTACTTTGTGAGAATTAAGAAAATTGTGAATTTGAAATAATTATTAAATAATGATTTAACAATTATTTAAAAAACAAGAATAAGGAATAATAAATAAATAGTGATTTATTTAATTATTCCAAGGTGATTAAGTCAAACGCTTTAAGAAATAATTATTAAATAATGATCATAGGCTTTTTGAATTTTAATTAGAAATACTTTAATAAAACCGGTTTACTAAATTATTTCCTATAGTGAAAGTGATTTTATCATGGTAAAATTAATCCTACATGGTGTATTTTGATCCACCTAGTGTGAAATGTCTAGCTGATAATATTTTGGGTGATAACATATTGCCCCCCAACGTAAGAGCGTAAGGAGAAAATCGTATGACCAAAATACATTGAAGGTTACACTTCCACGAGACACCAAAGGGGAGTGAGAGAGAGAAAGAGAGAAAGTTGAAGCAATGTAAGGAAGGACTAAGGAACGGTGGGGCCAAGATCTACTAATTTGATATGAGTCTCCTTTTATTTTGGAGTACATGATCTCAAATGAGGTGGGGGAGACATAACCATACCCGCCAAGATAATTGATTATAAATAATAATGGTGTGCCCAACAATGTGGGAATGATATACAAAATACATGATACATGATACATTGTATGTTGGCATCAATGTGCCTGAAATTGATACAATGATATAATGAGTACCATATACATAATGTGTCTGGAAAACAAAGGCCGAGACTAAATACAATAATATATGATGATATGAGACATAATTCTCTTCGAACTGACATGGTGAGGGGAAATCACAACAAAAGAAACCTTGTTGAGCAGGAAAGGTCTCTGAAGATCTGAATGTCACATTTGAAGGATACATGCATATTGTGGGTGTTGTAAGTGGTTGAAGTTGAACTAGTCAAATCCACAGAACTACATTTGAGGTTGGATCATAATTTGTTGTCATTCGTGCATGTGGGGGGATACTTGAAGCGCCACCCTCTCATGAGGTCTAGAACATCTCACACACACCTGGGAAATATTGGTACAATCTGCTGGATCAATATACTGTCAAGTGCATGATTCTTGATTGTGTGATAATGAGTTGGAGTTGAGCATGTTAGAAACAACCAAGTCAAAGGGAAATGATGATTCCCTTTGATTGATTTGAGGTGCCTAACAATGATAGAAGGTTGGAACCAAGATACACCGCCCTCTAGACCATTATCTTGGGATAGATGTGTTGTAGTCAACATAAGAGGGTCCACCATAGTTGAGGCAATGAGGAATCCTCAACAAAGGCATGCAGGATCATAGTAACGTGACTGATGGACTGACACCAATGATGATGGAGGAAGGGAACAAGATGAGTAGTGGACTGATGACGTCCCTTTTCATAACATAATATGCATGGTTGACCTAGCAGCGGCTGACTCGATTCTTGAGGGGATGGTAAATTACTTATATGGAGGCTTTTCAAAGGCGAAGTAGTATAGTTGGAGGCCAAATATGAGAAAAATGGAATGAATGTGACACAAATATGGATGAAAAATTGTAATTGGACTCAACGGGACTCGGAATAGACTCCATGGATGCAAGGGTGACTGATATTTTATGCTCTAAACAGGGTGTCTCAATGATGTTGCCACATGGGGGAGGCCTAGAGGGGACTATAAAAACATGAGTAAATAATGGTTACTCATGAAAAAAGTTGACACATGATTCGACAAGTGCAAAGGTAAAGTGATACCAGAGTACACATGGCTCATATGAATAAATTCAATTTTAATAGGTAGCAAAGTGAAACCTCTTGGAAAAAATTACTTCCTCGTGAAGTGTCAAATTACCAGTAACAAAAAAGAGACCCATTATAAAGTTCAATGGGAGATTTCCAACGATTTTTATAGTTTGTTAAAACGAGCTACGGTTTGGTCGCAATGGGCGATGAAAAAACTAGGGTTTTACATATAAAAGGGATTCTTACCCCCAATTCCAATTCATTTTCATAATGAGCTATTAGAGAATTCATAGAAGAGGAAAATTTCCTAAACCTTGGGGAGCTCGTTGTAGGAAAACCAACTATCATAATTTGGATCTACAACATTTAGGTAGGTGGCCTCACCTTACTCATCATTTCTAGTGAAGTAAATTCTCATATTAGTGCTTCATCTCACTCTGGGAAACCCTTTCTCTTCCTTATGGTCGCAACATAACTATTTTCCCAGTTTATGTATTCTAGAATACAGAAAATGGGGCAAAAAGTGCGTTGAACATAGTTTTGAAAGGAAAAATTGTGTTGTGTGGTCAAGGTAAAAGCAGGTTTGGGGGTATTTGTGGAGCTGAAGCTAGGAACCAGAAGTAGGTGCTTTTGACTTTGAAATAACAAAACATGATGGTATTTGGAAGGAATTATAGAGTTAAAGTTAGTATGGTGAGAGCAATATTTTGATACTCTTCGTGTTGAGGTTCAGGGGAACCAAGTAGTCAGGGGGGCTCTTGCCCGATATAGATTGCTCAAGTACTTTGAGAATCCATTGATGAGGGTTGGTGAGCCACTATTTTCTAGGATTTTGAGCTACTAGGACCTAGATCAAGAGGCCTTTGTGGTACAGGGGCAAATGATAGAGATCATTATTCAGGACATATACTTTTTGACTAGTCTGCCACCCTTCGAGGTGGTGGGGGAGATACATCCAGTGTTGCCTCATGGGAGGAAAATAAGGGATTTTTTGGAGCATCTCTATATACCGAGTGCTTGTGCGAAGGGTACAAGCATCCATATTCATGACTTGGAGAAAATTGAGACACGAGCTATGGCCACAACAGTGGTGTAGATTTTGGGTAGCCATGCCTTTCATTTTGTTACTAAGGGGAAGATGATGCTGGTGGAGAGTGTATTGGTAGGGACCTACTATGGTTGGGCCCAGATGATGTTAACACCATTGAAACGTCAGCTAGGTATATGCAGGCAGTGAACTAATGATAATTTTTCATTTGGGATAATGTTATGCTCATTCTTCTTTGAGAAGATCTCTACCATCCGTCCACATGTATAGATCCATGATGGGGGTCCATAGGAGCCTAGGATGCACCACTAGGGGAAACTACTATGACGAGGTGGAGGAGGGGGAGTCAGAAGAGTGTTTCGAGATGAGTTCTTCACTCACTGGGACTGGATGCCATTGAACATAGATGATTATCCGTACAACGAGATGAACTTCCAGGGAGATCTTGATCTACTATTACTGCTAGGATGAGCATGGGGTCTAGATGGTAAGTGATAGTTACTATATTTTGGTTGCATGTAGAGTTTAGAATACATTCTCATTTCCAGAACCATCTTCCTATATTAATACCCCGACAACCAAATAGGTGAAAGTTGAGATATACAAGATGAATTCCCTTTCAAATTTAGGTTGGCTAATTAAGGGAGTGGAAGTGAGAGCAAGTTTGAGGGAACCAAAAGTATATTGAGCTTGTTCATCTAAAATGAATGGAATGTTATATCGAAGGATTCTAAGAAATCTATAAGCAATGGTGGCATAGTTAGAAACAAACAGATGAAGAAAGTTGCCTTTTCCTTGGAGGCTTTGTAACTGACGAAGGGTTCGAGGATGAGCAAGTTCAAGAATGAATCGAAATTTAAGAGGGTAAAGAGTGATACCATATTTGGACATGATGAAGCCCAAAATTTGGTCAGCAAGAACAAAAAATACACACTTAAGGGGATTGAGGTGAAGGAAGATGGTACTCAAATCACTAAGGTGTTGCGATTAGAGCTTGGAACAAGTCGTGAGATTTTCTAGATATGCAAGGATAATGTGAGTCAAGTAATGACAAAATAGGACATGGAATGCATAAAAGTGGCCCAACATTCTTTAGACTGAGAGGCATGACCCTATAAGCAAAGGTTCCCCACAGACTAGTAAAGGTGGTTTTGATTTGATCAGCATAACGGATACGTATCTACTTGTACTTAGAGAATACATAAATGAAGGAAAGGACACCATGCCCCACACACTCATAAATTATTTGGTCGATGAAACATGTGGGAAGGTTGTCTTTGGGACAATATTTATTCAAATTGTGGAAGTCTGTGCAGACACGATTGGTGCCTTGTTTCTTAATAATGGGAAAAGGGTTGAATACCCATGTGGTGTATTCAATGGTGTAAATGAAACCATCCTGATTGAGCTTATCGATTGCGACTTTGATAGCATCATGAAATTGATCGATTTCGTAGCTGTTGAGTTCTTGTTTTCGTGACTGCTTCAGGTTCCAATATATTTTTTCCTTCCTTATCAAGTTCTAGAACTATTGTTTGAACTGGAAGACTTTCACCTATAACCCTTTTTAAGCATGAAACATGGAAAATTGGATGCACTCGTGAAGAAGGAGGAAGCTCCAATTTGTATGCCATAGTATCAATATTTTGCAACACCTTGTAAGGAACATAGTACTTTGGCGATAATTTATTATCCTTCTTAGCTTGCTTGAGGGACATTTTTTTGTATGGTTGTAGCTGTAAAAATACCCAGTCTCCTACATCAAAACTTCTCTTGCTGTGATGTTGATATGACTGTTGTTTCATTCAATTTTGTGCCAAATTCAGGTTATCCTTTAAGAGTTGGAGAACTTCTTGTTGATGCTTGATGTGATATTCCACTTCTTGAACCTTTGAATTTTCTCTTAAAGGTGATGTGATGGATGGTGGATGATATCCATAAAGTGCCATAAATGGGGTCATTTCTCCTGCAGAATGGAAGGAAGTGTTATACCACCATTCAGCGAGAGGTAACCACTTGACTCATTGTGTTTGTTTATCAGATAAAAAAAAACGAAGATATCCTTCCAAGCATTTATTTACTATCTCAGTTTGACCATCGGATTGAGGATGATAAGATGAGCCATGAGCTAATTGAGTACCCAAACAAGAAAATAAATTTGTCCAAAAATTTCCAATAAAAAAGGGATCTTTGTTTCTCACAATAACCCTTGGGTTTCCATGTAGCTTTTGAATTGTGTCCATAAATGTAGTAGTAAATGTTCTTGCTTTAAATGGATGAGATAATGCACAAAAGTGTGCATACTTAGTAAGTCTATTAACTACCACCATGATGACACTCTTTCCTTCAGACTTAGGTAAACCTATGATAAAATCCATTGAAATCTCCTCCCAATGTTGACTTGGAATGGATAAAGGTTGTAGAAGACCTGGGGTCTTAATTGTCTCAACTTTATTCTGCTAGCAAACCAAACATTCTGCCACAAAATTTTGAATATAAGATTTAAGGCCATCCCAAAAAAAATATTTCTTCACCCTATGGTAAGTTTTTAAAAATCCTGAGTGTCCTCCTAAAGGAGAAGTGTGTAATTCCAAAAGAATATTTTGTTTTAGTTGGGAATTATTACAAAGATATAAGCGATCTTGTACCATAAGGAATCATTTTTCCAACTAAATGTATCAGATTTACTAGGATCTTGCTGCAACTTTTGAATGAGTGTCCACACTTCTTTGTCCTTCTTCCATTCAACCCTTGCTTCGGTTATCCAATATGGTTGGATAATAGAAATGGTAGAAAGCAATGCTTCCACCTCTTCATTATTTCTTGAGAGTGCATCTGCAACAACATTTAGCTTCCCTTTTTTGTAGATTATTTCAAAGTCATAACCCAACATCTTTCTGACCCATTTTTGCTTCTCTTCTGAAGATAGTCTTTGTTCCAAAAAGTGTTTAAGACTATCATGATCATTTTTTTCCTTGAAGTGTCTTCCCATTAGGTAAGTTCGCCATTTATTTAGTGCATGCGTATTTCTATGTAACATTTACTTTCACAAAATCACAAATAGCTTTCTCGTAATTACCTTTGATTAGACGACTTTCAAAAGCAATGGGTCTTCCTTCTGCATTAAATTAAGAACCCAATTCCATTTCCTGAGGCATCACATTCCACAATAAAGGTTTTTGTGAATTTTGGTGTAGCTAAGACTGGTGCTAGGCACATTGCCTCTTTGAGATGTTCAATTGCCTTAGTTGCTTCAGGATTCCATGAAAATGCATCTTTCTTCAATAATGTTATTAGAGGTGTTGCTATTCTCCCATAATTATTAACAAACTTGCAATAATACCCTGTTAACCTGAGAAATCCTCGCAACTGCTTTATGGTTGTGGGGACTTTCCTTTCCTTAATGGCTTTAATTTTGTTAGGGTCTACCTTAACACCCTCATGAGATATAATATGACCCAGGTATTCCACCTCTTGTACTCCAAAGAAACATTTGGATGTTTTTGCATATAATTGTTTCTCTTGCAATAGTTTGAGCACCCCGTCAACATGTTGAACATGATCCTTCCAAGACCTGCTATAGATTAGTATATCATCAAAAATTACTAGCACAAATTTTCTAAGGAAGGGTTTGAAAATGGAATTCATCAACCCTTGAAATGTATAAGGTGCATTGGTAAGGCCAAAAGGCATGATCAAAAATTCATAATGACCCTCATGAGTTTGAAATGCTATTTTCGGAATATCGTCAGTCTTGATTCTATTTTGATGATATCCTGAATGAAGATCCAACGTGGTAAAATAAATTTCTCCATGTAATTCATCCAATAATTCATCAATCATAGGAATGGGAAATTTATCTTTAATAGTGAGCTTGTTGAGCTCCCTTTAATTCGGACACATGAGCCATGATCCATCCTTCTTATGCACCAATAATACTAGAGCAGAGAGAGAACTTTGACTAGGTTGAATTTTACCAGCCTCTAGCATTTCTGTAACCATACATTCAATTTCACTTTTTTGTGCATATGGATATCTGGAAGGCCTGATGTTTGGAGGAACACTTCCTAGAATCAAATGAATAGCATGATCATGATAAAAAATAGGTGGGAGTCCTTTGGGAGTTTCAAAAACCTTGTAATGATTGTCCAAGGCTTTTTGGAGATCTGCAAAAATAGATGATTTTGATGTTGGAACTTCTAGTGAGCATAATTGTGCAATTACGCCTTGTTGTTCTTTCTTTAGAAGCTTTGTCATGACATTAGAGCTTATTATCTTTCCTGGCTTCCCTGCAATACCCCGTAATTCGACTTCCTTTCCTTCTGAAAAAAATTTCAAGAAAAGTTCTTGAAAATTAAAAGCTACCGTCCCCAAAGATTGTAACCATTGTACTCCTAGTACAACATCAACACCTCCCATAGGAATGGAAAGCATTGGACTATTTAATACATATTCCCCCATGGTTAGCTTGATATTATGGTATTTTCTAGAGCAATTTATAGTTCCTCCATTTGCAACCATCACTTGACATTCTAGTGCTGGGTATAGGAAACAATTCAATTCCTTGGCTACCTTACAATGAATAAAATTATGGGTAATCCTTGAATCGATCAACACTATCACTTTTTTCTTCTTGATATGTCCTTCTATCTTGATATAGTCAAATCCATTTCTTCCTCTTCTAGGGCTGGTTCCTGGTGTATATCCTCTTCTTGTTCATTTTCTTCTTCCTCTTCACAATCTATGTAAAATAATTTCTTCTCAGCACACTTATGACCTTTAGTGTATTTTCTATCACAACCGTAGCAAAGCCCTTTTGCTCTTTTTTCTTCCAATTGTTGTGGTGTCAACCTTGTAGGTTGTGGAAATCTAGGAGTAGCAACACTTCCCTCTTTATAGAAGTGAGTGGTAGGCTTCCTTGTCGCCATAATTTTACATTCAATTTTTCTGGCCAACCTGAATGCCTTCTCCAATGAATCAGGTTCCAAAACACGAACTTCATGTTGGATGTTATCCTTTAAAGTACCTATGAAGAGATCAATCCTGTGTTCCTCTAGAATATCAATTACCCTTATATTCATTTTTTGGAAGTCCTCAATGTGCTCCCACAGTGAACCTTTTTGTTTGAGATTTATCAATTGGCTAGAGAAAGTGTTTCTCTTTGTATCCTCATAATGTGCTATCATTTCCTCCGTAAAAATTGACCAAGTGATAATTTTTTATGGGAGAAAAGCCATCGATACCATACAAATGTATTTTTTTCTAAATGTAAAGTTTTAATGCATACCTTTTGTGTATTTTGCACATTATTGAGATCAAAATACTTCCCCATCTGTAGTATCCATGTTAAAGGATCCTTTCCATCAAACTTCCATGTCATTTTTTGTTGCTATTTGCAAGATTGAAATTTGTTGCACTTGTTCTTGTAATTTTGATATGTCATGTTGCCATTATTCATCTTCATGAGTCATAGTAGAGCCTTCTAAAGGCTTAATGGGCGTTGATTTATTTTTAGGGTCCATTTTAGAATCCAATACTGATATATATTCTAAAATATTCCCTTGGAATCAATTCAACTTGATTCTTCAAACAAGACTTATGCAATTCAAAAAAAAAATAGACACCTTTTACTTTCTTTTGAGGAGCTCGATATTTAAATTGAATTATCTCTGTACTTGCAGATATTCAATATCTGAAATTCAGCCCTGCAATATTCCTCTGAAGTGTCTTTCAAATGCCATAGGTCTGACCTAATTTGGATTCTTCAAGACAAATTTATGCCTAATCTCCCAAAATGACCTAATTATGGACTGGTTTAGTAGAGTGAAGAGTGAACTTGTACGGCATGCCACATGTCACTGTTTCCTCCTTCAGCTCTAAATTTGATAAGAATGAAACTACATTCCGTGTACTTGCTTCCACATTTTACATAATTCCAATCCGATGCTCAAAGAGAGAGTTATGATGATTTTCCCACGATCACCTCTTTGAGATGAAATTCGGGAGCCTGAAAAAGCTCTAACTTCCACAGACCATATCTTCGAAAATATTATGAACCAAGCTATGAAATATTGCGATGATGTTCCTCAGGATTTCGGCTCTGCGCTCTAAAAAATTTATCTTCTGAAACTTTGTAGAAACAAAGTTATAGCGAAAATTCCACGATGACCTGTTTAGGTTAAATTCAGGAGCCTGCAAAAATCCCTAACTTACACAGATCATATCTCCAAAAATATTGCAAACCAAGCTCTAAAATTTTTCGAAGATGTTCCTTAGGATTTCAGATTCACACTCTAAAAATTTCTGCTTATGAGCCTTCGTAGAAAAAACTTTATAGCGAAAATTCCATGATGATTTGTTTGGAGCAGCGAAACCCTAGAATCCAAAGCTCTGATACCAAATGTTGTGAAACCAGCTCCAAAAATAGAAGAAAAGAGATATCAATGCCTTATAAATAAGCCTCTTCGAGGGGGAACCTCCAATACATTACATGAATGAACAATTCTTGGATTATAAAAATTACAAAACCTCCTTTCTATATATAGGATTCCATGGGGCCACAATGTAATCCTAGCTGACCTAACAATAATAACAATATGGGGCTTACAGTTGTACAATAATAACAATAAGGGGGTTACACTAACAACAATAAGGGACTATAATAGTAATATAGGGATCTAACACTCCATCACCATCTCGGCTATGCATCTCTCCATATGCTGATATATATCCTGTTGGATGCCCTCCCAAGTGAACTCCTCCATCAAAGAATGATATGCATCAAAGTACATAGAAAGGAAGTCCTCATGTGTTGCATGTAGCAGTTTCTCCTTGATCTTATAAGCTCTTGTCAAGAAGACTCTGCCATAATAATAGATTACCACATCATCCACCATATATCTATCATCTCCATCTGGGTCATCAAGAATCATGCAAGAACCAAGATCCTTGGAGGACTCTACCAAGAGTTAAGACCTCCAATATGGATCAATCCTCCTAAGAGACAATGTTGAAGATCTGGAATGTGAAGCTCCCCACATGTTTTTGTCTTCTCCTTTGACATCTCTCATGCCAAAGTCATCCTCCAAAATGCTGCCATGCCCATCATGCAGTTGCTCATGCTCAAATAGAAGTGGTGACTTTTGGAAGTGGGCCTCCCATGAGAAGTTACCATCCAAAAAAAACCTCCTGATCTAGATCAATGTAAGCATGAGTGGCCTCCATATACTCCAAATTATGGAGGATTCCCTCCTTAAATTAAGTACCCTCTGTTTCTCCAAACCCATGGTGCAGCTCCCTTGTACCATGAAGGTGCCATCCTCCATCACTGCAGCAACTTCTGTCAGCGCAGTATGTGTAGTGAGAGTGGGTGATGCTGAAAATGGAAGAATATCTCCTTCCTCCTTGAGTCTATCCCAAAATATCTGCGCTATAATAGAACCCTCCCAAGTATCCACCCCTCTAGAATCTAAGAGTGGTGCTATCCAATGTGAAGCATTCCTCATCATCTCCTAATCTGGTGGTCTCCCCGGTGGAATGCCTCCATGTAATGAAACATAAATGTGAAGAGTAGACTGCACATATGTATGGAAAAATTTGTCCCTACCCTCACAGCGCAAATCAATCCGCCTCTTCTTTGCATTAACTCTCTGAAATAGATAAGGGTGTGTGTTCCTCATCAAGTGACGTTGACCTTCCTCCCTACCTTCACCTTCCATCTGCAATGTTTCACAATCATGTTGTTCATTGATTGTGCCTTGACCTCCATATATTAGATCCTAGGGAATTCCTTGCAATGATACAAGAATCCCTCTTGTTGGAGCATGTGCTCCTTCTTCCTCTTCATGAGGTACTAGATATGCTCTATATATGAAAACGTTATTTCCCCCATCCTTCTCTTCCTCTTCAATATGAATGGGAGTCACCTTCTCAACAAGAGGATCCTCCTTTTAAAAAGGGATCTCGATGCCTTCTTGTCCAAGGATATGAGATAGAGATCTTGCCTCTAGTAAAGTAGTATGCAAGATGTGAGCTTCTCCAACAGTTTTTTGAAGTGGATTTGAGTTTATAGGTTCCTCCATCATATTCAAAGGTTTTGTTTGTTTTGGTTCCACCAATGATGTTTTAGAATGTTTTCTATCAAACCTTTCCACTAATCTCTTAATGAACCTTGCATAAGAAGAAACATTTTCATTTCTTAATGAAAAATACTCAAATATCCACCAAGGATAGGCCTTACCTTCAAAATTCAGCGCTACAACTTTGATGGCCTCCTCTTCAGAAACTTGGTGTTGCTGCAAATAGGTGTGTAAATCCTCCACCCAAGCTCTAACTGAACATGTTGGTGACCCATCAATAGATAGGAAAAATCTACTCATGTCATGCTACTTGCTCCTATCCACCTTGATCTTGCAAAACTCTTGGAAAGTGATATGATCTTTGAACCTCTTAGTTTGAGATTCATATTCCTACAGATAATCTCTAAGAGTCTCCATCTTTGAAATTTCTTCTTCTTTCATCTCCAAAATAGTAGATCTGGGCATATGACTACGTTGTGAATCATAGTGTGTAGCTACATGCTCACACACATCAAGTGACAATCTAGAGTTGGCTTTAGATCCAAACTCCTCTGGAGATTCCCTCTCCCTTCTCCTCTTCTTGATATCTCCTTTAATGCTTTGTATATATTAAAAAATAAGCTTTGAGAGCCTCTCTTCCTTCCTTCCTCCAAATAATGGAGTCTTCTTTTTGTATTTTCTGTACATCTCCTCTTCTAGTGAAGAGATTCTCCTCATGGTGACATATTGGTTGAATGCACGGCCAAGCCAAGATTATGCTCTGATACCACTGTAATATCCCAAAATGGAGATGTAGCAATACATGACTACAAAACTGGAAATAGCAGTGTAAATCAACTCATAAAAATTGGAGACCAATATGGAGAAATATCATCATGTATTATATCATCAAATCAATACATAATAGTGAGGCATGAATCATTTACAATGAAGGAACAAGCCTCCATAAGAAATCATTCCACAAATGAACTGTTGTTACAATACAAGAATGCCAGAGATTGCTATAGCATAGTTAAAAACACACTTCTATAGAAAAATAATGTACAAAATGTGTAGGGTTGTTATATTCCTCAAAAGATATGCCCAATACAGATCTAGCCTCAATACAAAACTCCTACAAAGAACTCGGAAAGGTTTTTCAGAAATATACCCTATACAAGATGGGATCTAAAGCCCAATGGCTGAATATTCACTGCAAACTAAAGAAAAAGAGTGTAGAAGGCTTAAATATAAAAAATCTGATGTAGATCCCCTCAAAGGTCTCCTCCCATGAAAGGTTGAACCCCTCTATTACAAGAAAACACTGCAAAGGAACCACAAGATCTTCCATTGAAGCTGCCCTCCAAAATAATGCAATTCTCAGTTGGAACAGAGCTGGAAATGATGGGAAATATATGGCCTGGTGCCAAAGATTTAAAATATGCTCAAGAACTATCCAAACAGATCTCCCAAGAGAAGGAAACCTTCCTCCTATGAGAAACTAGCTTAGAAGTGGGATTCTAACCCCTCCATTGTTGCACCCTGCAACACAGCACAATAACATGCAGAAACTACGTTGATGAAGAAAGTTGTAGCTTGGACTCGAAACCTGAATGTGGAAATGAATACAATACTCTTCTAAGAGTCCCCTCAAGGAAAGAGGTGGGATTCCCGCTCGGGAACACTCGGTGCTAAATAGCACAGCAACCCTGCTAAACAACAAAAGGAAGCAAAGTCTAATCAAACCAATATCAAAATAATAATCTAAAACATGAATCCATATGGCTGCCATCCTCTTCCTTATATAGATTATGAACTCACTTGCCCTTGGCCCCACTCAATTGGGTCATTTCCTTCATGAGATCAATCTCTCTCCAAAACTATGTTATTCCTTCATTAATCTCCACTCCTCCATAACAGCGTTGTTGACTTGGTCAAAGTTGACTAAATCAACATGATCCAGCCCTGTTCCAACTCAGGGTTGTTTTATTTAGCTGCTGAAAGAGGTCTCCTTTCACACTTGAAGTGTTTTTATTTCTGCTAAGGAGTCTTATGGGCCCCTCCACCCACTTAGTCACCTACATAGTGATAAAACAAATTATAATACTCCATTTAGTTGAAGGCTAAATTTTTGGAATATTACATAGTGAAAAGTGCGTTTTTTTGTGTAATTCGCTACGAAAGTAGGAAATCTTGGCTAAAATGATAGTTTCGATTTGTAAGCTTGGGAAATGGAATATTTTAATATTCCTACTTAGCCTAAGCTAAGAGGAATATGCAATTTTGTCTCATTTTCTGTTGCATGAATAAATGAATAAAGGAGGACATGTAAAACTCCTAAAAGAATGAATAAATCAATGCCCATATGAACATGGATAAATCTAGGCCATGTAAATAAATCACTTGCAAGTGTGAAAGGGGTTTGAGCTATGAGACTGGGTCAACCTTGACCAAATCTACAACGTTGTCTAGATACAATGCACCTCATGAAGGGACAACGCAGTTCTAGAAGGAGACCCCTCATGTTAAAAGAGCTAACTCATCAAGGTGGTTTAGGGTTTGCAAAGGCTTTCATCTTATAAAAGGAAGGGGAAGGCAGCAAGAGAAGGTTTTTGATTGTCTATATTTCTGATTATCTTGTTTGTTTATACAAATACCATTCTCTGTTGTTCAGTGGAGAATAGTACTGCTTAGCACTTGGAGTTCCTATGCAGGTATTTCACCTCTTCCATTGAGGATTCTTCGAGGAGTCTTGCTGATTTCATCCACTATCAGGCATTTGGCCAACCTCTACTTCCAACTCCAACGCAGATCTAGTGAGGGTTTGGTTGCTTTTGTAGGCTGTAGCAAGTGGAACTCTAGATCTGTTTAGATCTAGCTTGTATTGGTGCCTCTTCTCAGTGAGTGTGTCTTTTAACCTCCTAGAAGAGTGCATCAGTTGCTTGAGCTTCAGATTTGTATCTTGACATCAAGCCAAATCTGTTATTCAAGCTACAACATAGTTTCACTTGAGGGACTGCGTTATTTTCAGTGGAGGTTTTGCAGGGTGTTTTGATACCATTTTTTATGAGAGATCTCTAGTGCTGGGTTTTTCCTTTCACTTTGGTGATCCATGGATTAGCTTGCTGATCCGTGTTATGTTTATATCTGATCTGTTTTAATGTAAAGTCATCTTTAGAAATTTCTGAATAATATTTCAAATCTGGTACTTAAAACTTAGATCTACTCTTTGTAATGCATGATTTGGTCAAAACCCCAAGGGGATCTTGTAATAGAGTCTTTCTAGAGTATAGATATGAAATGGATCTAATATTTCATCCACAGATATGTTCTAGATCTGAAGTGTAACATTCAGCTACTTCAGCTCCATAAAATAACGTTGTTAAGCCATTTTGCAATTTATACATGCGTTGCAGCCCTCTTTTTTGAAGATTTCTTTCTCTCTTGTCTTCTGTATTCTACTGTATAATGTAAGAGCATCATTGTAAATATTATTTTATACTATATATTCAAAATTTGATCTTATTTTATGGTCTCCTTCTCATTCTCTCCAAGACTGCGTTATTTCTGAAGCAGTTTGTTGTGCATAGCTGCAGCCCCTGTTGTAGGGTGTTTTTCAGCTAGACTAGGTGGTGGGAGATCTGTTTACCACACCTAGTTTGATTTTTTTTTGCTTCCCTTTTGGATATAGGCTCCAAATTTTCTGATATAAGGGATCCAAGGGCTTCAAACTCATTTCTTTGCTTAAATCTCCCAGAAGTGCGTTATTTTAGCAGGCTTGTTGTGCAATCCCTATTTTGGGATATTACAGTGGTATCAAAGCTCCTTTCTTGGCACAACCTATGCTTTCATTGGAGAACCACAATCATGTTGAATTCAGAAGAAAATGAGCCTCTTACTGAGAGGGAGAAGAGGTATCAGAATATAATTCATAAGAATTTTGATTACACCATTGATGAGCAAGATAAGGGTAAAGCCCCTGAAACTGCAAGTGATAAAGAAGGAGAAGAGTTTGAAAGAACTCTTTTGGTGGCCATGCAAGATCTTGCTAGAGAGATCAAAGAGATGAGGATGGACATAATGAGGGAATCTCCTGGGAGATTTCATCCTGGGGAAAGCTCTAACATGTCTCACCACTGGACTGGTCAACCAGTGAACCAGCCACAAGCTCCACAACGCTCCACTATGCCTACCTTCTTGGATGTGGAGAATGAAGTACCATGAGAGCAAGCATCCATTGAAGACTACTTTGTGGAATATGATTCTCAAAATTAGAGATTCAAGGACCACTTGAGTTTCCAAGAGTTTTGTCACCCCAAGGACAAAAGAAGACCAAGGCATCAATATAGAGATGGTAGGTTCTTCCCTAATCATGATAGAAATCACTCTATGGGTAGGTTATTTTTGCCCAAGTTTGATGGATCATCCACCAGTTTTTCCAAGGAATGGGTAGAAAAGCTGGACATCTACTCTCAGTTGAACAAATTCCCTGATATTGAAGCCATCAAGATTGTAGCGCTGTACTTTGAAGGTGAAGCAGACAATTGGTGGTTCCATGGGTTGTCTACATTGGGCCATGCCAATGTGACTGCCTGTTCTGAATTCACTAGAAGACTGGTGGAAATTTTTGACAGAAAGGATCCAGAAGCACCTTTCGTGAGCCTTGCAAATTTAAAGCAATCAGGAAATGTAGAAACTTATATCTCTAAGTTTCTGAGATTATCTGTTATGGTTCCTAATCTGTCTGCAGCAAGGAGGGTGTACATGTTCATCGATGGCTTGGAAGAACCTTTGCATGGGTTGGTTAAATCTACCAAGCCCATCACTTTGCATGATTCCAATGAGAGGGCTAGAGACCTTCAAGATGCCTTGCCAAAAGCAAAGGAAAATTTCTAGAGCAAGGCCCCTCACCTTTCTAAAGGGAAGGAAGAAAAAGCTTATCCTTCCAAGGAGAGATCATTCAAGAATCCTCTTGATATTGAAGTCAGGAGGGAGCTATGAAATAAGATACTATGTTTCACTTGCCAAGAGTCATGGGCACCTGGACATAGATGTGCTGCTGGGAAAGCACACTACATAGAATTCTTCTCAGATATTGAGGAGGAAGATGAAGATGATGAACCAAGGAGGGGTTACAACTCTGATAATGTTGAGGGAGATCCAACACCATCTAGAGATGGGGATGGAGCCTTTGCTCCAATAGGTGTAACTCTTGCATATTTGAGAGGAGTGCCTAATTACTTGACCCTGAGAGTACAAGGTTAAATCATGAATAAGAGGGTATCTATACTGATTGACAATGGAGCAACCCACAACTTTATTGATGCTCATCTTGTGCAGAGGAGAGAAATCCCCACTGATACTTTTGAGGGATTCTCTGTTTTGGTCCCAGGAGATAGGAAAATGCAATTGATGCAATATGTCCCATCAGTCTTAGTCACTATGGGGTCCTACACTTTGGTGGATCACTTTTTTTTAGTTGAAATACCTAACACCAATATCATTTCGGGTGTCCAACGATTGATTACATTATGGAAATTCACCACTGATTGGAAAGCTTTGAAGATGGAGTGGGTGGACAGAAGAGCGGTAAACCCCAAATGATCCAAGGCATGCATACTTATCCCTCACCTAGCACTTCCACACAAACAATAGAGATGGATTTCCACAGTGGAAGCAAGGATCTCACAGTCCCTTCTCTTATGTTCATGATAATTACGCAAGGGACTTTCCTATCTAGTGGCAAACCAACTGGGAGGCCACCAGATTCAGATCTTATGGGGGAGGCCTTACAAAGTGATGCTCCAAATCTAGATCTAGGGGGATTCGAGCAATGGGATACCAAGCTATAGTGCTGGAGGGCTTGGGACATCTCAAGGATGAGGGGGATCTTCTCCCTGCATCACTATCACCCTCTTTATTTTCTAGATCTGCGCTGTGGGAGGAGAATAATGGGAGGATTAGCATTCCAACACACAAATTTGGCATGAGAGATGTCAAATAAGAGATCAACAACATGATAGGCACTTCCATGGATGTATCATTAGTGTTGTCATTCTTGAACAGTGTGGATCTGTATTGGAAATCTCAACTGCTTGTAGAGTATTCCGAAGATATCCACACAGGTATGATACTAGATGACATGCAGCAAGAAAAGGGATACTTAGTCCAAGGGGGAGTAATCTATCATCATGCTATGGTATTCTTGGATAGAGCTTCCAATCTCAAGAAGAAGACACTACAAGGGGCATGCAAGGAATTCTTTCTCAGCCATATGCATTCAATAAAGATCTATACCCTGATCATGAGGAGCTTTGATTGGGAAGGCTTGAGGGAGGAACTATATCAGCACTTTCAAGAGTGCATGAGCTATGTGGAGTTGGGAAAGCCAATGGAATCTATGTAAGAGTCATTAAAACCATTTATTCCTTCTTTTGAGAGAGAGGAAATGTCCATGCACAACTCCATGTGTATGAGAAACTTTGATGGTAAAGGATTTGATCATGTAGAGCAAGCTTTATCTTCTGACTTGTCATATTATTTTACCATGTTTTTGTAGGATATGACTCCTAAAGGGAGTGAGAGACCATATGGATCTCATGGCTTTTGGTGGGCCAATAGAAATTTTGAACTTGGCCACTCCCTTGTTGTGCAAAGGGAGATTCCTTCTCATGATGGGTGCTTTCCAAAGGCACCAAACTTATCTGACATCTTCAGCCATGTTAGGGTGACTCATACGGAAAATGTGTGGTGGGAATTCCACTTACCACATCTTGATCTAATGCAGGTAGGAGATGCACTATGCTGGCATCACATGTGGGATTTTGACCCTCCTCCTCAAGCTTAGATTTCTATTTTCATATATGTAGTCTTGCTTCTATAATTGGATGATATAGTTGTACTGTTTGTGGGATTGTATGGAGGGAGGATGGGAAGTTTTTATGTACCACATGGATTGGAACTTCTCCTTGTACCTCATGCTACATGTTTTAGATGGATCATTTCTCCAACCATGTTTATTCTGTTGAATTTTTCACTCCTGGTGGGATGGACTATGCACATCTTATGTTGACTTTGGAGGAACAATTCATGATGTATTGGCTTGATGAGCACTTGGCTTATGATGAGGACTTGATCATTGATGATGTCATCAATTGAGGAGGGGGATTACTACATCTCTCACCCTATCAATTGCTTGAGGACAAGCAAAATTTTGGAGGGGAGGACTGTAATATTCCTACTTAGCCTAAGCTAAGAGGAATATTCAATTTTGTCTCATTTTCTGTTGCATGAATAAATGAATAAAGGAGGACATGTAAAACTCCTAAAAGAATGAATAAATCAATGCCCATATGAGCATGGACAAATCTAGGCCATGTAAATAAATCACTTGCAGGTGTGAAAGGGGTTTGAGCTATGAGACTGGGTCAACCTTGACCAAATCTATAGCGTTGTCTAGATACAATGCACCTCATGAAGGGACAGCGCAGTTCTAGAAGGAGGCCCCTCATGTGAAAAGAGATAACTCATCAAGGTGTTTTAGGGTTTACAAAGGCTTTCATATTATAAAAGGAAGGGGAAGGCAACAAGAGAAGGTTTTTGATTGTCTATATTTCTAAATATCTTGTCTGTTTAGACAAATACCATTCTCTGTTGTTCAGTGGAGAATAGTGTTGCTTAGCACTTGGAGTTCCTATGCAGGGATTTCACCTCTTCCATTGAGGTTTCTTGGAGCAGTCTTGTTGATTTCATCCACTATCAGGCATTTTTCCAAGCTCTACTTCCAACTGCAACGCAGATCCAGTGAGGGTTTGGTTGCTTTTGTAGGCTGTAGCAAGTGGAACTCTAGATCTGTTTAGATCTAGCTTGTATTGGTGCCTCTTCTCAGTGAGTGTGTCTTTTAACCGTGCGGAAGAGAATCAAGAGTTGAGCTTCATATTCAGACCTTGGCATCAAGCCAACCCGGTTATTCAAGCTACAACACATTTTCCCTTGAGGGACTGCGTTGTTTTCAGTGGAGGTTTTGTAGGATGTTTGGATCCCACTTTTGATGAGAGATCTCTAGTGCTGGGCTTTGCCTTTCACTTTGGTGATCCATGGATTAGCTTGCTGATCCATGTTCTATTTAGATCTAATATATTCTAATGTAAAGTCATCTTCAAAAATTTCTGAAGCATTTACAGATCTACAACTTAAAACTTAGATCTACTTTTTGTAGTGCATGATTTGGTCAAAACCCCAAGGGGATCTTTTAAATTGTAATAAGTATTTGATATATTGATATGAGGCATGTAAAACTTCCAATCTCAAGAAGGAGGTTCTACATGCAGCATATGAGGCACTCTTTTCAAGACATATAGATTCCATTGAGTCTTATCACACCATCATGGAGGGATTATATTGGGAGGACCTCAAAGAAGATGTGCACCAACATATCAGGAGATATATAGCTTGTTTGATGTATGAAGAGGAGAGCAGGCACCTTGCAAGGTTGTTTCAGTCACTTTCCTTCTTCATAGAGATATGGGAAGGCTCATCTATAGACCTCTTCACCAACTTTCCTACAACATATGGAAAATATTATGTTTTGATGCTTATTGATCAACTAACAATGTATTTAAATTTCATTACCGTACATTTGTAGCACATTGCTCCACAAGAGAGAAAAACTCTCTTTGGATTTCATGGTCCTTTTGGGGCTACATTCGGTAATGGGATTGACCACTTTCTAGGGGACTTTGGGCAAGACTTGTTTTTCTTGGTTCATATTCAGCCAACACCTAATGTCCTCTATTATTTTCAAGCTTTTGAGAAGCTTATGGCAACAAGAAAGTGGTTGGATGGCCACTCATTATATCATGTTTGGAGACAGAAAGAAGCAGAACAACGCTAGTCTCACTTGAGGGACTATTGTCACCATCTAGTATGTCATATGACACTTAGTCCATGTTTCTTTTGGAGCCCATATGGTGATGACACTCTATCCACTATGTGTAGGGAGGATTGGGAAATAAATATTCCTAGAGCCAAGGAGTGGGATCATGATATTCCAAGTATCTTTTGGCTTCATGAGGACTATATTATTACAACCCAAGATCAACAACTCCATATTTATCATAAATGGAGAGAGAGACATCGTAAGTTGAATAATTTTATCTCTCATTTTCATCCATGTAGCCCCTATACATTGCAGAAGCAAGGGATTGGTGACTATTCCTATGAGCTACAAAGGATGGTTCATTTTTTTTGGATGATGGCATGGATATTGGAGTTTCTCATTGGGATTGAGGCACCCAACATTTACAATCTCTCATGCCTTGAGGAGGCCAATGGACAACATATAAATCTTTCCACATATCTCCCACTTCTTCATGATGAGAGATAATTGGTATATCTACCAAAATCTAATCTATATACTTGGGAGGAGACATATCCATTGGAGGTTTTGTAGTTTCTTGAGGACAAGCAACATTTTGGAGGGGAGGATTGTAATATTCCGAAATTAGCTTGCAGCTAATTGGAATATTAAAGTGGATCATCTTTTCATGTGAAAGTGGATCATCTTTTCAGATTAATAAAGCACCCTAAGGTGTGAACAGGGGCTGAAACACCTTGATTGGGTCAACTTTGACCAAATCAACATCGTTGTCATGAAGTAGTGGCATTCAATGAGGAACAACACAATTTTAGATGGAGACACCTTGCATGGAAGTAGTGTCATTAATGAATGGGGCTTAGGGTTTGGAAGCTCATTTATTATAATAGGAAGCGGATGAAAACCATATGGATTATGTTGAGTATATGATATTTTTTAATACATGGTTTTCTTATACATATAGCTTTCTTTGGCTGTTTAGCTAAGATTGCAAGTGTTGTTTAGCACTGGGTGTTCCTGATCGGGAATCCCACCTCTTTCCTTGAGAATCCTCTTGGAAGAGAATTTCACTTCACTTCCACATTCAGGCTTTAGGCCAAGCTTAATCTTACATCTATAGTGCAATTCTTGTTGATGGTTGAGTTGTGTTGCAGGTTGCAGCAGTGGAGAACATCTTTGGGTCACTTCAATGCTTATTTTCAGTGGATAAGGGTTCCTTTCCATTGGGAGGATAGTAAGGAAGGCCCTTGAGCCTATTTTCATATCTTGGCATCAAGCCACATATTTATTTCCCCTACAATGCAATTTCTATCTTGGACTGCGTTATTTTGAGGGAGGAGTGCAGGGTGGTTTCAGTACAACATTTGGGGAGGAAGTTTTCTAGTGAAGGGATCAACCTTTCATCTAGAGGATCTATTGGAGGAGGCTGCATTATTTGTTATATCAGATCAGCCCCATCTTTCCATTTCATATGTTGCAGTGAATCTTCATCCCTAGAGCTTTGATTCAGATCTTGTACATTGGTGTATTGCTGAAATTCCTTTGGGGGTTATTTTTTGAAGGTTGTATAAAGCCTAGATCTACATTTTTTGTATCTTTTGAGGCATATAACAGCCATAGAACTTTGTATGTTCATTTTTTGCAGCAGTTCACTTTATGACTACACTGTAGTAGTCTTCCGACATTTTGATATATAGTAGCATCACCTCTTTCGAGGGTTTTGTCTATTGGAGGCTTGTTATATCTTGTTATACATTTTGTGGCCCATTATTTTACATATATATGTTGTTGTCATGATGAATGGAAGGTCTCCATATTGGTCTGATTTTTTGATCTAATGTTTACACTGCTATTTCCATGGTTTTGGTCTATATTCCCACTTTTCCCATTTGGGAATATTACATTTTTTATCACGTGATCAGTGTTGACAGAAACATTTTGACTACAGATTTGATTTTTTTGTTGACAAAATTTGACTAAGTTTTTAGGATCTGTTTTGGGCTGATTTGGACTACTGTTGGAGGCCGCATTTACTGGGTTTGACCGAGCTGATTTGGAGGGGTCTTCTTGATGGTCTGACCAGCGTGAGTCCTCTTGTTGGTTTGACCAACGTTGAGTTTCTGGTTAGGGCATCCTGTTGACTGTTGTTTGAATCAAGTATTGGGAAAGTGAATTTTGTATATTTTACTCTCTCTCTACTGAAATTTTGAATAATAATAATAATATTTGATCAAAGGGATTTCCCCGCATTGGGGTTTTTCCTGGGAATCCGCAAAATATTGTGTCCTCTTGTATTGGCTTGTCTTCTGCTTATTATTTATGTTCTATTTGCATTTACTATCAAGTGGATGTGATTGGTAATCTTGAAATTAATATTGGGCTAATAAGAAAAGATTGAAGTAAATTTCTCTAAAGCATAGAACATACCATTGTTATCTTAAATTAACATCTTCGCTCACCTTATTGGCATGAAATGGTTTCTACCATTAATGATGCCCCCAAAGGATACAAGGCTATAATCATGGGGAGTTGATCACGAAAAAAAAAAATAACACATTCTTTGAGTAAAATGAAAAATTTTTGGAATGAGCATGGGGTGTCCATTGTATCTAATGGATGGAAAATTGTAGAAGGAAAGCCATTGATAAGTATTCTTGTTGTGTTTGTTAGTGGTGTAATCTTCCTTTCATAATATGATTACCCAGAAAATTTCAAGACCATAATCAACATTGTAGAACCATTACTGGAAACAATTGAACGTATTGGGCCATAAAATGTCGTCTAAGTCATCACTGATAATGTTTCTAATTGTAAGGCAGCGGGACAAATTATTGAGGATAGATGCCCCAACATATTTGGTTTGTGTGTTTGGTTCACACAACGAACCTTTTGATGCATGATATTATTAAAACAAACAACCTCAATATAGATGGATTGGTGATTTGTACAAGAGAGGCAAAAAAATGATAAAATTTATTATAACTCATAGCAATACCCATGGGCTTTTCCGCAGTCACTCAAGATTTGAGTTGTTGAAGATTGGGAAGACTAGATTTTCTAGTCATTACCTCAGCTCCAGGCACTTTTGAAGGTAAGAGAGTCATTAGATAGAATGGTATCAAGTCCACACTGGAAGGTATTAAAAGACATGGCCCCAACAACAATTGATAGGAAAGGTTTTGAACAGGTGGAGGAGACTACTCTTGATGGTATGTTTTGGGTACATGTGAGGGAATTTTTTCAACTCACCAAGCCCATTTATAGCATGATTAGTTTTGAGGATACATATAAACCAGTGAGTGGGGAGGTGTATGAGCATATGGATAACATGTTGGGGCAAATAAAAGATATTTGTTACAGGTCAATTTGGGCATATTCCCCCAAGACCAGTATGAATAGGGTCTATCATCCCCTAATTCAATACTAACTGGGTCTATCATCCCCTAATTCAGTTGCTATATGCCCTAACAGAATTCATTCCATTGATGGCTTTAATTCATGAGATTTCCAATGTTTGGAGTATAGATTATACAACCCATTGACTCATCAATGCTCCTCTAAATGGGCCTAAGTGTGTTTCAAAGCACTTATCTCCATGCAAGGGTGCTCTGCAAAGCACTTACAAACACTTAAGGGTGCATTGGTCTCCTGGGAGTGAAATTATCAGTGTTCTGGGAATCTCCACATGTCCAGTGCCTTATAGAAGAGCTCATAAGTGTCATAATTTGAATACAAGTGTTCATCCATCACCATTGAACCTGGAAACATGTCTCACCTATTATTAGAAATCCATTCAATTCCATTTATTGAGAAACTACCTCCAATTTCCCTATAAATTGAGCACTCATATAAGTTTTAGTGAGGAAGAAATTTGTGTAGTGTTATGTTGTTGGATTATCAATTGATGAGAGATAGAGTACTGTTATTCTATTGAGATTATTCTTGGCGTGATGAGGATGGAATGAAGTTGGATCAGGTTGACTATGAATCGATCTATTAGTTGTAATATTCTCCTCTTACTTTCTTAATAAAGATATCTGTTCTTTCTCTCATACACATGGTTATATTTTGTGAATTGTATTCCCAATTGTGTATGTATTCTCAGATCTAATCGGTTCGATTCAGTTAAGGTAGATAGATATTGTATATTTGTATTTTGTTTGTTGTATTTTGTCTTTGATTGCAGGTATCAATCTAGCATCTTTAGTTTGATTGAGAGTGGTGACAACAACGAAAGAAGGAGAAAGGGAGAGAAGGATCACAAGTAGGTCCATTTCCCTTATACTTATCTATTTTTCATAGAGAAAATAATATATGTATTTCTTCTGTTGTTATGAGTGAAGGAACACCACACTCAGGGAGCTCTAGTTTATCCGTAAATTAAATTTTCGTATAACAAATAGGCGACCATGTTGGGGAAAAAATACATCATTCCTGGTGTATTTGTCTTCATTTACCATCTTCAGTAGACTTTACTTAATCTTATCAGTCATTTAAATGAACCTTTTTCCTTAGAAGTGTGTTTAGGTTTTTTATTTTCCAAACTTAGTTGTGCTCAATGCACTGTTGGTTAGGGTACAATGCTATGAAAAGCATTGTTTCCCATTCAGGGGTTCTTTGCAACACACTGTCTGCCCTTATAGGGTGCATTGCCCCCTCAGCAAGCCAAATTCCATCAAAATTTTTCTTTGCATTCAGTTTTATCCTATTGTCTGCTATATTCTCAAATGTATGATTTCTCTTAGAGACCAATAAACATTACTTTTTCTTCCTCCTTTGGATAGTTTTTCAATGTTTCATTAGCTGTTTTATTTATCATTTTCAAATTAAATCCAAAGTTGTAAATTTTGCATTAAATCAATTCTCTGTTTTCAAAAAGAAAATTTTCGTTCCATTCTTCATTTCCTAAAGGAAATTTGTCATTTCATTCTTCATTTTCATATATGAGAAATTGTTGTTTCATTCCTTGTTTCTCAAAAGAAAAACTTTGTTTGATTGATTTGTGCATTTAGTTTATTTTTACTCATTTACATTAAAGGAAACTGAAAAGAAAAACATGCATGTGAATTTAGAGATTGCGTGTGTTGTATAGGAACAGATTAGGGAAATCTTCATTTAATCTGTGCTCTTTGTTCTTTTCTAAAAAATATAATTTCTCTATCCCTTTAGTAGCTAAGATTTTCATTGAAAAATTGAATTTAAAAGATTTATTCTCATTTAGTTTTCATTTTAGGAATTTCCCATTACATCTCGCGGTGAACCTGAAAGATAAAATGTTAAGCAAGATCAAAATGAAAATTACCTCAATCGACCTAAGAAACCATTGTAACATTAATGATAACACTTAGAATGTCTAGGCTAGAGACGTGTTTTGATGTCGTTAAACATAACAATTGTCACTAACTATTATGCGATACATTCTGAGAGTGAAATCCCACTCCATGTACGTAATTATATCAGAGCTCATCCACCTACCTTCGATTATATAGGTCGGTGTTCTAGTACGAAAAGTATAAGGGGGTGCTCTCACTTTGTGGTTTCATGTTAGACAACGCTATATAGAATTGGGCCTCCACGTACCTTTGGGTATATTTGGGAGGAAAAATTTAGGTTGCTTACCATCCATAGGTAACCGAGTCGTTCGCTTTGTAACTTGTGATACACCAAACACAACATTTGGGGATATTGCCTACCCGTACTTCTTGGTTCTCTAGCAAGTATTCTGCAATTCACAATTACTTGGTAAAGCTTTTTCCTAGTGTCACCCTTTTATTTTTTTATTTGTTTTTGTAATAAAATCAATCAGTCATCGTGGAAGAAGAACATCCCTTTCCCTGTCATTTGCATAGAATAGTGCTTAAACCACATTTACCACCGGAAGCCATTTCGGGTCGGCGAAGGTGACCTCATTCTATCGAAACTAGTACCATCAGTACTTCTTGTGCATCATCTTCATCACATCTACTAGAGTTTGTCTCAAGTCATTTCAACAGATCCTATTTTATCCACTGTCATCGAAACCGAGTCCTCACAGCTACCTGTGAACACTGCACATCCAATCAATGAGACCATACATTCATAACCCGACGTTGTTTAATTGGAATTCAATCCAGATCCCATCATTCTTTCATTAGAACATCTATATCCTGATATCAAACAACTGGAAGTTGTTCCTGTATTGATCACTCCTCAATCGATCATAGCCATTGAGTCTTCCCTTATATCCCACAGTCAACCACCTGAAATTTATCTTGGGCCTGACAGTGAAATTCTTCCACCTAGTTTGACTTCAATTAAGGAAGAACCTTAGCAAGAAACATGCACTTCAACTCCAACTCATTTGGGGTCCGGGATTTATCTTTACGAGTGTATTCATTGATTGATTTACATTGCTTCTATTGATCCTATTTCAATCCAAGTTCTCATAGATCCTATAGGGTATACACTGGGTCATTTGAACATGGCTGAGCCAACATCTCCAGCTATACCATCTATTACAGTTGCGACAAAATCTACTATTGCTACTCTTTCGTTGTTTACCGCATTACCTGAGTCACATATTTATGGTGGTCCGTTTGTCCCATTGGGTTACCAATCATTATCTGGAACCTACTCTGGTGCCTCCTCAAATCCATGGACTTCACCCATTTCATCTTCTGGTATCTTATCTGGTACATTTCTAATGAGTACTGAAAGACTTGATCCTTTATACACATCTTCAGTGAAAAATCAAGCTGGTCCATCTGGGTACATTTCATCTAGTTTAATCTCGACTGGACTTCCACCATTTGGAGATAAATATATTCCCTCTTATTATACTCATGCTAGGGGGAAACCTATGGTCACCCATTTTTACAATACTCCATCGTTATATGGTCACCCAAATGTTGGAATTATTTTTTGTTAGTGGCAGCCTATCCTGCCCATTCAGCCATAAATGATTGTGCATTCATACCAACTGGTTCAACCTGTTGCACCTACGTCAACCCCACCTGTTAATACTTCATTACCCCCTTTATAGGCTTAGTTGGCAGTACTTCAAGCATCTCAGGTGGGTCTTTCAACCCATTACCCTCAAGTCTTGGGCCTCTAGACTCTACCTCCTTCGGCTCATTTATAACAACCACCTGTATCTGGAATCTTACAAACACATGGTGGATTACCCTTTTATGCGATGTGACAAGCTCCTACCATTCTTACCTATTCAAAATCGGGTCCAAGCTATTTTGGTTTTTGATATAATCTTGGCAGAAAATCACCTTGGTAGCCACAACCTCAACTTCCACAACAACAATTCTAACAACAAGCAACTTGTAATGTTCCTTTTTTAGGATTGTTCATAAATCAAGCATAAAAAACACATTTCCAACAACAATTGCAATAAAACAGTAAAATGGACTCTTGGATCCCATATATTAGTCAATATACATTCTAAATCCAAGAATAGAGCTGAAACAAATCAAACTAGGTGGGCTAAACAGACCTCCCACACTAGTGTAGCTGAAAATGGTGAAAAACCCCAAGACTGCAAAATGCCGGAGAAAATGATCAAGGGAATGCGTAGTCTAAGAGAGGGTTTACACATAAAATCATAGGAGAAAAATATATCTAGTCATGTATTGATAAATAATGCTGAAGTACAAAGATATAATCTTCAATACAAAATACAAAAGAAACCGGTAAGGGTTTCTTGTCAAATACTCTGCATACAAATGTGATATTCAGAAAATAACTGAATAATCACCGAATCACTAAAGCATAAGAGTATAAAACGCTAAAATATGTCTGACATGATGTATATCCCTCAAGGGCTTCCTCCCATGAAAGGTTGAACCTCTCAATCATAAGGAAACTCAGCAATGGAGCCACCAAACCATGCAATGAGCACTTCCTCTAAACTAACACACTCCCTAGAAGAAAAAATGTTGGGAGGGTATGAGAAATGTGTGGTCTGATACCACAGATCTTAAATAAGTCCTGGATCTCTCTAAACAGGTCTCTCAAGTGAAGGAAACCTTCCTCTAATGAGAAACTAGCTCAGAAGTTGAGATTCCAATCCCTTCCAATCTCCGAAAAATATGTGTTGATGTAGAGGGCTGAAGCCTTGCCTGAAAACCTAATGTGGAATGTTGAATAAAAAATCTCCCAATGAGCTCCTCAAAGGAAATTTTTTGGATTCCCGCCCGGGAACATCTAGTGCTAAACAACACTGCAGCTTTGCTAAGCAGCAAAGCAACAACAATTCTTGGCAACCAAGAATAATAATCTACAACATGATGAATATTTCTGCCATCCTCTTCCTTATATAAGAAATGAGCTTGCTTTCCCTTGGCCCCACTCACTTAGGTTACTTCTAACCCAAGTTACAACTCCCTCCAAAATTGCGTTATTCATCCTTGGATTCCTCCTCTATTAAAACAGCGTTGTTGACTTAGTCAAAGTAGCTTCATTTTAACCCTGTTCATACATGGAGGTGTTTTATTAGGCTTGAAAGAGTGTCCCCTTTTCACAATTGGAGTATTTTTTTCCTCCTTAGGACACTTATGGGCTTTTCTACCCATTTATTTACCAGCTACAGCTGCTGCTAACTCTAATGTTCCATTTAGCTTGGAGGCTAAAATTTTGGAACATTATAGTCCTCCCCTCCAAAATATTTTCTTGTCCTCAAGAAAATGTATAAGGAGAAAAAAAATTCTCCCCTCTTCCTCATGTGGCCTCCATCAATAGCCTCCATCACTGCATTAAGAGAATCTGAGAATAAAATGTCATCCAATGCTTCCTCCCAAGTGTGCAAAACCAAAGTGTCTGCATTGATCAAAGGTGGAAAGTGTGAATGGAAACTTGCTTGCTATTTCATGGCCTCCACAAAGTAGGAGTGATGATCATCAGGGTGAATGAGTGCCTCCCTCACCCATGCTATCATCCAAATGAAGTGAGTCACCCTCCAACATGGTAACTCATAGAAAGTATCCTCCACCTTGTGCTCCTGAAATGTAGGTGGGCTGAATGAATGTACATGATAGGCAAGAGGGCCTATCCCACGCTGTCCTCCTCTCCACTCATGATAATTGTAGAGGGCATGTTGATCTTGGACTGAAACATGATTGCCCTCCAATGGAAAGAAGAATATTGAGCCTCCAAGGACTCTTCCTCCAAAATCATGAGACATGCCAACCCAAACCATTCCATTCAAGATGAATGGCACATCATCACCACATGGCATCCAAATTAGAAAATGTCTGAAGTTTATGTGTAAGTTTGGATGATAAATATGTTCTCTCTAGTGGATACAACGCATTTCTTTCAACTCCTATTGTAGAGCATCAAGTGGCAAGTTGTCCTCCCAAGAATTTGCAGCTATGCATGTTAGCTCATCTACTATAAAGTAGTAAGTAGAAATATATATCAGCTATATACAATCAACACAATACAATACTTGCCCCAAGTCATGTAGATATTGGTTATCAATAATAAAATATTTGGCCCTAAAGTGACCATGAAACCCATAAATAATCTTGCTCTCATGTAGATCAATGCATTGTTTACATATGGTGAGAAAGTACAAGTACTCAATAGAGTAATCAACAAGCACATAAATGTCTCTCTTACCATGCATCATGTGTGAGTTGAAAGTGAGGTCCATGTATAGGTTCCCCCATGAGGATCCCCTCATAAAAATCTGCAAGAAGAAGGGATACATATACTCCTGGGAACACTCCATCAATAAGAATACACTTCCATGTGATAGCGTTGTAGGCCTTAAGAATAAGGCTCCATGACTCCTCCCTTTGAAATTCCACATGCCAAAGCCATCCACCATCATGCTTCTATGTGAGAATATTATTTTCCAACATGGAAGTCTCTCATGATCCTCCAATACTAAAGGGTAGCCTCCTTGCACCATGAATGTGCCTTTCTTCTCTTCAGAAATATCATGAAAAGTATGGGAAGAATTTTTCCCATACTCTCCCAAGTGCAACCATAGCAACAAAAATTTTTGTTTTTGCCTTATCTCTCCCTCATACAAGCTTCCCTTGAACAAAAACACATCAAAAATACATGGAAGCAAGATACAATAAAAACAAGTTGCCAATTGACAACCGGGGAGTGAATCTTGGTCCCCCTCATGGAACCAGTGCAGTGCATCCTTGGCTTGCATCAAAATAATAAATAGAAAGTTCTTTTCCAACCAATTTTTTACTGCCACAGTCATATCATAAGATGAAAACATGAAGTTACAATATGGTGTCAATGGTGCACACCAAGAAACATGTGGCTTCCCCCACAGCTCATAAAAGGGATAGCCAAAGTCAATGCTACAAGTAGCTACAAGCACATCATCATATAATATGCAAGAAGAGATGATTCTTCCTGTTACCTCATGCTGCTCAAATAATGAAAATAAGTACAAAACAAAATATGAAATGATACCTCCTCCATCATGTACTTGAGGTCTTAAGCTGAAATGGCTCCACTAGAAATTCTCCCTTACTCCCAATGAGTAGGAAGGTAGCTGTGACATCCTCTCTATCACCATTCAGGCTATCCATCTCTCCATATGTTGATATATGTCATGCTAGATTCCCTCCCAAGTGAACTCCTCCATCAACTAGAAATATGCATCAAAGTGCATAGAAGAGAAGTCCTCATGTGTTGCATGTAGCCGCTTCTCCTTGAGACTAGAAGATCTATTCCAGAAGATCCTGCCATAGGAATAGATGACCACATCATCCACCATGTATCTATCATCTCCATCTGGGTCATCAAGAATCATGCATGCACCAAGATCCTTAGAGTGCTCTACCAAAAGCTAAGATCTCCCATAAGGATCAATCCTCCTCAAAGACAACGGTGGTGATCTGTCATGTGAAGCTCTCCTCAAGCTGCTGCCTGCTACTTTGACATCCCCCATGCCAAATTCTTCCTCCAAAATCTTCACCTCTCCAAAATCCAAGAGTGGTGATTCCAAAGACAATATTTCTTCCATCAGATCTAGATCAAGTGGCCTCCCAGGTGGAATGCCTCCATGTAGTGAGACATCAATGTCAAGAGTAGACTGCATATATGATTGGGCAACCTTGCCCTTGCCCTCACTACGCAAATCAGTCTGCCTCTTCCTAGAATTAGCCTTCTGAAACAGAGAAGGGTGTGTGCTCCTCATCAACTGATGCTACTTTCCCTCCCTTCCTTCTCCTTCTAGCTGCAATGTTGCACAATCATGCTGCCCACTGATTGTGCTTGGACCTATATGTATGAGATCCTGGGGAAATTCTTGCATAGATACAAGAATCCATCCTGTAGGAGCATGTGCTCCTCCCTCCTCTGCTTGAGGCAATGGATGTGCTCTAGATGTGACAACGTTGTTGCCCTCTTCTCCATCAATGTGTGTAGGGAACATCTCAACAATTGGATCCCTTTGTGAAAAAGTCATCCCCATGCCCTCTTGTTCAAGAATATGAACTGGAAGTTTTGCTTCTAGAAATGTGTAATGCAAGACATCAGCTCCTCTCATGGTTTTCTGAAATGGAGTTTAATCCATCGCATGCAAGGGTTTTGTTTTCTCAAGTTTTCCTTGATCATGTGTCTTAGGAAGTTTTTCACCAAACCTCTCCACCAATGTTTTTATGAATCTTGCATAAGAGAAAGTGTTGGCATTATTTAAGGAATAAGATTCAAAAATCCACCATGCATGAGCCTTACCTCTGAAATCTAGTGATGTAACTCTGATAGCTTCATCTTCAGAAATATGGTGCAGCTGCAAATAGGAGTTTAGCTCCTTCACCCAAGCTCCAACTTAAAATGTAGGTGATCTGGAAAAATTAGATAGAAGAAATCTATCTTCATCCTACTGTTGGCTCCTCTCCATCTGGATCTTGCAAAACTCTTGGAAATCAGTATAATCTTTAAACCTTTCAGTTTGAGATTCATACTCCCGCAATAAATCAGTAAGAGTCATTCTCTTAGGCATTCTTCCTCCTCCCATCCATCTCAGGATATATCTGGGAATTTGACTGTGTTGTGCATCATGGAGTGCAGCTGCATGCTCACACTCACCATTTTAAAATCTGGATTCATCTCTAGAATCAACCTCCTTTGGAGATTTCATCTCCAATCTTATTTTCTTCAGCTCTCCTTGACAGCTCTTCATAGATTTTGGAAGAAGCTTTGTAAGCTTGTCTTCCTTTATTCCTACACATATTGAAGCTTTTTGGCTTCTTTCCAACTCTTCTTCTTTTGATAGCTGGATCTCATAGTCTGGGCCAGAGATCATGCTCTGATACCACTGTAATGTTCCTTTTTCAGGATTGCTCATAAATCAAGCATCAAAAATGCATTTCCAACAAAAATTGTAATAAAAAATGAAAATGGACTCTTGGATCCCGTAGATTAGTCAATATATATTCTAAATCCAAGAATAGAGCTGAAACAAATCAAACTAGGTGGGCTAAACAGACCTCCCACACTAGTGTAGATGAAAATGGTGAAAAACCCCAAGGCTGCAAAATGTCGGAGCAGCTGCTCAAGGGACTGCGTAGTCTAAGAGAGGTTTTACACATAAAATCATAGGAGAAAAATAGATCTATTCATGTATTGATAAATAATGCTGAAGAAAAAATATATAATCTCCTATACAAAATACAAAATAAACTGGAAAGGGTTTCTTCTCAAATACTCTGCATACAAATGTGATCTTCACAAAAGAAATAAATAATCATTGCAAAATCGAAGCATAAGAGTATAAAAGGCTGAAATATTTTTGATACGATGTATATCCATCATGGGCTTCCTCCCATGAAAGGTTTAACCTCTCAATCACAAGGAAACTCAGCAATGGATCCACCAAACCATTCAATGAGCACTGCCTCTAGAATAACGCACTCCCTAGAAGAAACAGCACTAGGAGGGTATGAGAAATGTGTGGTATGATACCAAAGATCTGAAATAAGTCTTGGAGCTCTCTAAACAGGTCTCTCAAGTGAAGGAAACCTTCCTCCAATGAGAAACTAGCTCAGAAGCCGGGATTCCAATCCCTTCCACTGCTGCACCCAGCAACACTGCACAATCTTCGGAAAAATTGTGCTGATGTATATGGCTGAAGCTTGGCCTGAAAACCTAATGTGTAATTTTGAATAAAAACTCTCCCAATGAGCTCCTCAAAGGAAATTTTTGGGATTCCCGCCCGGGAACATCTAGTGCTAAACAGCACTGCAGCTTTGCTAAGCAGCAAAGCAACAACAATTCTTGGCAACCAAGAATAATAATCTACAACATGATGAATATTTCTGACATCCTCTTCCTTATATAAGAAATGAGCTTGCTTTCCCTTGGCCCCACTCACTTAGGTTACTTCTAACCCAAGTTACATCTCCCTCCAAAATTGCGTTATTCATCCTTGGATTCCTCCTCTATTAAAACTATGTTGTTGACTTAGTCAAAGCAGCTTCATTTTAACCTTGTTCATACATGGAGGTGTTTTATTAGGCTTGAAAGAGTGTCCCATTTTCACAATTGGATCATTTTATTCCTCCTTAGGAGACTTATGGGCTTTTCTACCCATTTATTTACCGGCTACAGCTGCTGCTAACTCTAATGTTCCATTTAGCTTGGAGGCTAAAATTTTGGAACATTACAGAGCTTACCTAGGTCTTGGTTAACAGATCCCTCAAGGTTTTGGTCATCAAAACAACCCCTATCTAGGTTAACAATAGAGAATGCCTTATGTTGGTTCACAAAGGCCAATTGCCTAAGAAATTCCATCATATCCTGGTTATGCTCAACCTCACTTGAAACAACAATTTACCTTTGTTACAACTTTATAATTACCTGATTTAAACTGGCTTACCAATGATCTCATCATCTATTCTCCTTGGTGGCCAGTGATACCACATAAATTACCCTCCAACATTCCTAAATTCAATGGAAACCTTGGAGAAGACCCATCAACGCATGCTATGACTTATCATTTGTGGTGGTCATCAAACTCCTTAAATGATGACTCTGTTAGACTATGTCTTTTCCAGTGTACGCTTACTGGTCTGGCTGTGAAGTGGTATATTTAATTACCATGAGCTTCATTTTATAACTTCACCTTAGCCACTGCCTTTTTGACCCACTTCTAGTTACCCATATGATATGAAACTGGAATGAAACTGCTGACCAATTTTAAACAGACAACTACTACTCACATTTCTAATCATATTCATAAGTGGCATCATCATCATCGAATGGTAAAAGAATTTGTTCCTGATCAGTGCTTGGCTAAGTGGCTTATTAAGTCCTTGAGGCCATGTAATATTCCAAAAATTTAGCCTTCAAGCTAAATGGAATATTAGAGTTGTTTTATCACTAGGTAGGTGAATAAATGGGTAGGGAGGCCCATTAACCTCTTTAGAAGGATTAATAACACTCCTAATGTGAAAGGAGTAAGAATAAGCAACTAATTTGAGCACCTTTGGGTGTGAACAGAGATGGGATCATGTTGATTCAATCAACTTTGACCAAGTCAACAAAGCTGTCTAGATACATTGAATCTCCTTGATGAACATCGCAGTTTTGGTGGAGGACAACTTGCATGAGCTTGATGGCACATATATATGGGACCCAATGTGAAGAGGCTCACTTGCTATATATGGAGAGGATGGGAGCCTTTGTTAGGGATGCTTTTGATTATCATTTGATATTGGTCTGTTTAGACTTGGCTTCCTCTTGCTGTTTAGCAGGGTTGCAGTGTTGTTTAGCACAGGGTGTTCCCGAGTGGGAAACCCACCTCTTCCCTTGAAAGGCCTCTTGGGAGAGCTTTGATCTGTATTGCTCCACATCCAGGCTTGAGTCCAAGCACCATTCTCTAGCCCCAAATTTATTTTTGTAGCATAATATTGTTGTGTTGCAATGTGTTGCAGTGGAGGTTTGATAACACCACTTCCGGGTTTGTTTCTTAGTAGAGGGTGCCTTCCTTCTATTGAGAGATCATCTAGGAAGATTTATGGGCTCATTTCACATCCTGGAAGTAGGCCAAACTATTCATGATCTCCCACAATGCATTCCCTTGCAGGAACTGCGTCATTTTTCATAGAGTTGCTGCAACAGGGTTAAGACCCTTGTTTCTAAGCTAGTTTCCTAGGGAAAGGGCCAACCCTTCTCCCAGAAAGCTAGAGGAAGGGATTTTCATCCCTCTTTTGTATTATTCAGCCATATTTATGTAATATTGCAGTAATACTATAGTTTTCAGAGCTGAATGTTTATATTTTCTCTTTTTGTACTCATACTTCCAAGAAACCCTTGCCGGGTTACCTTTATAATGTATCAAGGAGGCCAGATCTTCATTTTCTTAATAAAGTTCCAAATCTATGATTTTTTCTCATTATACTATAGAAACCCCAATAAAATAACGCTATCATGGCTTTAGTAAATTCTGCATAACTTAAGTCACGGGATTTGGCTATTTTTAAGCTGATTTGAGGCCGGGAGGTCTGTTTAACTTATCATAAGTGATTTGTTTCAGTTCCTCTTTTGTTTGTGAGGGACTAAGTATATATTATAAGGTAAAAAAGCGTTATTTCTCCCAGTTAAAACACAAATATCCAGAAATAATTTTTTCAGGGTCTATTTGCTGCATTTTCCCCTCCTGGGAAGGTGTAGAAGTGCTTCTTTTTGCTGATATTTCATTAATTTGATGGCTATGTGTTTATCAACACATATTATGACTTAAATTCACCCTGATATTCCAGTATTGTGCTTATGCACTGCTGCATTCCCATTTTGGGATATTATAGTGGTATCGAAGCATAGTCTTGGCTCAGCCTGTGGAACTTAGCCATGATGCTATCAAGAGAAGGAGAGATGAATAGAAAGAAGACTCCATTATGTGAAGGAAGAAAGGAGGAGAGGCTCACAAATATTCTTCCAAAATCTATGTAGAGCATCAATGAAGATCTTAAGAAGATGAGAGAGGAGATGGGATCTCCAGAGAAGTTTGAATCTAGAGCCAGATCTAGATTGGCACATGATAGGTGTGAGCATGCAGCTACACCCTAATATGCACAGTGCAGTAAAATTCCCAGATTTTCTATGAAAAAGATGAAAGAAGAGGAAATTCCAAGGAGGGAAACTCTTAGTAATTTTCTGCAAGAGTATGAATCTCAAACTGAAAAGTTTAGAGATCATATCACTTTCAAAGAGTTTTGCAAGATCAAGGTGGAGAGGAGGAAGCTGCATGACATGGATAGATTTTCTCTATATACCTTTCATGGATCCCCAACTTGTTCAGCCAAAGCTTGGGTGGAGGAGTTACATACTTATTTGCGGCAGCACCAAGTTACTGAAGATGAAGCCATCAAAGTTGCAGCGCTACACTTTGAAGGTAAGGCCTGTGCTTGGTGGATTTTTGAGTCATTTTCATTGAAGAAAGTCAATACTTCTTCTTTTTCAAAGTTCAATAATATATTGGTAGAGAGGTTTGATAAAAAACATGAAACAATAAAAAAAATACAAATAAAACTTTTGCATAAGTTGGGAGGACCTACAAACTCAAAACCACTTCAGAAACCTGTTAGAGAAGCTCACATCTTGCATGATACCTTGCTAGAGGCAAGATCCTTGTTTCATAAACTTGGACATGAGGGCATGACGGTTCCTTTTGCAAAAGAAGCTCCTCTTATTGAGAAGTTACCTCCTATTCATATTGAAGAGGAAGAGAAGGATGAGGGTTACAACGCTATCACATCTAGAGCATATCTAGTACCTCATGTAGAGGAAGGAGGAGCACATGCTCCAATAGGAGGATTTCTTGTAGCATTGCAAGAAGTTCCCCAGGATCTCACATATGGAGGTCAAGACATAATCAAGGGACAACATGATTGTGGAGCATTGCAGATGGAAGAAGAAGATAGGGAGGAAGATTATCATCATTTGATGAGGAGCACACACCCCTATCCATTTCAGAGAGTTGATGCAAGGAAGAGGTAGATTGATTTGCATTGTGAGGGAAAGGGCAAGGTTTCCCAACCATATTTATAGTATACTCTTGACATTGATGTCTCACTACAAGGAGGCATTCCACCTGGGAGGCCACCAAATCTAGAGTTGATGAGAGACATCTTGTATTTGGATTCACCACTCTTGGATTTTGGAGAGGTGAAGATTTTGGAGGGAGACTTTGGCATGGGGGATGTCAAAGTAGTAGGCAGAAACATGAGGAGAGCTTCACATGCTAGATTACCAACGCTGTCTCTTGGGAGGATTGATCCATATTGGAGGTCTCAACTCTTGGTAGAGTACTCCAAGGATCTTGGTGCTTGCATGATTCTTAATGACCCAGACAGAGATGATAGATATATGGTGGATGATATGGTCATATATTCTTATGGAAGAGTCTTCTTGACTAGAGCTTCTAAGCTCAAGGAGAAGTTGCTACATGCAGCACACGAGGACTTCTTTTCCATGCATTTTGATGCATATCTTTCCTTGGCAGAGGAGTTCATTTGGGAGGGCATCCATCATGACATATTTTAGCATATGGAGAGATGCATAGCCCGGATGGTGATAGAGGAGAGGTCATAGCCACTTTCCTACTCTTTGGAGGTGAGGGAAAATTTCCAGTTGAGCCATTTCAGCTCAAGGTCTCAAGTACATAATGGAGAATGTACAATTTCACTTTATATTTTGAACCTATTTTCTTTGTATGAGCAACATGTTTTAACAAGGAGGATTATCCCTTCTTGAATATTAGATAATGACGTACTTAGAGCCACTTGTGGCATTATGATTGGCTATTTTGTTGGAGGTTTGGGGGGGAAGCCACATGAATTTTGGTGTGCACCTTTGACACCACATTGTAGTATAATGTTTTTATCTTATAGAATGATTGTGGCAACAAACAAGTGGCTGGGAAAGCACTTTTTGTTATTCATTTTGAGGCAAGCATGGGATGCAATGTGCAGGTTCCATGTGTGGAACTTTGATCCACTTTCCGATTGTCATACAACAACTTGTTTCCAATTTATTTTGCTTCCATGTATTGCTGACATTTTAATGTTCATGAAAAGCTTTGTTTGGAGAGTGGGCTATGAGTTGGAGATGCCCATTGGGAGTATGATCCTCCCTAATTTACATGATGTGTGTTTTAGGGGAAGAAATGGGCAGCCCATGATTTCCAAACTACACATCTTTTCTTCATGTGGGAGAAGCCATTTGAAGAACTTGAGCTTTTGGAGGAGGCACTTCATGGCTTATTTGTTTGGTGGGGTAGCTTGGGCCACTCTTGGAGGTCATGAAATTTCAGCCCAAGATCAGCAGCAGCCCCATACTTACCATAAATGGAGAGAGAAACCACTTGGATGGGACGATTCAATCTCTCCATGCAGCCCCAACACATTGTATGAACCGGGGGTTGAGGATCTTTTTGATCTACTTGGATTGGCTCATTTCATTTGGATAATAGCATGGGTGTGGGAGTCACTCATTGGGAATGAGGTTCCCCATGTTTGTCATCACTTCTACCTTGAGGAGGCCATTGGACAGCAAGGAGGTTTCCACTTACACCTTCCACCTTTCTATAGTGTGAACCATATGGTTTTGCATGCTTGGGAGGAAACATTGGAGGGCAGATTTGTAGCATATCATTTTGAGAAGTGGTGGGGAATTTTGATGAGAAGGCCACAAGAAGAGGAGGGGAGGATTTTTTCTCTCCTTATACAGTTGCTTGAGGACAAGAAACATTTTTGTGTGGAGGACTGTAATATTCCAAAAATTTATCCTTCAAGCTAAATGGAATATTAGATTTGTTTTATCACTAGGTAGGTGAATAAATGGGTAGGGAGGCCCATTAACCTCTTTAGAAGGATTAATAACACTCCTAATGTGAAAATAGGAAGAATAAGCAGCTAATTTGAGCACCTTTGGGTGTGAACAGAGATGGGATCATGTTGATTCAGTCAACTTTGACCAAGTCAACAAAGCTGTCTAGATACATTGAATCTCCATGATGAACAACACAGTTTTGATGGAGGACAACTTGCATGAGCTTGATGGCACATATGGCTGGACCCAATGTGAAGAGGCTCACTTGCTATATATGGAGAGGATGGGAACCTTTTTTAGGGATGCTTTTTATTATCATTTGATATTGGTCTGTTTAGACTTGGCTTCCTCTTGTTATTTAGCAGGGTTGCAGTGCTGTTTAGCACAGGGTGTTCCCAAGATGGAATCCCACCTCTTCCCTTGAGAGGCCTCTTGGGAGAGCTTTGCTCTATATTTCTCCATATCCAAGCTTGAGGCCAAGCACCATTCTCTAGCCCCAGCGTTATTTCTGTAGCCGAATATTGTTGTGTTGTAGGGTGTTGCAGTGGAGGTTTGATAACACCACTTCCGGGTTTGTTTCTCAGTAGAGGGTGCCTTCCTTCTCCTGAGAGATCAGCTAGGCAGATTTCTAGACTCATTTCACATATTGGTAGTAGGCCAAAGTATTCCTCATCTCCCACAGGATAGTCCCTTGTAGTAACTACGTCATTTTGCATAGAGTTGCTGTAGCAGGGTTAAGATCCTTGTTTCTGAGCTAATCTCCTACGGAAAGGGCCAACCCTTCTCTCGGAAAGCTAGAGGAAGGGATTCTCATCCCTCTTTTTTATTATTCAGCCATATTTCTGTAATGTTGTAGTAAGACTACAGTTTTCAAATCTGAATATTTAGATCTGCTCTTTTTGTACTCATGCTTCCAAGAAACCCTTGCCGGGTTACCTTTATAATGTATTAAGGAGGCTAGATCTTCATTTTCTTGGCATATTGTTATGTAAAGTTATAGATATATGATTTTATCTCATTATAATGTAGAAACCCCAATAAAATAACGTTGTCATTGCTTCAGTAAATTATGCATAACTTAAGTCATGGGATTTGGCTATTTTTAAGCAGATTTGAGGTCGGGAGGTCTGTTTAACTTATCATAAGTGATTTGTTTTAGTTCCTCTTTTTTATGTGAGGGAATAAGTCTATATTATAAGGGAAAAAATCATTATTTCTCCCAATTAAAATTCATATCTCCAGAAATAACGTTTTTAAGGTCTATTTGCTGCATTTTCCCCAATTGGGAAGGTGTAGAAGTGCTTATTTTTGCTGCTATTTCATTAATTTGATGGCTATGTGTTTATAAACACATTTTATACTTAAATTCACCCTGATATTCCATTATTGTGCTTATGCACTACTGCATTCCCATTTTGGGATATTACATGCCATCAGTCACCGAGGATGTAGCTAAAGGCAACGTCATCACTGAAGTCCAAGTTATTTCTCATGCCAAATACTTAGATTTGATTTATAATTATTCTAGCATGCTCTATGAGAAAACTCCAAATGTGCCACGATCAAATTTTACTGTTCCTCTTCCATCTGGTAAGGACTCTCATGCCGGCGATGGTATGATTGGTTCTGCAAACACTCACACCTCTATTGCACCTGATCCTACACCTTCTTCCAAAATACATGTCATGTCATCTGACAAAGGAAAAAGTGACAAGCAACCCTGAATCAAGAAAAAGGGGAAAGCAAAGAAAAAGAAAAATTCAACTACACAGGAATGATCATCTGATCAACAATTTGGAAATTTTTGGAAACCTCGTTACCCTTTCTTGATATGTAATGAGGATCACCTTGTTCAAGACTGTCCTCACCACACTGAAGTCTCAAAATTTCTTGCAACTTCAGCTGCATCTGTTGTGTTGACAGATCCTTTTCTGAATCCAGATACAAATATGGTTGCTACGGACCCCGCTTCTAGTTACCAAGTTCTTATGCTATCTTTCATAAAGCCAAAATTTGATGCTTTGGTGTCTATGTGAAATAAATATTACAGTAGTCAGGCCACTGATCAACCTACTACCTCCACTAAAAATCCATCCACTGAATCAATTCTGCCAACTGTTATTCTGGAGTTAACAATAAAGCCACTAAAGGGAGTTGTCCACAAATCGATGTTCAATCCCAGAGCTCACGTAGCTCAAATTAAAATATAGTTGAATATATCACTCAGTTACCTGCAACTATATAGACGCTTGAGGTACTTCAAAATTGTCCCTCCCAGAAGCAGGCTTTGTTGTCGAAAATTTGTGGAATCAACCCGACAGATTCTAATATTGTAGTCTTTAATCAGACGAGCTATATGCCACAACTACCAACCGAATTAGAATTTTCAATCCAATTAAATGTTATAAATCACCTCTTTCATCTCATTATTATTGATGAGTGTTGGAATAGGGTTTCCTAGCCTCAATTTTGTCCAATTTTGTAATATTTTGTAATATTTAGTCTAGCGCAGGGGGTTTGGGGTGGGTCAAAACCCCCAATGAATTGTAATGGGTCAAAAGGGTAGACCAAGGGTCTACAAACCATGATTTGCGAACCATAGGATAGCGCAGGCTAGCATGATTATATAGATGCATATGTCAAGTCTAGAAAAGGGAGGTAAAAAGTAATAAAGCTAGATACAAACTTTTGGATTTTTGGTGGATTGTTTGGGTAAGGGCTCGTGTTGGCTATGTGCGTGGAGACCTTGAGTCATGCTGTGTGTGGACCCTGTTGAATGTGTGTGCAGGCTAGTAGATAGATTTTGTAAGCTAGATCTGAATGTTAATGAATAAGAAGACCTTTTTTGAATACCTAATCATTCTGTGTTTTGATTATTGGTTGTGCACTGTGTTATTTATATATGTTCATTGCATACTGATGATTGCTAAGGTGCACATGGATGCGATGGTATATAAGATGATAAATTCATAGATCTCGTTAGATTCAATTGTTGTTGCTTCAGTTGATCTACTATTGCATGATTTATAAGCTCCGCTAGAAATATTCCACTGAGACATAGTTAAAGGGTCTCGGTATAGGGCACTGGTCTGATCGATCTGGAAGGATCCCCTTCAATTAAATTTATCTCTTAGGGTGTGGAAACCTAGTTCCAACACCTTCCCATACTACTTCTGGTGAGACCTTGGCTTGCACAAGCAAGTTATTGCCGAAAGGGCCAGTAGTATAGGGGTTTGTTGGCAAAACCTTAAAGCTGAACCTAGGGCAGGACCCCTCACGCCAACAAATGGTTCTGTTGCCAGGACCGGGAGAATTTTGAGACAAATATCGGGTAATTCCATGGGTTCACTAGTAGCCATTAAAACCCGAGTTAGAAGATTGGTTTGAAAAACAGATTCAGGAATTTTCCCTAAAAGAGAATAGGAGTGAAAAGTTATCCATAGAAGAGTGGAAAATAGGTATATTTTTATGGAATTTCACGAAATACTCTTTGTATCCTTCACACATGAGTTGCAAGGGTGGTTAGCTCGACTGGTGGAATTTCAGACATGCTGGAAGAATGATCAGGTCACACAGTGGACCCTCCAATTGGTTCAACAATTGGAAAAGTCTAATAATAAGATTACCAGGACTGTGGATCATTGGGTTGATAGTATATTGGGTGGATTCATGACGGAATTCATTGTTTATTAGTTTGTGTCATATTCAAAAGAAAATAGAGGTTCTTCAAAGGATTTAGAGGTAAGTTCCTAAAAACCTTACCGCTATTGATTAAGATGTTATTGAGTGAAAAAGGTGTCTTGTGTGGCGACACCGAGTGAATGACCTCCAATCAGAGTGGGAGCACAACATGAAGTGGTAAATAATACCAGTCTAATCAAGAAGGAGACATATCGGTATACGTTCCCTTGAGGGATTCATCTGATCATAACCAAGAAAGGACTACAAAAGGGGATACCAGCCTCCCGGCCATACCTGCAACGAATCCCCACAAGGGTCAAAACTCTCCTATGCCTCCCTTTCCATCATTAGAGGATGACATGGCTACACACATGAAGCTACCTACTTTCAAGGGCGTAGGGGACGAGGAGATGGATCAATTCTGGTTTGTAGCCCAATCTGTATGGACCGCGCAAAACGTGAACAATGATGCTATCAAACAAGCACAACTATCCATAGCTTTCGAAGGAAGGGCACTGGATTGGTTCATGGGATACATTGGTCAACACACGAATGCATCCATACAAGATAATAAGAATTCCCTAAAGCAACAATTTCGGAAGCTTAATTCATACGCTCAATGTGTAGTCTAACTAAAGGACTTTAAGAAAGGACCTACAGAGTCCGTCTGGGAGGCTGACCAATAGTTAAACAAGGTTATCAGTGATGGGGGATTTTTCTACGAAGATAAGCAGCATAAAGAGTGTTTCATCACTATGCTACTACCACACTTGCATGGGCCCATGGGACAACAAAAAATTGGCTCTCAAGAGGACGCACTAGAAATAGCCATGAAATTAGAAGTTGCGCTAAGGGATGATATGCATTTCACAGCTCTCCAAATCCAAAACCAATTGGAGAAAATTCACTTAGAACTTCAGATCTTGTGAAGTGACCATGGTAAGGAAGCTAGCCTAGACATTTGGTGCATACGATGTAAGGGACCATGTCACACTAAGGATCAATGTCCACTGTTATCATATTACATGCAGGATGGGGGTCCAAGCTGTCTGCGACCTAGGGAAATGGTTGGCCCTAGTAGTCCTATTCTATGGTTTGCTGACTGTCGAGTGGCAGGAAGACATAATACAGATCACTGCACGCGATTGGGAGCTTATGTACCAGAATTAAAACAGTAGTGGTGTAGATTCTTCTCGTTTGTAGGTCATGCCGAGAAAAAATTCTGAACCCTTGACCTTATGGTAGATAGGGGAAATTTAAGTACTGGTTGACCCCTCATCACCAATGTCTCCTTTAGTATGGGGGGATCCCCCGCAAGAGGAAGGGGAGGAGGGGGAGTGGCAGGTGCTGGTCGAGGGCGCGAACAATTGATATGTTACAACTGTGGAGATGTGGGACATTTTGCATGAGATTGCCCAAACCTAGCACATGATTCTTGCAAATATTGTTGATAGTTTGATCATGTCATTGAATACTTCCCGATGCTAATAGAAAAAATGAAAGAAAATAAATAGACACCTACGCTGTAATATTCCAAAATTTTAGCCTCCAACCTAAATGGAATATTAGAGTTTTTTATCACTAGGAGGATGAATAATTGGGTAGGGAGGCCCATTAACCTCTTTAGAAGGATCAATAACACCCTAATGTGAAAAGGGGTAAGAATAAGAAGATAATTTAAGCACCTTTGGGTGTGAACAGAGATGGTATCATGTTGATTCAGTCAACTTTGACAAATTCAACTAAGCTGTCTAGATAGATTGAATCTCCTTTGGACAGCGCAGTTTTGGTGGAGGACAACTTGCATGAGCTTGATGGCACATGTGAATGGGTCTCGTTTAAACTCTATAAAACAGTGGATACACACCTAATCAACTGATACAAGACATATGATTGATGCATTAAACATGAATATAACACTATGCGTAGCGAGACAATAAATAAAACATATACACCTAATGAGGTGTCGTTAGCAACACATCTTTGGGGTTATGCTTGTAAGGTATCTGACCACAAAGAAATAGTTCTTTATGGCGAGATCCCCCTTTACTTCCTGAAAGATAAAATGAAAAGCTAATAGACAAAGATATTAACATTCATTAGGAAAGCGATGAAAACTGAACATCATTAACACAAGCACAGATAGCCATGATGCATAAATGAGGCCATTAAGAGTGCAGTTTCATTAATCATAGGATGTTCTGAAACTGTACAAGGAATACACACAGTGTTCTCACAGCAAAACACATCATATCCATAGGGAGTTTTTCAAAATGCTTGTATTCATGTTTCAAAGTGTAATCCTCTGGTAATACAATATATTCAACTCGAGTCCCGAACCAAAGATCCGTTTACAAGCTCCCGAAGGAGTATTTATAATACAAAACCTGCCCTTTGGGCTTCCTTGACTCTTCATCTTCCTAACCGTTGGGCTGCCTTGCGACCCAGTATTTTCGGTGACTTGCAACCTGAGCTGTTGTTGCGACCTGCGACTTGAGGTGTTGTTGCGATCTGTGACCTGCCTGGGTCGCGGGGTCGCAGGTTGTAAGAGAATGGAAAAGATGCGACCTTGCGACCTTGTGACTAGGTCGCTGGGTCGCAGGGTCGCGGATCGTGAAAACAGCCGCACATGCGACCTTGCGACCTTGTGACTAGGTCGCTGGGTCGCGGGGTCATGGATCGTGAAAACAAATGCACATGCGACCTTGCGACTAGGTCGCTGGGTCGCGGGGTCGCAAAAGGCGAAAAAAACCAAAAAGATGCGACCTTGCGACCTTGTGACTAGGTCGCTGGGTCGCGGGGTCACAAAAGGCGGAAAAACCAAAGAGATGCGACCTTGCGACCTTGCGACTAGGTCGCTGGGTCGCGGGGTCGCAAAAGGCAGAAAATTCAAAGAGATGCGACCTTGCGACCTTGCGACTAGGTCGCTCGGTCGCGGGGTCGCAAAAGGCGGAAAATCGAAGATATGCAACCTGCGACCTTGCGCGGATCAGTGAGTTCTTTTGCCTTTTCTTTCAGAGGTCTCATGACCTTGTTCTCTAAAGCTAGCCTTAGCCCTCGTCATGAAACGACAACTGTTATTTGCTGGTGATGTCATTTCCACACTAAGGGACTTTGCAAGTGATGATAAGTGAGCAGAATGGTTGTTGCTTCGAGTAAGATACTGAGCATCTACATAACACGTAGTTTTGAGTTTGATCTGAAACCCAGATCTGCATCCTCCGGAGTCCGCTAGCAGTTTTTCGATTTGAGTAGACATAGCTGCTCCAGCAGCTTCTCATATAACCTGCAGATAAGTGAATTTAAATCAGCCATATGTATATATTTAGACACATGTTAGGGAATCAACAAAAACAATACAATAACTTTATCACAGTAAAATTAGTTGGACCCCTGTATGGTCAGGCGCTATGTCACTATATCATCAGAGTGAATGGTGTAGGCCCTCCCTGCGCCTCTCCAACTACTGCAGATGCATATTAGTATGGTTGTAGACTGAGTTCGACATGCAAACTCAATTGATGGGAAGTGTCAGCCTGGGCAACATGCTCCTTATTTCCTCTGTGACATCCATTATGATATGTACTAACGATACATTTTCCAATTCTTGAGACGCGCTCATGATACTCTTGGGATGAGACTGCGGAGAACCCAAGCGTAGCCATAACTTGCAGAGATTAGCCACGCACAGAAATTCACTTTGAGGGAACGCCTTCATCAGAAATGACTCCTTGGGCTGCTGGTAAGGCCTGCAAATTACGTGTAACTGTTCCCACTCTGCATGTAGCCCAGAGCTGACCTTCAGCATACATGGGCTGTATTCGTAACTTCGCGGGCGCCTTGGAGACGCAGTTAAAGGTATTTTAGACTTACAGGTCATGGAGGTTGTGCTGGACGACATGGCAGGCTCAGAAAACATCGAAGAGGCTGGGATAGGAGCATAATGATTTCACACCGAACGCCAGGCCTCCTCGAGTCAGCAACTTTGATGTAATTTTGAAAACGGAGCTTTTATCCTGTAATAGAACATCTACTGTAATGGAGGGATTTGTCACTCTGGAAACAATACTCCACATCCATTCCTACGTTGGTTCGATGGAACGTTTCGCTCTTCCCTGAAGGACCAGTATCTTACTGCAATGACAAAACCAATACAGATGAATCCGTGTGCATGCATTCAGGATGGAATTGCATGCCCCTTTCCACGTTGTCGCAGCTCAATCCACGCTGGGTAATGGAAAACACTGCCGCCTCCACCGAAACACTGATCCAGTGATAATGGATTGTTACTGAATGTGACCAGCGCAGCAGGTTCAAAGAGCAATTCTCTCCCAGAATATCACCGTCGGGGCTGCAGAAGTCGACTATTATCTGCTCCTTTGAAATAACTCCTTTAGTGTCAGACGCAGCATGCTTTTATAGTGCTGGCTTCAGTTGTAACGCATAATATATTCGCTTTACTTTGTAGTATTGGTATCTTTGCACACTTACTCGAAAAGCGCGGTTCTTTTGTGATGTTGCCGCGTAGATTTTGAGATAGCAACGTGGAAACTCAATCTATGCAGTTTGACTATCAACGCACCATGGTTATCACGTTGTTGCTGCAGGTTTATTAAAGTATTTTTATTTCTGTTTAAACACAGCCTTTGACTCCTCCAAGCGTTCATCCATAGGTTTAAAACTGTGTTGATGCCTTCATATAATTCGACATTCCCTTTGATTATATCTGCACAATGATTGTTATATCATGCCATCGTTGGTTTCGTATAGGGTTCTTGTTTCACGTTCACACATAATATTTGGCCATTATATATATACACTCCACGTTGGCCATTATATGTATGCCACTATATGTAACGCTCCACGTTGGCCATTGAAACGCACTTTGACTACTTATATATTCATCACGAATTGCAACTTTAAGATGAAAGCAAATGTTCATTGCGGATTGCAACTTCAGCACGAGAGCATTTGAGCCAGTCGAAATAATTTACGTCCCATGAAACGTAAATATTTCACGTTTGGTTCCATGCAACGACTTTGAACGTTGGACCATAAAACATATATATGCTCCATGCATTTACATGCCAACGCCATTGGACTCCATGCATTTGGCCATGTAGTTTCGTTGCTGCAGCACTCCGCTCCACGTGTATGTATAAACGTTGAAAGGTTTAAGTTTGAAACGTTAACCACCATGTATAAAACGCTTCCATTTGGCTCCACGCAACGTACATGTCAGATGTATGACTCCATGCAATGTGTCTTCATATCATTCTGCACCGGGTTTCAACGTAAATTTGACCGAACATTTGCTGAACCTTTGCGCCCGCTCCACATTTTACAAATAAACCTTGACCATTAGATATTCATTCAACACGTTTTAACATAGATCAAAATTGCACCATAGAATTATTTGAGCCCAATGGTCATGAGTTTTCATGTGGTTGTGATCCGCCATATTATATGGTTTGCAAACTAAATTGCTTTGCGCTTTGGAATTAAATATACAACATCACCTTGGTCCATTGAACGCACGCCTTTTATAATGTTATCACTTAGTTTTGCTCCAAGATATCTTATGGTTTTGAAACCATATGCTTTTGAGCCTTATTTAAATTTGATCACTTGCTTTACCTCATAATACGAAGGCCTCTTGTTTGGGAAGATCGAGAGTCGAAATATGCTTCTCAAGCCACATTGATGGCCCTTTTAATATTAACCTTTTCTATCTCGTGGTTCCGGAGGCTCTCTTTGCATATGCATCAATGTGCCCGGCTACCCAAAGTGTATGCATTAAACATAACCTTCTAGGTTCAATTTGAACTTCTCCGTCTCTAATAGTTTCGTATAGACAATCGTCATGGACATGTACAACCTAAATAATGCCACAGTATGTATCTCAAGATTGACAGATGTTGCTTCCGAAAAGGTGCGCTGCCATATTTGAAACTCTGCCATCGACTTGCCACACCCATGTGAGATTGTCATTCTCTAGGGAGATCTTCTGAGTCAGCTTTGTTCACCGAGCTATACTACAGGCTAGATTCATCGAAGTGGCGAAATATGTTCCCTTGCATGCGCCTATCGACATTGAGATGGTATGATGCAGGACCTAGACATTTCCAATGGAGCGCTTTAAATCATCTGGTGTGCACTAGTGAAGAAAACATTTTGCATCAGTGAGGTAAAAGGTTCCTTTTATGATCAACGTGCATCACACCAGCCTCCTTTTAACAATACTGGTCACTTTCTCCTGCTCCTCCCCTGTTCCACAACCTTGGCTTTGTTACCGAGATCAATTTTATTGCCCTCTATGTCATGACAAGATTGAGGAGTTTGTCACCCATGGGGTCGACCTGTGTGAAATATTACAACATCATAATTACTCTTCAATAATGATGACCACAGATAAAACACATGAAACTAACAAGCTTAAGAGAAGTATTCAAGCAACATGCTTAATGACCTACAGCAGGAGGGCTTTTACTCGTCAATACACAAAAGGTTTCCATTCAAACGTATGCATGGCGATCTCATTACACATGGCGCGACTGCGGTAAGAATGTTAGAGCGTACACTAGATGCTCCCTCCCACATATGGCGTGATTGCAGCGACAGCATCAAGTCATGGTGATGAGACAACTCGTGAGGGGTTGGGGATAGGTCGGCGGGATGTCGCTGACTGCAAGTCAGGTGAAAGACTTTAACGCCTAGGCGAGTGGAGGGGGAACCCGAAATTTTAAATATACCAAAAATTTTGGGTGGTGTTGTAAGTGTGGACAGGGACCCAATGAGGAGAGGTACACTTGCTATGTATGAAGAGGATGGAGGCCTTTTTCATTCATGCTTTTGTATTTCGATCTATTGATCTTGTCTGTTTAGACTTGGCTTCCCCTTGCTCTTTAGCGAGGTAGCATTGGGTGTTCCCGGGCGGGAATCCCACCTCTTCCCTTGAGAGGCCTCTTGGGAGAGCTTGTTCAATATTGCTCCACATCCAGGCTCAATGCCAAGCATCATTCTTCAGCTCCAACATTATTTCTATAGCATAATATTGTTGAGTTGCATGGTGTTGCATTGGAGGATTCTTACACCACTTCCATGTGTATTTCTCAGTAGAAGGTGCTTTCCTCCTCTTGAGAAATCAGCTAGGAAGATTTCTGAGCTCATTTTAGATCTTGGAAATAGGTCAAAGTGGTTCTCATCTCCTACAACACAGTCCCTTGAAGGAACTGCGTCATTTTATGCAGAGTTGTTGCAGCAGGGTTAAGACCCTTGTTTTTGAGCTAGTTTCCTAGGGAAAGGGCCAACCCTCCTCCCGGAAATATAGAGGAAGGGATCCGCATCCCTCTTTTTTACTATTCAGCTATATTTTTGTAATTTTTTAGTAAGACTACATTTTATGAACTAAATATTCAGATCTGCTCTTTCTTGTACATGTATTTCATGAAACCCTTGCCGGGTTAGCTTATTAATGCAATAAGGAGGCCAGATCTCTATTTTCTTAGCATATTGTTCCATAAAGTTCCAGATCCATCTTATTTTACCATGTTACTATAGAAACCCTCATAAAATAACGATGTAGATGCTTCATTATTTTTCTACATAACTTAAGTCATGGGATTTAGCTAGTTTTTAAGTTGTGAGGTAGCTGGGAGGTCTGCTTAACATATCAAAAGAGATTTCTTTCTGATACCATTTTGTATGTGAGACCCTAACAGCATATGCTAATGGAACCCAGCATTATTTCACCCAGTAATAACGCAGATCTTCTAAAATAACGTTTCCAGGGTATAATTCTTGCATTTTCCCCACTTGGGAAGGTGTAGGCATTCTTCTGTTGCTGCTATTTCACTCATTTGAGGGCTATGTGTTGTTGAAAACATCATATGAGCCTATTTTCTGATCTCCAACTTTAGAATATCTTAATATATTCTTATTGTTGTAGAAAATTCCAGATTTGGAATATTACAGTGGTATCAGAGCTTTAATATTGGCTTATCCTATGGAACTCAGCCATGTAGCTATCTAGAGAAGGAGAGATGAATAGAATGAAAACTCCATTATGTGGAGGAAAAAGGAAAGATAGGCTCACACAACTTCTTCCAAAATCTATGCAGTGCATCAGTGAAGATCTTAAGAAGATGAGAGGAGAGATGGAATCTCCCGAGGATTTTGGATCTAGAGCCAAATATAGATTTGCACATGATAGGTGTAAGCATGCAGCTACACCCTATTATGCACAGTACAATCAAATGCCCAGGTTTCCTATGAGAAATATGAAAGAAGGAGAAATGCCGGAGAAGGGAACTCTTAGCAATTTTCTGCAAGAGTATGAATCTCAAACTGAGAAGTTTAGAGATCATCTTACTTTCAAAGAGTTCTGCAAGATCAAGGTGGAGAGGAGCTAGCTGCATGACATGGATAGATTTTCTCTATCTACCTTTGATGGATCCCCAACTTTCTCAGCGAAAGCTTGGGTGGAGGAGTTGTGTACTTATTTGCAACAACACCCAGTTTCTGAAGAAGAAGCCATCAGAGTTGCAGCGCTGCACTTTGAAGGTAAGGCCTATGCTTGGTGGATGTTTGAGTCATTTTCATTGAAAAATGTTAATACTTCTTCTTTTGCAAAGTTCACTAAAATATTGGTTGAAATATTAGATGCAAAACATGAAACAATCAAGCCAATGAAACTTTTGCATAAGTTGGGGGAAACTGCAAACTAAAAACCACTTCAAAAACCTATTGGAGGAGATCATATCTTGCATGACACCTTGCTAAAGGCAAGATATTCATTTCATAGCCTTGGACAAGAGGGCATGAAGGGTTGTTTTGAAAAGGAGGATCCTCTTATTGAGCAGTTGCCTCCTATTCATATTGAAGAAAAGGAGAAGGATGGGGGTTACAATGCTGTCACATCTGTTGGGGTTCCCATGTTTTGGCCAGATTGGCAAGACGAAAAGATGAGACAACATCAGAACCACTTTCAGACCTCAGGATCTAGCCCTCCTGGGTCCAAAGAGGGATCTCTCTATGATTGTCAAAGGTATATGTCTTTGAAGTTCAAAGGTTAAGATATTAGGCTAGTTATAAGGCTCAGGTTTTGTTTGTTTGATTTTTTTTTTGGTTGTTGGGAATCATGAAAGAAGGGTCCAATATAAGACAAGGGTGAGCAAGGAGGATTTCAGGAAAAGGAGAGATATTCTAGGGAAACATTCAAGACCATTGGGAAATGGAGTCAGGAAAGGGTTTACTTGCTATTCAATGTGCAGGCTTTTAGTTGGGCTAGTCATCTAAAACATTGGCTCTTAAAGATGATTGTGTGATATGAAATGGTAAGAGAGGAGGAAACAACACAGATTTAGGACACAAAGTTAAAGACCTGAGATCAGAGAGAGACTTTAAACTCTCAATTCTTCAGCCTCCATCTTGAGGGATCTTAGAAAGGTTCAATTAATTGAAAAGGATCCTAGTGAGATAGAGACAGAGTTCTAGACCTCCCAGTGTTCCCAATTCTTTCAATTAAATCCTAACAAGAACATCTAAGAACAGATTCATTGAATTCACACATCAGCTAGCAGGCAATGAAATCCACTACACTGGTTAAATTCACTGGAATCAACCCTTAGATAACACATTTAGTAGAAAACATCAAAGGCAAGGAGAGCAGAAACATAAGGTACCTAACAAGGGTAAATCCTATGCCATATTTCTGATGCAAGCCAGTAGAAATGAAATGAAATGAACTACAAGTTAAAAAAAAATACAGAGACAGGAAAACATCTCCTTTACTTCAGATCAGGATCCAAAGAAATGTGCTTGTCATATTAAAAATCAATACCAGTCAAGTACAACGTTACCAATAGTTGGATATTCAGTCTGAAAACATCTTCCTCAGCCTATCTTACAACTTTACACAGAGACTATGTCTCAAAATAAATAGCTTGCAATACTCCGATAACCGATCAACAACCTTTACAATGAGCTCCTTCATGAATTTTATAGCTGAAGAGAGCGGAGGAGGTAGGTGAAAAACTAAATGAAGCATTAAAACTCAAAAAGAGGAAGAGAACCGAGGCCTTGTTCTGTTTTAAGTTCTGAGCATTTATCTCTGGTACTCTTTGGATGAAAGAGTGGTCTTCGTCAGGCTTCCATTTACTCTAGGTATGTCTCTGATGTACTTGCTGTAACACTTTGGTGAACTAAACAAAAAGGTAGAACAATGATGCTAAGGTCTGCCATACTGTGTAAAAAATGCTTCTGATAGCATAGGACTATTGTCAGGGCTGGAATTTCCTCAGGAACACGGTATAGAATGGAGATAGTATGGGAACTTCGTCCTTTGTGGAAAGGACATACTGCTGATGTGAAACCCTGATATTATTGTTTTCTGCATGCTGGGCCTTCCATGCGATCCATGATTTCTTTGAACTGGTACCTTTGCCTTCTAAAAGGCTCAAGAATCTTTTGTTACGTGCCTTGAACTCTTTGTTGTTCCAATACTATCTTTGTTCATGAAATTTGAGCTTTAATGGCGCTGGAGAGGTTTTATAGAGTTTGAAATCTGTCCTTTGATGAAATTTATGTTGTAGACACCTTTCCAAACATTTTCCTGTGATATCAGGCTTTAAATTCAGCTTCCTTTGTACACTATGTCACTGTAACGGTGACTGAATCATGGCGGTTTCCCATCTTACTGTAACCCTGCAAAACACGCAAACAAATTAAGAAAACCATGCATTGGGGATGGTGAATGCAGCGGGGACAATGGGAATGGCTATGCAGGTTGGCGAAATGGTGGAATAGTTGTAGGTTGGTGGCGGAAAACACAGCGAACAGTGGAGGATGGAGAGGTGGAAATTTTAACCTAAATCATTTAAAATTTGACCTTTGAATGAATTATATAGGGGCACGGGCAAAAATGTGATGAAAACATGTGGAATGGTGACGTGGCGGGACTCGGGCGATGGCGAGGCTGACTTTAAATCTGGACCGTCCGATCTCAGGAGGAGATCGACGGCTGAAAATGCATCGGAGGGCGACTGATGGTGGGCCAGGTGTACTGTTTGCCTCAGTTATCGTCTGCGCAACTTCGCAGGGCAATCACCGTTGGATGGATAGGTATGGATCAGACGGTGTACGTTCATATCGCGTCAGGTTAAATGCCGAACGTTAACGCATGATGGGGGGGCAATTTTCAAACAGTGCCGGGATGCGTGTCATGCGGTGAATGGCATCGCTCCAAAATAAAAATTACCGCCAGCCCTCCAATGGTGGTGCAATAAAAACCGGCAGTTTCTTACACAGGGTGCGTTGGCGTGGGGACCACCGGGGCGGTTAACTCAGGGCCATCAGATCAGCGGATAAATGAACGGTGGAGATGCGATGAACGAGCGGTGAAAAGGTTGAACGGTGGACGATGTGGGGACGTGACGACCACCCGATCTATTCAGATCGACGATTTTAAAATGCTCTCGATATAAATTTTCGATAAGCGCCCTTTGGGTTAGCGCCAGGTTCTAGCACTGGGTCGTGTGGGGAAAAGGGTTATGGGGCTAGGGCCGAAAGGTGCTAGACCCAAATGTATGGAAAAACATGGTTTTTTGGCCCATTTTTGGTGAAATTCAAGGCCGAGGAAGGGTAACGGTAGAGGGAAAAAGGGGATTTAGACCAAACAAAGTGTATTTGGAAGGTTTAAATGGGATTTTGGGAAAGTTTAGATGGGTTAGGGGAGGAATTTAGGGTTAAAAAGGAGGACTTTAACAAAGGGGACAAAAGGGTTGAAAAGGGACACTTTGCAGGGATACAAGGGATAAATGTAGGCCTTTAGGAACACAATTTGTCACAATCAAAGAGAATTTATACTAGGAATCAGCAGAGGGGATTTTATCAAGGACAAAAGGCACAAAGAGGCTTCAAGGATGATGTGTTTTCAGAGGGAATGCATTCCTTGAAGGCTCAAAAACATTTTACCCCCCTATTTGCTTGTCAAAAATTTATAGGGGGCTAACAGTGGCTCCACATGGGGATGGCTTCTTCTTGAAGGAGTCAAGAATTCAGAAAATAGATTTTTGGTGTAGGCTAGATGCCTGCTGCTTGAGCCACCTTTATTCTTTGATTTTCAGCTGCCACAATTATGAAGACATTAATTTAGCAGAAAACTCTCCCAAACAATCTACCTATCCATCCTACAATCCTAGCATTTTTTCTTCTAGGGTGCATTTGAACTAGCAGACCCGTTACATCATTTTATTCTTACAAACAAGAAAATTAACCTATTCTAAATCTACCCTTATCACTCCATGAGACCAAATTAGACTGTTGGTCTCCTATGTTTCTCTACCTAATCTACTATCTGCTGGGATTAGACTGTCCAACAGATTTCTTCTCTACATTCTACAACATAAATTTAAAAAACAGTCAAACTAGGATTAGATAGTCTAGTTTGTTGTGGATCCAAGGCATAAAGATAGTTGCACATGGACGAAAACTTGCAGAAAACTGAAAACAAAACTTTGAAGGCTCAAAATCTGAAGTTTGAAGCATCCTTCTTCTCTTTGTGACTCAAGTTTTGAGCTTGTCAGAGTCACTTTATATTCTTCATTCAGCTCTATTTTTGGGCATGTTAGAGCTGATCCCTTTCTTTGCTTGCTGGTTCAGATTTTGAGCATATTAGAACCATCTGTTTTATTTCTTTGGCTCAGGTTTTGATCATATTAGAGCCAATTTTTTGCATTTCTGAGGTTCATGTTTTGAGCATGTCTGAACCTCTTCTTCCTCTTTTTTGAAACATTTTCTCTCTTTTTGAAAACAAAACACTGCAATGGTATGTACAATGGAAATGGAAACTGGAAATTGGAAATCAACAGTAGTAGTGTTTGAGCATCCTGCCATTGACAGGACCCCCAAACAGCTCTGTACCATCTAACTCTTGTAGAAAAAAGGCATTTGGACCCACAGTGGCCTAGATGATGTAGGGACCTTGCCAAAATCTGTCAAACTTGCCGTGCTTTCCTTTGTCCTCTCTCCTTGAGTCCCACTTCAGAATTTTATCTCCGATTTTGAAATCAGCAGCCTTGGTTCTTTTGTCAAAAAATTTCTTATATTTTCCTGAACCTTCATAGCTCTATTATAGACCTCTTCCCTTGTTTGCTGGAGATGGATTGTTTGGTTTATCCTCCTCACCATGTTGTTTTCTTCTGTCTAGATTTATTGGACAAGTTTAATCATTGGTACTCCAAGGCTGGTAGGAAACACTGCTTCTGTTCCATATACAAGCTGATACGGTGACATTCCAATGGATTTATTTGTTGTAAGCCCGTCAGCCCACAGGGCATGCACTAACTTGTTATGCCATGACTTTTTGTTCTCTTCCAGTAGCTTTTTGATGATGTTCACCAAGCTCTTGTTTGATGATTCAACTAAGCCATTACCTTGTGGGTAATAGGTAGTTGAATGACCGAGTGCTATTTGATACCTGTGACAAAAATAAACCATTTTCTTGGATCCAAAAGCAACAGCATTATCAGTGATTATTTTCCTTGGGCAACCAAACCGAGAGAGGATATGACCTTCTAGGAACCTAATGATGAATGAATCTGTGGCATTCCTAGTAGGTATGGCCTCTATCCACTTAGTTAAGTATTCTGTGGCTGTTAAGATCCATTTGTGTTGTGCAGAAGAAGCAGGGTGAATTTCTCCTATGAAATCTTGGCCCCATTGCATAAAGGGACCTTCAACAGTGATGGGTTGTAGAGGTAAGAGGAGGAGCTTTCTTTTGCCTTCAAAAATCTGGCATTTGTGGCAGGAAATTATCATCTTATGGATATCATTGAAGAGTGTAGGCCAATAGTAGCCAGCTCTGAGTATTTTGTTTGCAGTGGCTTTCCAGTTCAGGTGTCCTCCACACTCTCCTGCATGGAATTCTTGTTTAATCCTTTCTACTTCAGATTCATGCAACCATTTAAGAAATAGGAGATTTTCATTTTTCCAATATAATCTTTCATTCATTATGCAATAGCTTCTGGATTTTAGCTTTAAGAATCTGGCCTTGGTCTTTGATAGTTCAGGAGGGGCATTGAGGTGTGTAAGCACATACAGAATGTCAGAATACCAAGGAGAGCTCTGAAACTTCTCCTCAACAGTGGGATCAGGAAATCCCTGCTACTCATCCAAGGCATCTACCATGTTAATGTCAAGGGCTTGTAGATTTGATTCAGCCATTAGTTGAGCTAAGCCCTGACCTTTAATCAGTTTGGTGGGTTTTATCTCAAGGTCATACTCTAAGATCACAGCAATCCATTTGCCCCTCTTCCCATCTGGGTCTTGGGACAAGATGTCTTTAACCACTATATTTGGCACATAGGCTATGGTGTGGGAATGCAGTATGTACACCCTAAAGTATTTCAAGGCCTTAACCAGAGCATAGGCCTATTTTTCCATTATGTTGTATTTCAAGGGTGCATCTCTCAAAGCTTTGCTGAAGAAAGAAATGGGCTATTCCATTCCCTCTAGATTTTTCTGAAGCAGAACTGCAGCTACTGTATGCTCAAAGGAAAATGAAAAGATAAGGAAATCTTTTGAGAAATCAGGACTAATCAAGACAAGAGCCCGGGTGAATGCAAGTTTCACTGATTCAAAATATTTGTTAGCGTCAACAGTCCACTTAATTCCTATACCTTTCCTTAACATGTTTGTCATATTCCTGAGGTGTTCAGCTAAGTTGGAAATAAACCTCCTGAGGAAGTTAGTTTTCCCAATGAAGGACTGTAACTCTTTGATTTTTCTCAGGTGTGTGATTTGTAGCATTCCTTCAACTCTCTGTGGGTCTATCCTAATCCCCTTCTCAGATATGATGTGGCCAAGAATTTTTCCTTCTTGTAGCCAAAATACAGTCTTTTTAGGATTCAATGACAGACCGAACCTTCTACATTTTTCAAATACTCTTCTCAGGTGTTCTAGGTGTTCTTCCTCAGTCTTGGAATAGACTGTTATGTCATCTAGATAAATGACAATGAAGTGTCCTATTTCATCTGAAAAAGCTATGTCCATTGCTCTTTGGAAGGTTGCACCAGCGTTCATCAATCCAAAAGGCATCTTTACATACATAAAAGTGCCCCATGGAGTGGTAAAAGTGGTCTTGAGTTGGTCTTCTTGGAGTACTAAAACTTGGTTGTAACCTGAAAATCCATCCAGCAGGGAGATCCTTTTTGAGCCTACTACCCTCTGAAGGATGTGTTCCATTTTTGGAAAAGGGTAATTGTCTTTGAGTGAGGCTCTATTAAGATTCCTAAAATAAATACACAGCTTGATCTCCCCTATTTTATTTCTCACAGCCACTAGGTTTGATACCCAATCAGAGAACCTCACAGGCACAATTATGCCTGCCTCATACATCTTCTTAATCTCTTTCTCCACTGCAGGGAATTATTTTGGGTTTATTTTGAAAAAATTTTGTCTGAAGGGTTTCTGGTTCTCTTTCAAAGGTATTTTATGTTGTATGATGTTTGTGTCATAGGCCCTTAAGTCCTCATAGCTCCAAGCAAACACATTAATGAATTCCTTGAATAGGTCGATGTATTTCTTTTTCATGTTTGCAGGCAGGGACTTAGCCAATTTGATCATCTTGGGTTTATTTTTAGTGCTTATGTTGCATTCCTCGACATCAACGTCTACATGTTCTATAGTGGGATTTTTTGGTACATCATAAAATTCAAAAAGGTCCTCTAAAGGTGCCAGACCTCGAGGTATGTTCTTATCTTTGGTCTGCAACACCTCTACTTCTTCACTATCTGTGTTTTTACATTTTTCATTTGGATTTCCAATCTGTTTGTTCAAGGTGTTTATTTCTATGTTACAGGGTGGTTCTTCCTCATCTGAGGACTCTTCACGTAGGTAGCTACTGTCAAACTTAGCATCTGAATCAAAAAATTCAAACTCATCTCTGCCTACCGGGAAATCTTCAATCTGTTTATCGCCCTCAAAGACCTGCCAATATTTTTCATTGTCCAGCACTGCAGGTCTGAATTTGGTCTGAATGATGATCTGTTGGTCACTGGGAGGCTTATGATACGAACTAGCCATGCAGGCTAGTCCATTTGAAATTTCATTCTGACCTCTAGGGACAAACACCAGATTGTATTCCACAAAGGTTTTCAATAGATCCATAGCGTCATTCCTATACACTCTCGGCCTAGGATTTTTTGCTGTGTATTCACCGTTCACCTGTTTAATGATCAGCTTAGAGTCTCCATGCACAGTTATCCTACGGGCTCCTAATTTTTTCAACAGAGTTAAGCCTAGGATCAGAGCCTCATACTCTGCGATATTGTGTGTACATTTGAAGTGCATGCTACATGCATGGCTTTCTGCGTAGTCACTTTCTGTGTTATGCACCCACACTCCTTCTCCTGCAGTCCTCTTGGTGCATGACCCATCAAAATTCATTTCCCATAAAGGTTCTCTCTCGGATTTACCCTTTTTTCACTCTTGATGTGGTGTATGAGCTTGCAGAGAGTGACTAATCAGTTGACTGCATTCTATTTCTAGTTTACCCTGAGTTTTTGTTTCAGTGCACTGTTCAAATTTTTCTGTGTCTTTCTCCTCCGAGTCTAAAGTAGACATTATGTTAAAGTCCATAGGCTTGGTTTCATTGTGTGTATCTTTGTTTTTTAATCCTGGCTCCTCCAAATATTCATCATTGTAAAGGATGAAGGAGTCAAGATCCATGTGTATAGAGTATAAAGGTGAATTTTCAGGATTTTCAGGGCTACTGACTAGGAATTTCATTTGTGCCTCCCTGTACAGTCTTTTGAGTTGGCTAAAAATAGGAATTGTGGCATATTCCCCATCCATCTGCATTGTACCCTGCAGCTTGGCTCCCCATGATCTTGATAATAACATGCCATACTTAGGTGGCACATCTACCACCACAACATCCATGACCATACATTTTGCAGGGATCTGGGTAAGGCTTACACACAGGTCTTTGATTAGGCCCAGACATTTTACTCTGCTAGAGTCAAATGAATATAAATCTTTATAGGGGCGGGTTATCTCTAGGCCTAGCTTTTCCATAACCACCTTAGGCATTAAGTTGTGAGATGCCCCAGAATCATGCATTGCATTGTGAAGGATCTTGTCATGGATATTAAGATTGATATAAAAAAGGGGCACTACCCCTTCTTGAAACTTTCCTTCTATCTTTGGACCAAACAGAATGGTTGGTTGATCATCACTCATATTTACAGTGTCACTCTTCTCATCTAAATTTAATTCTTTCAAAATTTGACCTTTATATACATCCTGAGTGGCCAGCTCAGAGAATGGGACAAATATTTTAATTTTTGCTATCTCACTTTCCAAATTGAAAGTGGACTGACTCTTCGAAATGTTCAACTCTGTTTTGTTAGCCACCACCTTGGTGGTAGAATCAGTGGGCTGATTCTCACTATGTACAGTGTTTTGAATCATTTTATCAGGAGCACTAACTGCAGTGCTAGTGCTGCTAGATGGTTGACCTTGCGTATCAGTGTTTTGGTTGTCTTTTTCTTTGTTTTTTCCAGAACTCTCAGCTGTTGATTTGTTACTTTCAATAGTTACTTTAGAAGTTTTCTCAGGCCTTTTCTTGATGGTAACCTCAGAAGCTTTTGGTTTGGCAGTGTCTATGCTCTTTTTGCTTCTAATTTCATATTGTTCTTTGACCTACATGATGGAATCTTCAAATCCAAGTTTGTAATCCTCATATTCTAATCTTTCCTCATCCCAATATGAGGGTGAGGGCTGATATTCTTCTATGGAACAGTTATGGATTGAGTTTTCTACTTCAAACATGTTTATTGTGTTTCCTTCAGACTCTTCTATGATTCCCTCATCTTCATCAAGAAAGTTCTCTTGGAATGGGGGAATGACTTGTTGATCTGATTCTCGTTGTCTGTTGGAAGTGGTGTTGTTCCTTCTAAAGTTCTAGTTCTGGTTATGACTTTGGTTTATGTTTTGATTGCTAACTGTGACAACCATTTTTTCCATCATTTTCTGTAGCTTTTCCATGTTCTTGGATATGCGGTCATAATTGGGGTCAAATGTGGAAGCTACATTGTCATCTCTATATGTTACCCTTTTCTCAACTCTCAATCTTGCTTTCTTCTCAATCAGATTTGCCTCTACACTCACTGCTCCCTTTTGCATGTCTTCCAATGTGTTGTAATCCCTCTCCCTAAGCTGGTAGGCCATATCAGCATCCAGGCCTTCAGGGTATTTCACTAGAACCATACCTTGGGGAGGTTTCATGTGTGGTGGAAGAGAATTATAAATGCTGTTAAACCTTGTAGAGTACTCCTGGACACTCTCTCCCACGTTTCTTTTCAGGTTCTTGTATTCTTCTAGGATCTGGAGAGGGTTGGCCTTAACTTCCCACTTGTTTATGAAATTCTGATATAAAGTAGGAAGGTCTCGGATACTCTTAGGAGGCAGTATTTTGAACCATTTCTTCACATCGCCTCCTAAGCTCTGGGAAAAGATTCTCATTTTGGCTGTATCATCATCTATTTCCATGTAGTCAAAAGAATCCTCCATCCTATCTACATGGTGTTGAGCTATGGTGGACTCTTTTGCAGTGAAGTGTGGGATCTTTGATTGATAATCATTGGGTAAGGGTACTAGAGGCTGAGGTAAAACCACAGGTGCATACCAGGCTGCCATAATGATGTTTTGATAAGGTAGAGGGTTAGCTTGAGCACCTGGTATATGGATGATAGGGGTATTATGACCAGTAGAAGACTGATGAGAAGATCTAGGATGACTGAGTTCCAAGTTTTGAATGAAGTGAATATTAGGGGGTGTAGATGGAGGGGTCTGTCTATCTCCAAGGTGTTTACCACTTTGAGGTGGTGAACTAGGGAACTCATGTTCTGGTTGGTCTAGGACACTGAATGACCTATTTCTTGGTAATCTGTTTGGTAGGTCTAGGCAAAAAAATGGGTCTGATAGAGCTGTAAAGTCTTCTGGTGTAGAGTTAGCTCCATGGATGTGGCTAGATATAGTTGAGTGTTTAGGTGTAGGAGATCTCTTGAGGATTCTCTCAGGGTTGTCAACTATTTCAGGGGGTTTTGGGTTGGGATAAGCTCTTGTGTGAATGGTTCTTGAAGCCATAATGTTGTTTTCTGACCAAGCAGCTAAACCCTACTCGTTACTTCTATTGTGGCTGATGTTGTAATGGGCTCTGGTCTCCCAGTGGAGTCTAATGTGAACCAAGATAATCAACAGGCCTACTAATCACCAGTGGAATCTTTAAATCATTTAGGAATTATGGAGTCACCAGGTGGGGGGTTTAGGATGCTTCTGGGGGGTACACTGTCCACCACAGTGCTTATGAGATGTCCCTTTCCAAGGATATCCTGAAAAAACAACAAACTCTAACCAGAGATTGACTGGGAGGGATTTTACTAGATATGTCACCTCTGAAAGAGTGTGAGATCTGGAGGCTACCTCGCCCTTTCTAAACTCTGTCTAAGAGTGTGGGGGAACACAACAAATGGTATAGAGGTTGATCTATGAATAGGAATGTTGAACTGCCAACCTAACCAGAGATTATAGGTTTCTGAGGTTCTTATGATGTAGTAAGGTGAGAAATACTCAGAATTTCCCCAGCGGAGTCGCCATTATGTTGGGGTTCCCATGTTTTGGCTAGATTGGCAAGACAAAAAAATGAGACAACATCAGAACCACTTTCAGACCTCAGGATCTAGCCCTCTTGGGTTTAGAGAGGGATCTCTCTATGATTGTCGAAGGTATATGTCTTTGAAGTTCAAAGGTTAAGATATTAGGCTAGTTATAAGGCTCAGGTTTTGTTTGTTTGATTGTTTGTTTGGTTGTTGGGAATCAGGAAATAAGGGTCCAATATAAGACAAGGGTGAGCAAAGAGGATTTCAGGCAAAGGAGAGATATTCCAGGGAAACATTCAAGACCATTGGGAAATGGAGTCAGGAAAGGGTTTACTTGCTATTCAATGTGCAGGCTTTTAGTTGGGCTAGTCATCTAAAACATTGGATCTTAAAGATGATTGTGTGATATGAAATGGTAAGAGAGGAGGAAACAACACAAATTTAGGACACAAAGTTAAAGACCTGAGATCAGAGAGAGACTTTGAATTCTCAATGCTTCGGCCTCCAAATTGAGGGATCTTAGAAAGGTTCAATTAATTGAAAAGAATCCTAGTGAGATAGAGACGGAGTTCTAGACCTCCCAGTGTTCCCAATTCTTTCAATTAAATCCTAACAAGAACATCTAAGAACAGATTCATTGAATTCATACATCAGCTAGCAAGCAATGACATCCACTACACTGGTTAAATTCACTGGAATCAACCCTTAGATAACACATTTAGTAGAAAACATCAAAGGCAAGGAGAGCAGAAACATAAGGTACCTAACAAGGGTAAATCCTATGCTAGATTTCTGATGCAAGCCAGTAGAACTGAAATGAAATGAACTGCAAGTTAAAAACAAATACAGAGACTGGAAAACATCACCGCTGCTTCAAATCAGGATCCAAAGAAATGTGCTTGTCATATTAAAAAGCAATACTAGTCAAGTACAATGTTACCAATAGCTGGATATTCAGTCTGAAAACATCTTCCTCAGCCTATCTTACAACTTTACACAGAGACTATGTCTCAAAAGAAACAGCTTGCATTACTCTGATAACCGATCAACAACCTTTACAATGAGCTCCTTCATGAATTTTATAGCTGAAGAGAGCAGAGGAGGTAGGTGAAAAACTAAATGAAGCATTAAAATTCAGAAAGAGGAATAGAGCCGAGGCCTCGTTCTATTTTAAGTTCTGAGCATTTATCTCTGGTACTCTTTGGATGAAAGAGTGGTCTTCGTCAGGCTTCCATTTACTCCAGGGATGTCTCTGATGTACTTGTTGTAACACTCTGGTGAACTAAACAAAAAGGTAGAATAATGATGCTAAGGTCTGCCATACTATGTAACAAATGCTTATGATAGCATAGGACTGTTGTCAGGGCTGGAATTTCCTCAGGAACACGATATAGAATGGAGATAGTATGGGCACTTCATCCTTTGTGGAAAGGACATACTGCTGATTTGAAACCCTAATAATATTTTTTTCTGTGCGCTGGGCCTTCCATGCGATCCATGATGTCTTTGAACTGGTACCTTTGCCTTCTAAAAGGCTCAAGAATCTTCTGTTACGTGCCTTGAAATCTCTGTTGTCCCGGTACTCTCTTTGTTCATGCAATCTGAGCTTTAATGGCACCGGAGAGGTTTTGCAGAGTTTTAACTCTATCCTTTGATGAAATTTATGTTGTAGACACCTTTCCAGACATTTTCTTGTGATATCAGGTCTAAATTCAGCTTCCTTTGTGCACTGTGTCACTGTAATGGTGACTTAATCATGGCGGTTTCCCACCTTACTGTAACCCTGCAAAACACACAAAAAAATTAAGAAAACCATGCATTGGGGATGGTGAATGCAGCGGGGACAATGGGAATGGCTATGCAGGTTGGCGAAATGGTGGAATAGTTGCAGGTTGGTGGCGGAAAACGCAGTGAACAGTGGGGGACGGAGAGGTGGAAATTTTAACCTATATCATTTAAAATTTTACGTTTGAATGAATTATATAGGGGGATGGGCGAAAAGGTGATGAAAACACGTGGAATGGTGACGTGGGGGGACCCGGGCGATGGTGGGGATGACTTTAAATTTGGACCGTCCGATCTCAGGAGGAGATCGATGGCTGAAAATGCATCGGAGGGCGACTGATGGTGGGTCAGGTGTACCGTTTGCCTCGGTTATCATCCGCGCAACTTCGCAGGGCGATCGCCGTTGGATGGGCGGGTCTGGATCTGATGGTGTACGTTCATATCGCGCCGGATTAAATGTCGAACGTTAACGCGCGATTGGGGGGGGGGGGGCGGTTTTCAAACAGTGCTGGGACACGTGTCATGCGGTGAATGGCGTCGCTCCAACATAAAAATTACCACCAACCCTCCAACGGTGGTGCGATAAAAACTGGCGGTTTTTTGCATAGGGTGCATTGGCATGGAGACCACCGGGGCGGTTAACCCGGGGCCGTCAGATCAGCGGATAAATGAACGGTGGAGATGCGATGAACGGGCGGTGAAAAGGTTGAACAGTGGATGCTGTGGGGACGTGACGACCACCCGATCTATACAAATCGATGGTTTTAAAATGCTCCTGATATAAATTTTTGATAAGCGCCCTTTGGGTTAGTGCCAGGTTCTAGCGCTGGGTCATGTGGGGAAAAGGGTTCTGGGGCTAGGGCCGAAAGGTGCTAGACCCAAATGTATGGAAAAACATGGTTTTTTGGCCCATTTTTGGTGAAATTCAAGGTCGGGGAAGGGTAACGGTAGAGGGAAAAAGGGGATTTAGACCAAACAAAGTGTATTTGGAAGGTTTAAAGGGGATTTTGGGAAATTTTAGATGGGTTAGGGGAGGAATTTAGGGTGAAAAAGGGGGACTTTAACAAAGGGGAAAAAAGGGTTGAAAAGGGACACTTTGCAGGGATACAAGGGATAAATGTAGGCCTTTAGGAACACAATTTTTCACAATCAGAGAGGATTTATATTGGGAATCAGTAGAGGGGATATTATCAAGGACAAAAGGCACAAAGAGGCTTCAAGGATGATGTGTTTTCAGAGGGAATGCATTCCTTGAAGGCTCAAAAACATTTTAGCCCCTTGTTTGCTTGTCAAAAATTTATAGGGGGCTAACAACATCTAGAGCACATATAGTGCCTCATGCAGAGGAAGGAGGAGAACATGCTCCAACATGAGGGTTTCTTGTGACATTACAAGAAGTTCCCCAAGATCTCACATGTGGGAGGCAAAGTAAATTCAATGAGTAGCTTGATTGTGAGATGATATTGATGGAAGGAGAAGGTAGGGAGGAAGGACATCATCACTTAATGAAGAGCACACACCCCTATCTATTTCAGAGAGCTGGTGCAAGGAGGAGGGAGACTAGTTTGCTGTGTGAGGGCAAGGGCAAGGTTGCCCAACCATATATACAGTCTTCTCTTCCCATGGATGTCTCACTACATGGAATTGGTAAGAGAAATCTTGCCATTTGGTTCACCACTCTTGGATTCCAGAGGGGTGAAAACTTTGGAGGAGTCCAGTGCAGTGTAGAGAGTTTGGGATAAACTCAAGGAGGAGGAGGACATCCTTCCATTTTTAGCACCACCCACTCTCTCTACCTGTACTGCGCTGACAGAAGTTGCTGCAGTCATGGAGGATGGCACCTTCATGGTGCAAGGGAGCTGCTCCATGGATTTGGAAAAATAGAGGGTGCTTCCTTTGAGGAAGGAATCCTCCATACATCGGAGTAAATGGAGGTCACTCATGCTTGCTTTGGCCAAGATCCGGAGATTATTTTTGGAGGAGAGCTTTTCATGGGAGGCTAACTTCCAAAGGTCACTACTTTTTTTTGAGCATGAGCAGCTACATGATGGGCATGGCAGCAATCTGGAGGATGGCCTTGGCATGAGGGATGTAAAAGGAAAGGAAAGTAGCAAATGTAGAGCTTCACAGTGCAGATCACCAGCATTGTCCCTTAGGAGGATTGATCCTTATTCGAGGTCTCAACTCTTGGTAGAGTACTCCAAGGATCTTGGTGCTTGCATGATTCTTGATGATCCTAATGGAGATGACAGATATATGGTGGATGACATGGTCATCTATTGTTATGGCAGAGTCTTCTTGACTAGAGCTTCTAAGCTCAAGGAGAAGCTGCTACATGCATCACATGAGGACTTATTTTCCATGCATTTTGATGCATATATTGCCTTGGCAGAGGAGTTCATTTGGGAGGGAATTCAGCAAGACATATTTCAGCATACGAGGAGATTCATATCCCAAATGATGATGGAGAGGATGTCACAACCACATTCCTACTCATTGGGAGTAAAGGAGCATTTTCAGTTGAGCCATTTTAGCTCAAGTCTTCAAGTGCATAATGGAGAATGTACAATTTCACCTTATTTTTTGTACTTCTTGTCTTTTTATGAGCAACATATTGTACCAAGGAGGATTACTCCTTCTTGAATATTGTATAATGATGTACTTGAATCCATTTGTAGCATTGAGATTGGCTATCTCATTGGTGGTTTGTGAGGAAAGCCACATGATTTTTGGTGTGCACCATTGACACCCTTTTGTACTTTCATGTTTATATCTTGTAAAATTATTGTGGCAGCAAACAAGTGGTTGGAAAAGCACTTGTTTTTGTTTGGCTTGATGCAGGCAAGGAATGCACTGCACTGTTTCCTTGTATGGGACCTTGATCCACTTTCTGGTTGTCATGTGAAAACTTATTTCTATTGGTTTTTGCTTCCATGTATTGCTGATATCTCTATGTTCAGGGGAAGCTTTGATTAGAGAGTGGGATATGAGTTAAAGATGCCCATTTGGAGGATGATTCTCCCTACTTTACATGATGCATGTTTCTGGAGGAGCAATGGGCAGCCCATGATTTCCAAATTACATCTCTCTTCTTCATATGGGAGAAGCCATTTGGAGAGTTTGAGTTTTTGGAGGAGGTACTTCATGGTTTATTTGTTTGATGGGGTAGATTGGGACACTCTTGGAGGTCATGATATTTTAGCCCAAGATCAGTAGCAGCCCCACCCTTATCATAGATGGAGAGAGAAACCACTTGGTTGGGAGGATCCAATCTCTCCATGCAGCCCCAACACATTGTATGAACTGGGGGTTGAGGATCTTTTTGAGCTAACTAGATTGGCTCATTTCATTTGGATGATAGCATGGGTGTGGGAGTCACTCATTGGGAACAATATTCCCCATGTTCATCATCACTCCTACCTTGAGGAGGCCATTGGACAGTAGGGAGGTTTCCACTTACATCTTCCACCTTTCTATGATGTAAGACATATGGTTTTTCATGCTTGGGAGGAGACATTGGAGGACAGATTTGTAGCAGATCATGTGAGCAGTGGTGGAGACTTTTTGATGAGGAGGCCATAAGAAAAGGAGGGGAGGATTTTGATCTCCTTATGCAGTTGCTTGAGGACAAGCAACATTTTGGAGGCGAGGACTATAATATTCCAAAATTTTAGCCTCCAAACTAAATGGAATATTGGAGTTGTTTTATCACTAGGAGGATGACTAATTGGGTAGGGAGGCCCATTAACCTCTTCAGAAGGATCAATTACATCCTAATGTGAAAAGGGGTAAGAATAAGAAGCTAATTTAAACACCTTTGGGTGTGAACAAAGATGGGATCATGTTGATTTAGTCAACTTTGACCAAGTCAACTAAGCTATCTATATACATTGAATCTCATTTGGACAACGCAGTTTTGGTGGAGGACAACTTGCATGAGCTTGATGGCACATGTGAATAGGACCCAATGAGGAGAGGTTCACTTGCTATATATGAAGAGGATGGAGGCCTTTTTCATTCATTCTTTTGTATTTCGATCTATTGATCTTGTTTGTTTAGACTTGGGTTCCCCTTGCTGTTTAGCGAGGTAGCATTGGGTGTTCCTAGGCGGGAATCCCACCTCTTCCCTTGAGAGGCCTCTTGGGAGAGCTTTTTCAGTATTTCTCCACATCCAGGCTCAAGGCCAAGCATCATTCTTCGGCTCCAACGTTATTTCTGCAGAAGAATATTACTGAGTTGTAGGGTGTTGTAGTGGAGGATTCTTACACCACTTCCAGGTCTGTTTCTTAGTAGAAGGTGCTTTCCTCCTCTTGAGAAATCAGATAGGAATATTTTTGAGCTCATTTCAGATCTTGGAAACACGCCAAAGTGGTTCTCATCTCCTACAACACAGTCCCTTGAAGGAACTGCGCCATTTTATGTAGAGTTGCTGCAGCAGGGTTAAGACCGTTGTTTTTGAGCTAGTTTCCTAGCAAAAGGGCCAACCGTTCTCACAGAAAGCTAGAGGAAGGGATCCTCATCCATATTTTGTACTATTCAGATATATTTCTATAATTTTGTAGTAAGACTACATTTTCTGAGCTGAATATTCATATTTTCTCTTTCTTGTACATGTATTTCATGAAACCCTTGCCGGGTTAGCTTATTAATGCAATAAGGAGGCCAGATCTCTGTTTTCCTGGCATATTGTTCCATAAAGTTCCAGATCCATGTTATTTTACCATGTTGCTACAGAAACCCTCATAAAATAATGTTGTACATGCTTCAGTATTTTTCTGCATAACTTAAGTCATGGGATTTGGTTATTTTTAAGCTGTGAGGTAGCTGGGAGGTCTGTTTAACATATCAAAAGATATTTCTTTCTAATCCCCTTTTGTATGTGAGACACTAATAGCATATTCTAAGGGAACCCAGTGTTATTTCACCCAATAATAACGTAGATATTTAGAAATAACGTTTCCAGGGTCTAATTCTTGCATTTTCCCCACTTGGGAAGGTGTATGCATTCTTCTGTTGTTTTTGTTTCACTCATTTGAGGGATATGTGTTGTTGAACACATCATATGAGCCTATTTTCTGATCTCCAACTTTAGAATATCTTAAGATATTCTTATTTTTGTAGAAAATTCCATATTTGGAATATTACATATGCAGAATGTGCAAAGAGTTAAGGTGGAACCATGGGGTGATGGGCCATGTATCAATACAATCATGGGAAATGAAATTTCCACAGGAGGAGATGAGGAAAACATGGAAACTGAATCATTAATTTGAAAGGCTGAGGATAAAGAAAAAGGCTTAGACCTGAAAAGGGAAAAAGAAACCTTCATCAAAGCACGGAAGGAGGTGACTAAAAAAAAAACACTTGCCGCAAAACGAGCGGTAGATCTGAAAGTAGAAGAAGTAGTTAAACCTTTCCTCCAGGCATGTATGAAGCTATTGCACAACCAAAAGTTTGTAGAAAATCTCCAAGCCCTAATAGAAAACTGCGCAAAAATAATTGCTCCACAACCTGAGGTGAAAACATTGAATAATATATACAAAAATAAAAAAAAGGATGGGACGAGAAATGCACATGACTATGCAAATTGGGGAGTATGTAATGGACAAATTTATCCTTGACTTAGGCTCGGATGCTAATGTCCTACCCAAGCAGATCTGGAAATGAATGGGAGAACCTAAACTGGAATGGTCAACTATTCAACTACGGATGGCTAATTAGCAAAATATTATCCCATTGGCAAGACTAACGAAGGTAGTGGTAGATATTTCAAGTGTTAAGGTCCACACAAATTTTGAGGTAATCTAGATAGTAGAGGACGCAAACCCTTACCCTGCATTCTTGGGTCTGGATTGGGCTATTCACATGGGAGGTTATTTTAATCTAAAGAGGAAAAGAATGATATTTGAGAATGAAGGCACAAGGGTAATATTCTCGCTGGACCTAGCGGAAGGAGAATGGTACACTGAATCAATACAGAAAGAAGAAGATGCCAATCACATATACAAACTAACAACCTCGGAAGACGATTGGATCAACCCCACGGCTGACGACATGCTATGTTGGGAAAGGGAGAGTGAGTGCTTATCTGACTCAGATGAAGAGATCAAAAACTAGAAAAACCAATTGCATGACATGTATGTGCTAAGATGTCTTAAATTCATGAATATCTTCCAATGTATTTCCTTAGAGGTAAGAGAACTACCCCACTTTTATGGCTCTGGTAATGTTGAAAATTTCCTTGCAGCAATTGAGGAAAATGTTCCTAAGGAAAGATGATTTTGGGCCCTAGACTTGGCTATGCCTGTGACGCCTACATGCTGGTGGGAAAATCATAAAGAAAATTTCTAGGATTGGGGAGAATGCCGAAGGATGTTGACTTGCTGATTCTGTATACCCGCTAATCCACCAATATAACTCTTCTTGGGGAAAGGAGATCCATGCAGGCATATACCTCACTGGCTAGAAGTATGGAATGAGGACACAACGAATGAATGGGTCCACATATTTATTCAAACATTAGGACCAATCCCCACCTCCTGGTACTTGGACGCAAAACTACCTCCATGCACCAAGCATTGGAGTACGATAGTTGAAGACTTCATAAGGACGTTTGGAATAACAAGAGGTACCAAGCAACTTGATGAAGCATTGCAGGATATAGATGCTCTGGTCTTCGGTGAGGCTCGCCCTAAACAAGAATGTACTGTGCCAGCTTGGGAAGCATAGCTGCAAGATATCATAAACTGTAGAAATCTATCAATAGAATCCAGCGATGAAGACCCCCAAAATATTATGATCAAAGAGTCAGAAGGGGAATGGATTGTTGCAGGTCTGTTGCTACAAATAGTCGATGTCACCAAACCTCTGAAACTAAAAGAAATCAATATTGGCTCGGCAGAACAACCCAAGATGGCCAAGATTGGGGATTACTAGGATGATGGCACGGTGGGAAAGTTCGCTAAGCTGTTAACTGAATATTGGGACCTATTCCTGACCAAGTTCTATAAACTTAAAGGAATCATACGAGATATGGGAGTTATGAGGATCACATTGAAGTTAGATGCACGACCAATCAAACAACAACCCTATCGCCTAAACCCAAAATACAAGCAAAAATTTAAGGAGGAAATTGAGAAAATGGTGGCTGCAGGTATCATTGAACCAGTAGAGCAGTCAGACAGGGTAAGCCCCATGGTAGTCTAGGAGAAGAAGACTAAAGGATAAATAAGGATCTGCATCGACCTACGAAATTTAAATGACGCCTGTGTCCACGATCCATTCCCCATACCATTATCCGATGAAATCCTAGATAATGTAGGGGGTGAGGAGGCTTATTCATTTACTGATGGATTCTTAGGGTACTATCAGATACATATTACACCTAAAGATCGCAGTAAGAAAACTTTCGCGATGAACTGGGGCTCCTTTCAGTATACTATCATGCCCTTGGTATTAAAGAATGCCCCTACCATCGTTTCACGCATTGTTGTAGTCGTGTTCAAGGAATTCATGCACAAGTTCCTACAAATCTATTTTGATGACTAAACGGTGTTCGTATTAGTAAAGAACCATGTATCGAATCTATGCATGATGTTGGACACCTGCAGGAAACACAAATCTCGCTAAACATCAAGAAATACATCTTCTATGTCTCATATAGAATTCTGTTAGGACACGTGGTATGTTAGTAGGGGCCGATGGTTGACCTGGCCAAGCTTGAGATTATCATCAACTTGGCAGTTCCAACCACGACGAAATAGCTGCGCTCCACTCTCGACCACACAGGTTACTACAGAAATTTTATATAGGGATACGCTTTGATCACCGCTCCAATGGAAAATTTGTTGAAAAAATATGTTTCGTTCTTCTAGGATGACAAATTCCATAAGAGCTTTCAGCCGCTAAAATAAAATATGGTGACTACACCGATCCTAATATTCCCCAGTTGGGAAAAGATATTCCATGTCCACATAGATGCATCAGGGATTTCCTTGGAAGATGTCTTGGCACAGCCTGGAGAAGGGGATATAGATCACCCAGTGGCCTTTGATAGTAAGAAGCTATCAGGCGTGGAGCATAACTATTCTACCATGAAGCGAGAGGGGTTGGCAATGGTATATGCCCTACAAAAATATAGGCACTATCTACTCGGAGGGCACTTCAAGATGTTCACAGATCATTCGGCCTTAAAATACGTAGTTAACAAGCATGTGTTGGGGGGGAAATCTGTCAGTGGTTGTTACTTTTTCAAGACTATGATTTTTAAATTATTGTGAAGCCAGGAAGGTTGAACGTCGGGCCAAATCATTTGTCCAAAACCGATAATGGGGAAGAACCGACTAACTTGGATGATGGATTTCCTGATGCACAAAAATTTTATATCAAGGTGATTTATGAGCACTTTGTTGATATTGTCCACTTATTCGGGCTAGGCTCTGGTGGCCCACACTACACACGGACACTCATACTTATTTTTGGGCCTGTGACACATGCCAATGGACCGGGAAACCCTCACGCCAGGATGATATTCCCCTGCAATCACAGATGGCCCTGTAGGCATTTGACAAGTGGGCCATCGACTTTGTAGGCCCCATTAACCCCCCAGGTAAGAAGACAGGTGCTCGGTATATGATTACGACCACAAATTACATTTTATTTATAAAACATGGTGTTGTGTGTTCACCTGGCTCCTGGTTGTCTCATAAATGGAAAATTAAATAATCAGCAGAGAAACTTGCTGGTGGCAGTGGTGGCTCAGCTACTCTGCTACATAAAATCGCATGGTCGCAGGATTACTAGTTAAAATGCTAGCAACTTCCTTCCTCCTTTGGATCTGCAATAATGGACAACGTAATTGTTGGAATAGGGTCTCCTACAAGCTGCAAATCTGGTCCATTTTGTATATTTTTTATTATATTTAGTCTAGCGCAGGGGTTTTGGGGCGGGTCAAAGCCCCTAATACATTGTAAGCGGGCCAAGGGTAGACCAAGAGTCCGCAAGCCACGGTTTGCAGACCATTGGATGCGTAGGCTAAAGTACTATAAATAGTTGAACCTTTTTGAGTCAATTGCGAGGAATGAATAGAGATTGATGCTAAGGGTGAATTTTTAGATATGGGATTGGGTTATTGGGTTAGGACTCAAGCTGGCTGTGTGCGCAGAGATCCTTTGTCCGGCTGTGTGCAGACCTTGCTGGTTGTGTGCGCGGGTGGGTTTTGGGGTATGTAAGAGACTTTTTTATAATTAATATATGCGAAGTATTGTGGATATCTGATGTTGTTTGATCTATCTGGTTATGGTTATTGTGGACTCAAATTATATGTGATTTTATTACGAGCTACGAATGATATTTGTTTATGAGCTGTGAATTATCTATGTTATGATAACTGTATCTACAATCTGATTAAGTCTGCTACGAATATATTGTTTTATGCTTATACTTAATCATTAAAAGTCCTGCGAACAGCCTCTGACTACGTAGATCTGATATTTTCCGAATGGGTTGACTTACCTGCTCTCTCTCTCAGGGTGTAGAAACCTGGTTCCAACACCCACCCATACTGCTTTGGGTGAGACTTTGGCCTGTGCAAGTAGGTCACTACCGAAAGGGCCAGTAGTATAGGGGTTTGTTGGCAAACCTTAACCTCCAAACTTGGGTCAGGACCCCCTGAGCCAAAAAATGGTTATGTTGCTAGGATTGGGAGCATTTTGAGAGAGGGATTGGGTAATGCCAAGGCCGTATCGGAAGCCTGAAGGAAAAGAAATTGATGAATGGTTTGAACACCAAGTTCAGGAATTCACAGTAAAATAAAACCATAGCACGAGGTTGACCACCGAAGAGTGGAAGAATAAGTATTTTTTCACAGAGATCTATGAGATTTTCCTATTTAACAATTGCAATCGATCTCCAGGAGTGGCTCGCAAGGTTGGTTGAATTTCAAAAGTGTTGGAAGGACGAGAAAGTTATGCAGTGGACCCCTGAATTGATCCAGTAGCTTGAAAAAACTGATAACACCATCACTTTCACGGTGGATCACTGGGTGGACAGTGTACTAGGAGGGTTCATAACAGAATTTTCCATCGATCAGTTCGTCTCCTACTCTAAAGTAGAGTGAAGATTCTTCAAGGGTTTCCGGGGTAAGTTTCTAAGGACCTTACCACTTCTGATTAAGATATTATTGTGTGAAAATACATTCTATGCAGCCACACTGAATGAATGACCTCTGATCTAGCCGGAAGTACAACATGAACCAGCAAGTACTATCAGATCAATGAAGAAGGAGACATATTTGCATACAGTCTAATAAGGGCAGCGGCTGTGCAGAGCCCTCCGGCCACACCACTATCCAATAAACATAGGGGAAAGAAATCACCGACACCTCTGCCACCACCAGAGGTTGACATGGCTGCACATATGAAGTTTCCTACTTTTAAGGGTGTGGGGGATGAAGACATGGATCAGTTCTGGTTTGTCACAAGATCGGTTTGGACTTTGAAAAATGTAGCTAGTGACATGGTGAAAAGAGCATAGTTGTCCTTGGCCTTCGAAGGAAGAGATTTGGACTAGTACATGGGATATATCAGCCAGCATGCTAACGTGACCATTGAAGAGATCAAGAACGCCTTGAAGAAACAATTCAAGAAGCCTAAATCCTACTCTCAAATAGTGGTTGACCTAAAATATTTCAAGCGGGGGGCCTCTGAGTCAGTGTGGGAGGCCGATCAGTGACTAAATAAGGTGATCAGAGAAGGAGGGTTCCAGTATGATGACAAACAACACACATAGTGGTTCATTTCTGTGTTGCTGCCTCACCTGCGCATACCTATGGGTCATAAAACTTTCGAATCGTAGGAAAAATCTTTGGAGGTCGCCATGAAATTAGAAGCTATTCCCAGAGATGATGCCCAACTAGGCATCCAACAAATCCAAGGACAATTGGAGGAAATTCCCGTGGGAATCTAGAAACTACGAAAGGAATGAGGAGCCAAAGCTAGCCCCAAAAAATGGTGTATAAGATGCAAGACGAATGGTCACACCAAGGATAACTGCCCTCTATTAACAGACTATATGTAGGCCGGGAGGCCTAGTCTATTGCGCCCTAGGGAAGTTATAGGATCAAATGGGCGAGCGTTATGGTGTGAAGATTGCCGCGTTGTAGGACTGCATGATACAAACCATTGTCCCCACCTTGCTGCGTATGTCCAAGAGGTGAAGCAGCAATGGTGCAGGTTCTGCAGGTCGGTAGGACACAATGAACAGAACTGCCGAACATATGATTTGATGATCAATCGAGGGAACCTCTATAGGGTATAGTCGGATACATCCTCACCTAGATCCCTCTCGAGCGTAGGTAGCTCCCCAGCTAGGGGCAGGGGAGGGGGAAGAGGTGGAATCGCAGGTCAGGGATGAGGGAAAATAATTTGTTATAATTGCAGGGAAGTCAGACACTTTTCCAGGGACTGTTCAAATCCTACAAGGCAATTCTGTTGGTATTGCAGACAGTTGGACCATGCGATCTAAGACTATTTGATCTTGATATAAAAGATACAAGAGAAGCAATCGACACCTACACAGAATGTGCAGAGGGTTAAGGCTGAACTACGAGAGAAAGATCCAAGTGTAAATGTGGTAACACAGAGTGGGAGGGCCATCGCCAGAGAAAAAACTACGACCGAACCTACGATTTAGCAAGAATTTATCAATCTGGAGGGGTTGGACCTAAGCAAAGAAAAAAAACATTGGTCGTTTCTCGCACAGACTCTGCGTAGGCAGAGGCATCTAAATCGCAGTTGCGAGGAGGCCTCAAGGTAGGTGAGGAGGTCAAGCCCTTTTTACAGGCATGTATAAAGTTGCTGTGCACCCCAAAGGCTGTGGAAAATCTTTAGGCATTAATAGATAGCTACACAACACGACTTAGCCCTCCTCAGGAAATCAAGGATGTACACAAACTGTATAGATATAAGAAACACATTGGTAGGGAGATGAGGTTGACTGTGTAGATTGATGATTACGAGATGGATCAAGTTATTTTGGACCTAGGGTCAGATGCGAATATATTACCTAAACAGACGTCGCAACGAATGGGGGAACCTAAGTTGTAATGGTCCACTATCTAGTTGCACATGGCTAATCAACAAAAGATCATACCCTTAGGGAGACTATCAAATTTCGTGGTAGATATCGCAAGGGTTAAGGTTCAAGTTGATTTTGAAGTCATTCAAATCATAGAGGATGTGGACCCCTACCCTGTTATTCTAGGGTTACATTGGGCCATAGATATGGGAGGTATCATTAATTTGAAGAAGAGAAGAATGGTGTTTGAGAATAGAGGTACTTGGGTGATAGTTCCATTAGACCCTGCGGAAGGCGAACGATACACAGAGCCAGTGCACGACGAAGAAGAAGTGGATTACATCTACAAATTAACTGCGTAGAATGAAGATTGGATCAACCCCATGGTGGATGGAGTACTCTGTTGGGAAAAGGACAGTGAATGCTTCTCCGACTCGGACGAAGAGATAGAGAATTGGCAGAACTGGTTGCATGACGTCTTTGCACTGCGATATCTCTGGGTCACAATGGACTTCCGCTACATTTCCGTAGAGGTAAGAGACCTCCCTTACTTTGATGGGTCTAGTAATATTAAGGAATTTTTACAAGCATTCGAAGCTGAGGTTCCAAGGGAACGAAGGCTATGGGGCCTTAGGCTAGCCATGTGTGGAACACCTACACGATGGTGGAGAATGCACGAGGATACATTCCAGGATTGGGAGGAGTGTCGGGATATAATGATCCTATGATTCGAGGCCCCTGTTGATGTATGAATCAAGACGTTCATTGGGCCAGAAAACCCAAGCGAATATTTATTCACTTGGATCAAACAGTGGTGTGACAGAACTCCCAAAGAGTGGGTTCATTTGTTTGTTCATGTCTTGGGACCAATTCCCGCAGCTTGGTACTTAGATGCAGAGCACCATCAGCGCACCCGCCACTAGGAGACCTTGAAGGAGGAATTTCTGGGAACATTTGGGTTAATAGGATGGCCAGAGGCACTGAACGTAGCCCTACGAAACATTGACACTGTGACATGGGGTGAATCTCACCTGTATGTCACACCCGAAATACCCACATGGGAAACGCGGGTACCAGGTATGATCAAATACCGCAGTCAAGCCCCAATAGATGATAAGGATGATCCACAAGCTATTTCTGAAGTGGAATGGGATAAGATGCACGCAACTACTAGACCGCTCAAACTACGAGCAGATGGCATCAGGATGCGCCCTGCATTGGCTAAATTGGGGGTTGCGGGGTTGGGAGGCAGGGTTATCACATATCCGGAAACTCCTATAACAAGGGGATAGTTGCGTTCAATCCTTGACCACATAGGATATTACAGAAAGTGAGTTCAAAGGTATGCACTAATCACAACACCTCTAAAAGACTTGCTTACACAGGAGGCCCGGGTCTGAGGGAATGATATATGTCAGGCACACTGCTTTTTTGTAAAGTACCTAGGGGACAAGCTTGTGTTGGGGGAGGATGCACAAGAGGCGTAGGTGTGTGACTCAAACGTGGTAGGTGTGCCAAGCACATAGAAGGTGCGAAAACTAGTTGTTGGCACAATAACATATGGTAACAAGAAGAAGTTACCGTTGAAAGGAGCAGCCCGCTGGCATTTAATAAGACAAATATTGGGTATTTTTTACCATTTAATTGATGGGAAGTTCCAGATGAGGTATACCCTACCGTTGGACAACCATGGACACTATAAAAAGATCAATATAACTCAAATAAGGGTTCCATCTCAATTACATAGCTTGTACTTATCATCCCTATCTCGAACGAATGTAAGCTATCAGAGTCTTCGGGTCTGCACTGTATCACTCATGTCTGATCAACCTCCTCCTTCTGACAGTAGCCACCTAGAGTTGAAATTCATATTCCATGCTATAATGATGACCACTAACCTTGTTGAACCCTCGGCACCTGCAGGCCCCGAAATTGAGGAGGTCGTGGAAATTGGGTCTAAGGATGAAGAAGTTCCCTCGACGTTGGTCGCAAGAAAGGGAAAAGAAGCAGCATAGGGATCAGGGAAGCCCCTGAAAGCTACGAAATGGTTTACGGGGAAGCCTAGAACATCCTGTTAGTCATCAGTATTTTTCACTTCTTGGTGATGACTAGTTGTAACAGCCAAGTTTTCTAGCAACTAATCTAAAAATTTGTCAAATTTGCCAGCTGGAAAACACCCATAAATTTTTTTTCCTTCTTACCTTTCAGTCCACCCATGACGAGATGAAACCTCATTATCAAATCCTACCTAGCCTCAGCCATACTAGTCTGCCCATAGGCTCTAAATAAATAATCCAAATCTGTCCAAAAAGCCTCCTCTAAGTTAGGAAGTGGCACTTTAGGCATTTCTCCCTTGGCAAATTATCCTAAGCCAAAGAACCTCCATCTGCTATAGACTAGTCATAACAGACCTTCCCATTCTGCAAATAAAGTTGGTTACAACCATAGGTCGCGCCACTAATACACCCTCAAGTCTCAGCAATACATGGACCATAAGTCAAACTGTTTCTAGGTGTTCTTACAGTATTTTAATGGACCTTTCAAGGACAGAGGCATACTAGCATCCCAGAAGACAATATTTGGCTCCACATGAGAAGATAGCTACTTCTCAATGTGATCTTCAGCCTGGGATGCAGGCACAGAACAGAGAGTTTTTCATCAAGCTCTTGCGATCACAGTCAAAGCCTGAAAGGACAGTGAAAGGAAAAATAACACTGTCAAAGCACTGATGATATGACATGAATAAAAAAAAAACCTCCTTCATCTATAAGCAAAGGGTTTGAAGACTGAAGAACTCCTTCATTTCACAAGTAGAGGGTTAGGAGCACCTCCTTCATCTATAAGCAGAGGGCAAATGGACAAAGTTTGATTTTAAGAGTTGCACTGACTGTAAGAAATTTTTTTTGATGAACAGTGAGACATTAACTAAGGTTTTCAGAATTAGAATGGTGATTAAAGGTAGAGGCAAAACAATGGGTTTTTAAAAATGATTTTCATGAGTTCACTATTAGTTGAGTTACAATGTAAAGCTAACAGGTTCATCATCATTGAGGAAAGATTGTGAAGGCTGATAGTCAAAGGAGTCAAAGGGGTCTTGGTCTCAAAGTAACCTCTGCCATCATACTCCAAAGGAAAACTAGGCATTTTTCAAAAAAGGCCTCCTTCATAAGAAAAGTAAAGGAGCTCATCATGGTTTGAGGATGAAAATAAATCATGGCATATGGAAAGGATTCTAAAGGGACTACTCTCAAAAAGAGGTAAAATAAATGAGAGCCCAGGCTTCTTGCAGACCTCCTTCACAGAAGAACTAAAGGGCAGCTTCCCTTATTCACTTTTCAGCTCTAGTGCATCATCCCTTGTTGATTTTTTCCCACAGTCAAAGAAGAAACTCAGAGCAGCACCTGCCATCTCATTTAGTTTTCACAATGGACATGACCATATCCAAAGCATCCGGAGCAAAAAGTGTCAGTTTAGGTTGCAAAAGGGAAAATCTACCTCCTTCAAAGTGTCGAAGAAAACCTGATATAAAGTAAAGTGTCTTCTACAGGTGTCCTCTTTTCAAATGACAAAAACAAATGGATGATGATGATATTCAGAGTGAGCAACAAAAGGACAAGAGGAGGAAAGAGGGATATTGAAATTACAGTTAAGCCTTTTTTTTCCCAGTAAAAGACAGTCACACTCAAAAGGCATATCTGTAATCCTTCATAGCGCTCAGAAAATATTTTCCTTCCACAATGCAGATAATCAGAGCAGGGAAATTTTTTTTCTCTCCAATAAGAAATAGTGAAAATTTTTAAGTCTTAAAAAGGGTTGTTTTACTTCAAAAGGAGGTCGGGTTTATAAAACAAGCGGTCATCATCACTATGAAATTTTTTCCAAATAAAAAGGTATCAGGTTGTGTTTTAAAGAAAATGGATTTAAGTTTTTCTTACAAAATGGCATTTTCAAACCTATCTTACAAAACCCTCACCAATCAAATACGAAAGGGAATTTGGCTTGTTTGCTTTCAAAAGAGGTTGAAGACCATTGCAAACCCTTTTTAAATATCTCAAAACACAAGACAAACTCCCCTTTGCTATTCAACTGGGTCGAAGAAGGAAGTTTGAGTGAATTCATAGAGTTTTTCGGGCTTAAATATTGCGCGGCACGCCTGTACAACTGTGCGGCGCATTCAGGCGCATTTTTTCCACAGGAATACAAAGCCGCGCGACGCGCCTGTAGGCGTTGGTCACGTCGGCCTGATAAAGTGACCCGACAGTTTTTTGCGCGACACTCTCTCATTCTAACGTGCCGTGCATGTGTTCAACATTCAAGGTGCCTCCAAACCAATCCTAAAGCAGATCAAACTCCTCAAAAAGCGCCATCATCGATTTTAAAGGTATTCTATGTGCCTAGTTGCTCCTTTCAACACTGCTAAAAGAGAGTGAAAAGATGAAACTCATGGTGTGAAATCACTGTTTTGAGTTGTTTAAAGAAGGTTGATGTTTTTGTTTAAAGATCCGGGTATGCAATAGCTATGATTGCCCAGCACTGACATAGGAAAAATGGTGGATTTTATTGATGTCAAAGAACTTTATAAACTGCCCTCAAAATAGTATTGAAAGGTGGGGACAATGTTTAAAATAAGAGACACAATAGTTGGAAAGTAAAATAGTGGTCTTAATTTCACGAACAGTGATCATTGAATGAGTATTTTTGTCCTTTCAAAAGTCTCCTCTGTGTGTTAAAAAGGGAAAAAATTGTGTTTCTCTTTCATGAAGCAAATTTTAGTGTATGAAGCTATAACTTTCCATTTGGAGGTATTGTAAAACTCTGTGTGAGGAATAGTGAATACAAGGGCAGTGTTTTGGTTAAGAGGAGTTTTTGCTATTTGACTGCTACAGGGTTGTTTGTGCTGACACCAAAACACAAGGAGCTTGATGACTTCACCAAAACACAGTGACCCTTTGACTATGTGTATGCTTTTTAATTGACTGTGCGATTGTTAATGAATTTACTTGTTGATTAGCATACAAAAGAAGAAGGGCAATATTTGCAGAGGAACACAGACCTAATACCACAGAAGAATCTCACACAACATTTTAAACAAATTTGCCTTGATTAAAACAGTGATTTACAAAGAAGACAAAATTTGTTTAAAAACACAATTTTGAAATCCTTTTGAAGGCAGTTTGATTTTGCAGAGAGCATATAGAACAAGATGCCTCCCAGGCAGGACAGTAGGAGTGGTTTACATAATAGATATGAACCTATTTCCACTGAAGAAGTGAATGCCCACCCTTCAGTATTGTTCAAATTTCATGAGGTCGGGTGTTTAGATTTTTGCCAAAGGGTGCAAGAGGTAAAGAGTTTTTCTCCTTTGACACACCTTTGCGCTTTGAGGTTTCAAGATAAGAATTTCCAATTGGCAGGCCTTGATTTCAAGTTCTTCCCAAGATCCATCTCCAAAGCCACTAAAATTCCCTATATTGGCGAGAGATGGTTTAAGCAAAGCCATTTGGACTCAGCTGATTACAAACCCTTCTTGAAGCCTAAGCACAGAGAATCATGTCTTTCTATTTTCCCTTTCTCATATCTTTTAGCCAGCTACGCCCCTCTCATGAAGATTATGATGAAGTACTTCACTTGTGAGGGAAGATTCTCCCGAATCTATGCATATCACATTCGACTGCTCATGCATTTCATTAGAGCCCGATTGCTAAATATTCCTTTCTTCTTACACAAGAGCATTCATAAAATGGCCTCCACTTTCCAGAAGAAACCTCCTTCACAGCAAATCGCCTGTCTCTTCCATCACTCTCTCATCAAAATCATCATTCTTCATCAGCTTGAAAAGAGAGAGGTCTCTTGGGATGTTTTCATCACTCATCCGGATTTCTCCACTATCCCTCCAGTCCATACATCCCCTACATCTCCTACTCATCGCCCCTCGCCTTCTTCTAGCAGACCTACTCCTAAAAAGCTCAAGTTTACTACAAGAAAAACAAAGGAACATGAAGAAGGAGGAGGAAGTGACCAAAAAGAGGAGGAAGGACATGAGCAAGAGGAAGAAAGTGTTGAACAGCAGCATGACAGTGATGAGGGTGAACAGCAACATGATAGTGATGATGATGAACAGCAGACTCATGATGAGGGTGAGCAGCCTTATGGTGAAGGGCAGCAACATGAAGAGTAGCATCACAGTGATGATGAACAAAAGCAAGGGAAAGAGGAAGAAAGTGTTGAACAGCAGCATGACAGTCAGGATGAGACAGAACAATAGCATAAAGATGATGAAGGGCAGAAGTAGGAAGAACAACAGACTCATAATGAGGGTGAGCAGACCTTTGATGATATACATCAGACTTATGATGAGGGTGAAACAGAGCAATAAGGGTAGCCAAAGGAGACTGAACAACATGACAGTGATGAGCAAGGGCAGCCACAGCATGTTACACATCAGCCACAGCTTGAGGAACAACAACTTCAAGAAGATGACAAGCAAGGTGACAAAGGTAAAGGGGCCATGCCCTCTTCTCCTAAAAAGGCCAAGCCCCGGACAGCGAAGAAGAGAGTGCCTAGAGTGGTCACTCGAAATGTGACAAGGGCTCTCCGAAGTAAAGGAAAATTGTCAAAGTAGCCTATCATTGATTTGCCTAGGAGGAAGAGCACTAGAATAGCCGCTCAAAGCAAAGGGAAGAGCAAGGTAGAAGGAAGTCATGAACAAGAGAGTGAATTCGATATTATCCCTATCTAAAGCGATGATAGTGATAATGAGGCCCGGATTTTAGAAAACCTTTTGATCCATAGGGAAGGCCAAATTGATGCATTGAAGGATGATCTTCATAGGGCAAGGAATTTCAATCAATTTCTGCAAATCCAAAAAAAGAAAATGACTGTCCATATGGCTGTTTATGAGACACGAGCGACTAAGTACAAGAAGGAGGCCTCCAAAGCCCAAGTAAGGTTGGAAGAACTCTTGGGCGAGTTTGATGAAAGTGAAGGCGAAGATCAGCCTAAGAGAAAGAGGCCTAGAACCATGGGGCTTAAAAAGGCCCTTGAAAATAAAAAAGAAGAGGAAAATGCCCTTCTCCAATCTACCCCTCTCACTGCATTGTTTGAACAGGAGATAGAGAACAATAAGGAGGCATGGCTCGAGAGAGTCAATGACCATTTGGAGAAGAAGTTGGAGAGGGCAAACAGGTATTTAGACCTTCAAAGGAGAATGACGAGGCATTACAAAAAGTTAAATCAGTTTGCCCGGCGCAAGTTGAAGGTTGCTCAAGAAAAGCTCAAGGAGGCTAAAGGGAAGCGCCCGGCACGAAAAGTGAGAAAAGACACATCAGGACTTCATATTTTGGCCTCTGCTTCACAACATGTTTCTGAGAACCCTTGAGGGTCATTCTCGCCAATTTTGGGTGATTTTCGACATATTTTGGTTTTTTGGCATTTTTGGGTTTTTGGTCAAAACTCATAAGCTTCGCCACTTCAGTTTGGGGGATCAAAAAAGGAGGAGAATGGTATCATTGGATGCCATAATTTCAGGAGCACACACTCAGCAATTTTTAGGACATTCTAAGATCATTTTCTCCCCCGAAATGGCGAAAAATGCCCGCTTTTTCTACACTCTGCCCGGTCTATCAACAAACCTTATTTTTTGGTTTTTTACACATAGGCCTATTTTTGGAGGACTTCCAGGCATCCGATTGAGAAAATTCTAGTTGCTCCAGAAATTAGACACTTAGAGCTTTCCAACGAGCTATCACGAGCCTCGTTTCAACATCGAGAAGGCTGCCAAAAGTTGCTGGCAAGTCAGGGGACCTTTTGCTGATGTAATTTTTGAGTATTTTTGTAAAATTTGAACATTTAAAAATTGCTTTTTCCTCATGTGCGTTTAGCTATTTTTGCACATGAGAAGTTATGAAAAGTCAATTTAATTCCCTCTTTTAGCATTTTTTAGACATTTTATGAGATATTTTGTGCCTTGGGCTTTGCAAAGCCTCAATGACAAGTTTAAATATTTTGAATAGGCCAATGAGAGTGCAAATTGAACTAAGAGGTTTTCCTCACTTTGGCCTATTTATTCCACAAGATTTTATTGTAATAGGAGGTTGAACTTGATGATAAAAGAAATATATGGTCATATAAGCTTTGGAAGAAATACTTGTCTCATGCTTTTGGATTGCCTCTTGGATGTTCTTGGATGATGAAAGAGGATTGTTGTTGGATTCCATGACTTGGTAGAATGGTATAGTGTCTCTTTCTTGTTTTGTCTTCTAGTTTTCATTCATGAATACATGTTTCTTGCTTGCTATAGATCAGTAGAGAACAAATTTGAGACATGCCCTTGGAGGCACCTCAAATTTCCTGTTTCTTCATAGCTTCCATGTTTTCTTCTTCCTTAGTCACATTAAAGAATTCTTGATTGCTCTTTAATAACTTAAGGATATTGTTGCTTATTTCATTCATGGTTTTATGTATGCTAAGTATGATTTACGATACGCCCTGCTTACTCATGGCTAGCCATAGCTCCATCCATGAAATTTCTCTTTGACTGATTAGATTTGTCATTTGTTGAACCAAAGAGGTCTTGTTCCGATCTTGCCCTTTGCCTAAGACTATGCAATCCTATTTTCAAAGTGTCCAATAACTTGAAGTACTGTGTTTAGGCATTCCATCATAGTGATTTGAGTTGTTTGTCTGTCTTAATTTTTTTTTCCCAAATTCTGATAGCCATTTCCCAAAGTTAGAGGGTGATATATCTCTATGCATGGCTTGAATGTTTATTTCTATGTATTGATTAGCTTATAGTTACATTTCTCATGATTAATGGTTTTCCTTACCATGTTTATGTCAACTATTAAACTAGTTATGCTTGAAATCCTTTGTTGTTTCCAAACTTGATGTCCATTTTATTCCATTTTACCCAAAGATCCTTTCTACCTCGAATCAAATCGGCCCTTCAACAGCCTTGTATCACCGTCTGATAGATTTCTAGACCTTTTCGACCCCATAGCCCAGTTGATCTGACATATTTTTACCTATCTTATATCTTTGATTAGTTTCATCCCTCACAACCTAAAAACCAAAACCAAAAAAAACCTACTTCATAACTAGCCTAAAATCAGAGCACAATAAGAAAAACACATAGATATCCCTTACACATATAGAGAGAGCCCTCTCTAAGTCCAGGAAGGCTAAGTCCTTGGACACCAAAGATTGGTTTGATGTTACACTGTCATTTGGCTTGCCAATCAGCCAAATCATGGGACCCTAACATAATGGTGATCACGGTGGGAATTTGAGTCAAAACATCCTAGGTATCCCTTAGGAACTCTCAAAATCTCAGTAAAACTTAGAAGAGTAGAATCTGGTTGTCTCACCATCCTAGAAAAATGATGACTTAGCTGTAGGACACTCTTACAAACCTTAGGACTACATAAAAAACTCAGAAAACCCCAAAAACTCCCTTAGATTGGTTTTTGTCAGTACTGGTGGTGGACCATACACATATATCTCAAAACAACTAAAAATCCACCTGGCAACTCCACTAGCCTTCAGTAGACCTTACATACTTTACTAAACTCTAGGCTACTATCCAATTGAGCCACCTCATCGCCACACTAACATAATGGCGATCACGATGGGACCCTAAGTAATAAACAAACTTAGTTTCCCTAATTTTTAGAGACTTTTGAAAATACTATCTGACTAACTTATCCCACTGCTCACTAACATAATGGCGATCACGGTGGGAGTAACTGAGTACATAATAGTCTAGCAAACTCTTGTAGATTCATTAGTCTTCAAAACTTAAACAGGCAGGAAGTCCATAGAATTTTTTAGAGTAAACTCTTCTTGTCGTCGCCACCCTAGAAAAGTGATGAAACAGGTTTAGAACACTTTAATAAACCATAGGCTGCACATAAAAACTTAGAAAAAACCAAAAACATTCCCAGATTGGCTTTTCCCTAGTTATTGGTGGTGGACCATAGCTACATCTTTACAAAAACAACCAAGTTCCACCTGGTGACTCCACTAGCCTCCAGTAGGCCTAAAAACTCCATAAAAGACCAAAAATTCATAAACCATACCTTTCTGCTAACCCATCCTTCCAAAGACTTAAACTTAGGGTGGAAACTCTGTAATCAGTGAAAAGCTAATTTTAAACTTAGTGATTCAGAAAACCTCACCTAAACATAGGAGATCGGTAGAAACCTTCTTGCCAAGAGAACTATTAGCCCTTCCATACAGCCTAGCGAACTGTTGAAACCAAGTGAATCACTCTTCTTTGCAAGTTCCCATCTCAAAGTTGCTATAAAACTTTTTCCCAAGCATCTTTGATAGTGTTGGTGGTGGACCATAGTTCTCATAAGAAATCCACCCGGCGAATCCACTATTCCATCCTTTTATTTTTGACCATCCTTCACATTAGTAAAACCTTAGAGAGGCCATCCATCCAAAACATTCACAAATACCATCCTCACTAAACTCTAGACCTGAAATCTGGCTTCACAAAGAATACACACCAGATCTCATCCAGACCCAAATCCCCCTATCATAGTAGATGACCCAGAGAAGATTCTGCGGCAAGCTTTCAAAACTGGCATTTTATCTACCGATAGGTCCATCTGTAAAACAAAATCAGTGCCTGAAAATCTCATTACCTTACCGGATTCCTCCTTTGACTTAAAAGCAGCAAAAATCCTTTTTAGAAGCAAGTCACAAAGTAAGATAGACTTTGATGATCTTCAGTCCCTAGATCTTCCACAGAGTCCTAGTAGAGAAGCCTCACCTGCCACCCCTCCTGACTTTCAACTTCTCCATCACTTTTTCTCATACCATCCCAGATCTGCTCAAAACCAGGTCACTAGTCCAAGTACATCTGCCACACCTATCCAAACCACTACTGTTCAAACCACTTCAGCTCATCCCACAAGCCCTCATTTTGTACATCACCCATTAGCTCCCGTCATGGCAGCCTGGTACGCACCCTTGGTGTTGCCACAACCTTTGGCTCCCTTACAAGATGACTATCAATCCAAAATCCCACACTTTACCGGAATTGAGACTACCACAACTCAACAACATGTAGAAAGGATTAGCGATGCCTTTGAATACATGGAATTAGAAGACGAGACCATTAGAATGAGAATGTTCGCCCAAAGCCTGGGTGGAGAACCCAAAAAATGGTTTAAGAGCTAACTCCAAATAGCATCCACAACCTCCCAAAACTCTACCAAGTCTTCATAAACAAGTGGGAAATCTAAAAGAACCCCATTCAAATCCTGTCAGAATATAACAATCTAAAACGGGAAAATGGGGAAAGTGTCCAGGGATATTGCACTAGGTTCAATAGTGTATATAACGCCCTCCCACCTCACTTCAAACCCCCACTTGGTTCAGCCTTAGCAAAGTTCCCCGAGGGTTTTGACCCAGACATGACTTATCAGCTAAGAGACAAGGCCCCCTTACCTTAGAGGAAATGCAAAAAGTAGCCATAAGGGCAGAAGCCAACTTAGCAGAAAAAAGAGCTAGGACTAGATCAGAAAGGAAAGTCACCTACCGGGATGAGGTCTCCACTTCATCCCCTTCCCTAGATCCTAGAATAGATGATTTATTCAGGTCCATGGCCAAAATGTGGGAAAATATAAGTGAGAAGACCCCTCTTAGGGACAACCAGCAAATCCCTCCAAACAGAAACTGAAATCAAAATTTTAGGAGGGAACAACCTAAAAACAAACCAAGGGAAAATGACCAGCAAATTAGGCCACCATTTAATGAAAATTATGTGGAAGAAGATGATAGGGATACATAACCCATTGATGACAATCATTTTAACCTCATAGGGTCTGATAATGAGAGTGAGGTGTACCTCACGGAAGAAGAACAAGCATTCTTCTCTCCGAATCAGGATGAAACCAACTATGAAGATCCTGAGGATCCTGCCATAGATTTTCAGAATGCCATAATAGAAGCTCACAGGCAGTATGACCTTAGAAGCAGAAAAAATCAAGACAAATCCAAGAAAGGTAGCTTAGACACTACTAAAACCCTTGATACCATCCTTAAGAAAGCAGTAAACAGCAACAAAATCATGGTCGAGAAAAGTGACCAAAACAAAAATAGAGTTACCCAAACTAGTCCTGACTCAGATGCTCCTAGTACTTCCACAAATATTTTTGAGGTGGCTGCGAAAGACAAAATCCTGAAACAGAGCCAGCAAACTCAGAACATAGAGAAAGTCATGGCTGAAAAAGCTGAAACAAATATGTCTAAACTGCAGCTACCGTTTAGTTTTGAGGGTGAAATCGCCAAAATAAAGATCACCATGCCTCTTACCGAGCTCATCGCCCAAGGCTCGTGTAAATCCCAAGTGTTAAAGGTCCTAAATCTAGGGAATGATGCGAACACCCTTAATCTAGCTGATGATACTCCTGAAGTGTTGTTTGGTCCGAAAATAGAAGGGAAATTCCAAGAGGGAACCACTCTTCCTTTTTACATCAGTCTAAATATCCATGACCAAATCCTTCACAATGCCATGCTAGACTCCGGCGCCTCACATAATCTTACGCCGAAGGTTGTAATGGAAATATTAGGCCTAGAAATCACAAGACCATACAAAGACTTATATTCATTTGATTCTAGTAGAGTCATACGTCTAAGCTTGATCAAAGATCTTTGTTTTAGTTTGGCCCAAATACCTGCAAAACATCTGATCATGGACATAGTGGTAGCAGACATTCCTCCCAAGTACGGAATGCTTCTATCCAGATCTTAGGGAGCCAAGCTCCAAGGGAATATTCAACTTGATATGTCCTACGCCACTATTCCTATGTTTGACCAAACATGAATACTCTATCGAGAGTCACACATGAAATACATGATTAGCAGTCAAGAGAGGCCAGATAACATCCCAATGTATTCCTTGCATTCCGACCTGAACTCTTTTATTCTGCACACTGATGAGGACATTGAAGAACAGTCTGAAGAAACTAAAACAAGCTTAGACCCACCACATCAGCTGCCCATAGTTCTCTATGATGAGCTAGACACTCAAAACTACCATGATCATGAACAGCTATGTCTCGAAGAAAGTAAGTATGTTCCTTTTGAAATAGGAATAGAGCAAGAAGCACAAACCATTATGTACTATCAAGCGAATTTCTCGAACCTTAGTCAAACCTTAGCAGTAACATCAGGAAACTTTTTTAGAATAAAGGCATTAGAGGACTTACATATCACAAACCTTTTCGGAAGTCAGGAGCAGGGAAGCTTAATGTTTTTACCATACCTCAAAGATTTACCATCACATAACTCTTCCACTGCAAGTGAAACCTTGACTGTAGCCATAACAACTCAAAATCCAGAAAAAGGACCTGATAAACTCCTTATAAGCAAACATGATGATTGCAGTCCAGATATACCTAAGTTACTTGAACTGGCTAAAATCCTGTCATTCCATCAAAGACTTAGAACTGCTAGAATTGGAAACTTCATGCAGAATACTACCTCATGCAGAGAAAACAATGAGAAACACTATGCCACTACCATTACTCCAAGAAACAACTTCGACAAAAGAAAATACAAAATCTGAACCAATCAGTAATAATCAAAGATAAAATAGCTAGTCATAGGGTCTGTTTTGATTTTAGAAACACTAATGCTCACCCCTATAACATAAATTCCATCCTTCCTACCCAAGACCATGATATACTGATGATAAGTGCTTTTAATCATATGCCTTTGCAAGATGATGTTTCAGGTTATAGCCAAAGGATTCACTTGCAAATTAGACAACTCAAAGTTTTTTTCCAGTATGCTGGAAGTAATTCTAGTTTCAGACTCAAAATTGCAAAACCACCAGATATCAAAAATATGCTCATGAAAGCCATGTTTCCAGTCCTGAACTTATGCATTTTAACATACCTTGATGATGTCATTATTTATTTCAAAAATGACAAAGAGTATATGCATTACTTAAAGAAGATGTACAGTAAAGGAAGGAGTGGAAATCAGAGGTACAAAGAGGTACAGCGGGAAGATGCAGGTTTGTTCAGGGATTCTTGCATGAATCCCTACGTCATGCTGGAAAGAGAAAATTTTCCAAATTTCTCTTTTCAGGAGTTGAGTGGACCAAGAATGGTAGGGGATCCTTACGAGGATAAGATGCTTGAGTTTTTCCATTTCCAAGATTTCTGAGTTTAAAACATTTTCAATCATTGTATATACCACCGTTTGAAAAATAGATAAAATAGAAAAATCAAAAGATAATAGAAGAATAGAAAAGAGGGCAATTGAAAAATAGAAAAAGGCCCCATGTTCCAAAAAATGGTCATTCAGAAAGCGCGCAAGTCTAAACGCCGCTACTAGTACTCAAATGTCTTGTTCAGTTATCTAGCCTAATCATAGTTGAACATGTTTAAATTTATTTGCTGATAAGTTAGTGAGTGAAAAGTATGGTCAACATTGTGTAAGCTTGACTTATCAAAGAGAGTATATTAGGAAAAGATATTGGTTCCACGCGCCCAAAACAGAACCAAAGAGGGAAGCGGGGATGAAAACCAAATTGTGCATCTTAGCCCTATCTTTCCTAGTTTCCATTTTATGCAAAATAATATTTGTGTGCAGCTTGTCTTTTATGTCACAAACACATGAAAAATCAGACTGTCTAACCCTGATTTGATCATCTTTTCAATTTCGTGCTTTATATTAGAGAAACAAAATCCTGTCAAACAGCCTAATCTTGACAGTTGATCTAGCATAGGTAGAGTAATGAAGGAGTTCATCAATTTAATCTAAACTCCTGACAGATATAAGTGTAGAGTTAGATAGGTTCATTTTCCAAAAAGAAAAATATATATTGTCAAAATGGTAGGTAGTCCAAGTGCACCCAAAGGAAGAAAAAAAAATGTTAGGAAAAGTAGTGGGGTAGGTAGAAATATCGTTGATGCTAATCATGCTGTCATTTTTCAGAAGTAGCATCAAGGAAGAATGAATTTTGCACCAATGGGTAAGGCACTGGTCTTCATAAGCCAAAGATCTGAAATTCTGGACACCTCCTGAAAAGGAGCTGCCCTCCCCAAATGGAGCCACTGTTAGTCATCAGTATTTTTCACTTGTTGGTGATGACTAGTTGTAACAACCAAATTTTCTAGCAGCTGATCTAAAAATTTGTCAAATTTTCCAGCTGGAAAACACCCATAAACTTTTTTTCCTTCTTACCTTTCAGTCTTCCCATGACGAGATGAAACCTCATTATCAAATCCTACCTAACCTTAGCCATACTAGTCTGCCCATAGGCTCTAAAGAAACAATCCAAATCTGTCCAAAAAGCCTCCCCTAAGTTAGGAAGTGGCGCTTTAGGAATTTCTCCCTTGGAAAATTATCCTAAGCCAAAGAACCTCCATCTGCTATAGACCAGTCATAACAGACCTTCCCATTCTGCAAATAAATTTGGTTACAACCATAGGTCGTGCCACTAATACACCCTCAAGTCTCAGCAATACATGGACCATAAGTCAAACTGTTTCTAGGTGTTCTTACAGTATTTTAATGGACCTTTCAAGGACAGAGGCATACCAACATCCCAGAAGACAATATTTGGCTCCACATGAGAAGACAACTGCTTCTCAATGTGATCTTGAGCCTGGGATGCAGCCACAGAATAGAGAGTTTTTCATCAAGCTCTTGCGATCACAGTCAAAGCCTGAAAGGACAGTGAAAGGAAAAATAACACTGTCAAAGGGCTGATGATATGACATGACTAAAAAAAACCCTCCTTCATCTATAAGCAGAGGGTTTGAAGATTGAAGAACCTCCTTCATTTCACAAGCAGAGGGTTAGGAGCACCTCCTTCATCTATAAGCAGAGGGAAAATGGACAAAGTTTGATTTTAAGAGTTGCACTAACTGTAAGAAATTTTTTTTGATGAACAATGAGACAGTAACTAAGGTTTTCTAAACTAAAATGGTGATTAAAGGCAGAGACAAAACAGTGGGTTTTTAAAAATGATTTGCATGAGTTCACTATTAGTTGAGTTACAATGTAAAGCTAACAGGTTCATCATCATTGAGGAAAGATTGTGAAGGAAGATAGTCAAAGGAGTCAAAGGGGTCTTGGTCTCAAAGTAACCTCTTTCATCATACTCAAAAGTAAAACCAGGCATTTGTCAAAAAATGCCTCCTTCATAAGCAAAGTAAAGGAGCTCATCATGGTTTGAGGATGAAAAGCAATCATGGCATATGGCAAGGATTCTAAAGGGACTGCTCTCAAAAAGAGGTAAAACAAATGAGAGCCCAGGCTTCTTGCAAACCTCCTTCACAGAAGAACTAAAGGGCAGCTTCCCTTATTCACTTTTCAGCTCTAGTGCATAATCCCTTGTTGATTTTTTCCCACAGTCAAAGAAGAAACTCAGAGCAGCACCTGCCATCTCATTTAGTTTTCACAATGGAAATGACCATATCCAAAGCATCCGGAGAAAAAAGTGTCAGTTTAGGTTGCAAAAGGGAAAAGTTACCTCCTTCAAAGTGTCGAAGAAAACCTCATATAAAGCAAAGTGTCTTCTACAGGTGTCCTCTTTTCAAATGACAAAAACAAATGGATGATGATGATATTCAGAGTGAGAAACAAAAGGACAAGAGGAGGAAAGAGGGATATTGAAACTACAGTTAAGCCTTTTTTTTTTCCAGTAAAAGACAGTCACACTCAAAAGGCATATCTGCAATCCTTCATAGGGCTCAGAGAAGATTTTCCTTCCACAGTGCAGATAATCAGAACAGGGAAAAAAGTTTTCTCTCCAATAAGAAACAGTGAAAATTTTTAAGACTTAAAAAGGGTTTTTTTACTTCAAAAGGAGGTCGGGTTTATAAAACAAGCAGTCATCATCACTATGAAATTTTTTCCAAATAAAAAGGTATCAGGTTATGTTTTAAAGAAAATGGATTCAAGTTTTGTTTACAAAAGGGCATTTTCAAACCTATCTTACAAAACCCTCACCAATCAAATACGAAAGGGACTTTGGCTTGTTCGCTTTCAAAATAGGTTGAAGACCATTGCAAACCCTTTTTAAATCTCTCAAAACACAAGACAAACTCCCCTTTTCTGTTCAACTGGGTCGAAGAAGGAAGTTTGAGCGAATTCATAGAGTTTTTCGGGCTTAAAGATTGAGCGGCGCGCCTGTACAACTGTGCGGCGCGTTCAGGCACATTTTTTCCACAGGAATACAAAGCCGCGCGGCGCGCCTGTAGCAGCGTATGGCGTGCTTGTAGGCATTGGTCACATCGGCCCGACAAAGTGACCCAACAGTTGTTTGCATGGCACTCTCTCATTCTAACGTTCCGCGCATGTGTTCAACGTTCAAGGTGCCTCCAAACCAATCGTGAAGCGGATCAAACTCCTCAAAAAGCACCATCATCGATTTTAAAGGTATTCTATGTGCCTAGTTGCTCCTTTCAAGACTGCTAAAAGAGAGTGAAAAGATGAAACTCATGGTGTGAAATCACTGTTTTAGGTTGTTTAAAGAGGGTTGATGTTTTTGGTTAGATCCGGGCATGCAATAGCTATGATTGCCCAACACTGACATAGGAAAAATGGTGGATTTTATTGATGTCAAAGAACTTTATAAACTGCCCTCAAAATAATATTGAAAGGTGGGGACAGTGTTTAAAATAAGAGACACAGTAGTTGGAAAGTAAAACAGTGGTCTTAATTTCATGAACAATAATCATTGAATGAGTATTTTTGTCCTTTCAAAAGTCTCCTCTGTGTGTTAAAAAGGGCAAAAATAGTGTTTCTCTTTCATGAAGCAAACTTTAGTGTATGAAGTTGTAACTTGCCATTTGGAGGTATTGTCAAACTCTGTGTGAGGAATAGTGAATACAAGGGCAGTGTTTTGGGTAAGAGGATTTTTTTCCGTTTGACTACAACAGGGCTTTTTGTGCTGACACCAAAACACAAGGAGCTTGATGACTTTACCTAAACACAGTGACCCTTTGACTGTGTCTATGATTTTTAGTTGCATGTGCGATTGTTAATGAATTTACTTGTTGATTGGCATACAAAAGAAGAAGGCAAGTATTTGCAGAGGAACAAAGACCTAATACTACAGAAGCATCTCACACAGCATTTGAAACAAATTTGCCTTGATTAAAACAATGATTTACAAAGAAGACATAGTTTGTTTGAAAACACAATTTTGAAATCCTTTTGAAGGCAGTTTGATTTTGCAGAGAGCATCTAGAACAAGATGCCTCCCAGGAAGGACAGTAGGAGTGGTTTACATAAGAGATATGAACCTATTTCCACTGAAGAAGTGAATTCCCACTCATCAGTATTGATCAAATTTCATGAGGTCGGGTGTTTATATTTTTTCCAAAGGGTGCAAGAGGTAAAGAGTTTTTCTCCTTTGACACACCTTTGCGATTTGAGGTTTCAAGATAAGAATTTCCAATTGGCAGGCCTTGATTTCAAGTTCTCCCCAAGATCCATCTCCAAAGCCACTAAAATTCCCTATATTGGCAAGAAATGGTTTAAGCACAGCCATTTGGACTCAAATGATTACAAACCCTTCCTGAAGCCTGAGCACAGAGAATCATGTCTTTCTATTTTCCCTTTCTCATATCTTTTAGCCATCTACGCCCCTCTCATGAAGATTATCATGAAGTACTTCACTTGTGAGGGAATATTCTTCTGAATCTATGCATATCACATTTGAATGCTCATGCATTTCACTAGAGCCCGATTGCTAAATCTTCCTTTCTTCTTACACAAGAGCATTGAGAAAATGGCCTCCACTATCAAGAAGAAACCTCCTTCACAGCAAATCGCTTGTCTCTTCCATCACTCTCTCATCAAAATCATCATTCTTCATCAGCTTGAAAAGAGAGAGGTCTCTTGGGATGTTTTCATCACTCATCTGGATTTCTCCACTGTCCATCCAGTCCATACATCCCCTACATCTCCTACTCATCGCCCCTCGCCTTCTTCTAGCAGACCTACTCCTAAAAAGCTCAAGTTTACTACAGAACAAATGAAGGAACATGAAGAAGGAGGAGGAAGTGACCAGCAAGAGGAGGAAGGACATGAGCAAGAGGAAGAAAGTGTTGAACAACAGCATGACAGTGATGAGGGTGAATAGCAGCATGACAGTGATGAGGATGAACAATAGACCCATGATGAGGGTGAGCAGCCTTATGGTCAAGGGCAGCAGCATGAAGAGCAGCATCACAGTGGTGATGAACAGTGGCAAGGGAAAGAGGAAGAAAGTGTTGAACAATAGCATGACAGTCAGGATGAGATAGAACAACAACATAAAGATGATGAAGGGCAGAAGTAGGAAGAACAGCAGACTCATAATGAGGGTGAGAAGACCATTGATGATATACATTAGACTTATGATGAGGGTGAAACAGAGCAACAAGGGTAGCCAAAGGAGACTGAACAGCATGACAGTGATGAGCAAGGGCAGCCACAACATGTTACACATCAGCCACAGCTTGAGGAACAACAACTTCAAGAAGATGACAAGCAAGGTGAAAAAGGTAAAGGGGCCATGCCCTCTTCTCCTAAAAAGGCCAAGCCTCGGACAGTGAAGAAGAGAGTGCCTAGAGTGGTCACTCCAAATGTGACAAGGGCTCTCCGAAGTAAAGGAAAATTGCCAAAGAAGCCTATCATTGATTTGCCTAGGAGGAAGAGCACTAGAATAGCCACTCAAAGCAAAGGGAAGAGCAAGGTAGAAGGAAGTCATGAACAGGAGAGTGCATTCGATATCATCCCTATCCAAAGCGATGATAGTGATAATGAGGCCCAGATTTTAGAAAACCTTTTGATCCATAGGGAAGGCCAAATTGATGCATTGAAGGATGATCTTCATAGGGCAAGGAATTTCAATCAATTTCTGCAAATCCAAAATAGGCAAATGAGTGTCCATATGGCTGTTTATGAGACGCGGGCGACTAAGTACAAGAAGGAGGCCTCCAAAGCCCAAGTAAGGTTGGAAGAACTCTTGGGTGAGTTTGATGAAAGTGAAGGCGAAGATCAGCCTAAGTGAAAGAGGCCTAGAACCATGGGGCTTAAAAAGGCCCTTGAAAAGCAAAAAGAAGAGGAAAATGCCCTTCTCCAATCTACCCCTCTCACTGCATTGTTTGAACAGGACATAGAGAACAATAAGGAGGTGGTGCTTGAGAGAGTCAATGACCATTTGGAGAAGAAGTTGGAGAGGGAAAACAGGGATTTAGACCTTCAAAGGAGAATGACGAGGCATTACATAAAGTTAAACCAGTTTGTCCGGCGCAAGTTGAAGGCTGCTCAAGAAAAGCACAAGGAGGCTAAAGGGAAGCGCCCAGCACGGAAAGTGAGAAAAGACACATCAGGAATTTATATTTTGGCCTCTACTTCACAACATGTTGCTGAGAACCCTTGAGGGTCATGCTCACAAATTTTGGGCGATTTTCGACATATTTTGGTTTTTTGGCATTTTTGGGTTTTTGGTCAAAACTCATAAGCTTCGCCTTTTCAGTTTGGGGGATCAAAAAAGGAGGAGAATGGTATCATTGGATGCCATAATTTCAGTAGCACACACTCAGTGATTTTTAGGACATTAGAAGATCATTTGCTCCCCCGAAATGGCGAAACAATGCCCGCTTTTTCTACACTCCGCCCGGTCTATCAGCAAACCTTATTTTTTGGTTTTTTACACACGGCCTATTTTTGGAGGACTTCCAGGCATTAGATTGAAAAAATTCTAGTTTTTCCAAAAATTAGACACTTAGATCTTTCCAACGAGCTATCATGAGCCTCATTTCAACATCATGAAGGCTGCCAAAAGTTGCCGGCAAGTCAGGGGACCTTTTGCTGATGTAATTTTTGAGTATTTTTGTAAAATTTGAACCTTTAAAAACTACTTTTTCCTCATGTGCGTTTAGCTATTTTTGCACATTAGAAGTTATCAAAAGTCAATTTAATTTCCTCTTTTAGAATTTTTTAGATATTTTATGAGATATTTTGTGCCTTGGGCTTTGCAAAGCCTCAATGACAAGTTTAGATATTTTGAATAGGCCAATGAGAGTGCAAATTGAACTAAGAGGTTTTCCTCACTTGAGCCTATATATTCCAAAGGCTTTCATTGTAAACAAGGCTGAACTTGATGATAGAAGCTATATATGGTCATATAAGCTTTGGAAGAAATACTTGTCTCATGCTCTTGGATAGTCTCTTGGATGTTCTTGGATGAGGAAAGAGGACTGTTGTTGGATTCCATGACTTGGTAGAATGGTATAGTGTCTCTTTCTTTGTTTTGTTTTCTAGTTTTCATTCATGAATCCATGTTTCTTGCTTGCTATAGATTAGTAGAGAACAAATTTGAGACATGCCCTTGGAGGCACCTCTAATTTCTTGTTTCTTCATAGCTTCCATGTTTTCTTCTTCCTTAGTCACATTAAAGAATTCTTGATTGCTCTTTAATAACTTAAGGATATTGTTGCTTATTTCATTCATGGTTTTATGCATGCTAAGTATGATTTACGGTACACCCTTATTACTGATGGCTAGCCATAGCTCCATCCATGAAATTTCTCTTTGACTGATTAGATTTGTCATTTGTTGAACCAAAGAGGTCTTGTTCCGATCTTGCCCTTTGCCTAAGACTATGCAATCCTATTTTCAAAGTGCCCAATAACTTGAAGTACTGTGTTTAGGAATTCTGGAATAGTGATTTGAGTTGTTTGTCTGTCTTAAGTGTTTTTCCCCAAAGTCTGATAGCCATTTCCCAAAGTTAGAGGGTGATATATCTCTATGCATGGCTTGAATGTTTATTTCTATGTATTGATTAACTTATAGTTACATTTCTCATGATTAATGGTTTGCCCTACCATGTTTGTGTCAGCTATTAAACTAGTTATGCTTGAAATCCTTTGTTGTTCCCAAACTTGATGTCCATTTTATTCCATTTTCCCAAAGATCCTTTCTACCTCGAATCAAATCGGCCCTTCAACAGCCTTGTATCACCATCTGATAGCTTTCTAGACCTTTTCGACCCCATAGCCCAGTTGATCTGACATCTTTTTACCTATCTTATATCTTTGATCAGTTTCATCCCTCACAACCTAAAAACCAAAACCAAAAAAAACCTACTTCATAACTAGCCTAAAATCAGAACACAATAAGAAAAACACATAGATATCCCTTACACATATAGAGAGAGCCCTCTCTGAGTTCAGGAAGGCTAGGTCCTTGGACTCCAAATATTGTTTTGATGTTACACTGTCATTTGGCTTGCCAATCAGGAAAATCATGAGACCTTAACACATCCCTAAGACACGCCAAGTCCCCGCGAGCAATGCCTCAGACGCAAGCTGTGCCCGAAGAAACCCAACCTGCCAATCCATTCAACTAGTTACCTCCCTTCGTCCGACCGCGCCAACCTTCAACGTGCACACCAAAGAACCTCAAAGGCCTGGTTACCTATCTATAAATGCCGCTAACCCTGGGGGAGGTCCCGATCCTTAGTGACCCTTGCGAAAGGCTCCATGAGGTCAAATTTGAAGATCACAACTTGGTGAACTACAAAGCCTTTCCTGAGCTGGCCCCTGAGTTGTACTTCGAAACAATCTATGTGAATGAGGGAGTCACAGTCGTCCCTCAGCACTGGGTATCTGGATTGGCTGGATCTGGGCTCGTGAACCTACTGCGAATGCCACACTTTGGCCACTACAACATCATGGATCGGCTGGCCCAGTAGTTGCTCGCCCTAATTCACTATGGCTGCTTATGGATTCGGGACAGAATCCCCATTGACACGGCATTGATTCACCGAATTACAGGCCTTCCCATGAATGCGCCATACCCTCTAGAGCATGTGGGAAATAAATATGAGGGAGAAACTGCTGAACATGTGTGCAAGACCTACCACGTGGAAAGAAATATGCGGGGCTTCATCATCAAATCTATTAGTGATCCTTCTATGAAGATGGGTACCCTATTATTAGCATGCAAGCTAATGTGAAAGTACCAGGTTGCAACCGTCCCTGCGTATGTCATTCCGTTGGCAGGTCAATGTGCGAAGGGGGTCTGCCTCAATTGGGCCCAATATTTATGTGATGAGTTCTTGATCAATGTCTGCGAATCTCAGGAGCAAGGAAAAGCATTTTTCTATGCCTGTCTAATGTTCCTTATAGCCCTAGTCGCTTGGGAGGCACCTGCGGAGTCATTCATCCCTGAACTTAACCCAGATATGTGTGAAGGGACTCGGTATGCTCATTTGTGGGATTCCAAGGATGCACAGCGCCTAGACAATAACCAAGTCTTTTGGGTCCTTTTCCAAAGTAGTGTGGCAGCAGAAATCAATTCCTGACCTTGGCTATCCCCCACAATATATAACAAATACAAAGGTATTGCATCTTTTCAGGTTACAATGCACCATATCCAAATCCGTAGCCACAAGGACAAGACATGGACGTCACTTCCTTATATGGTAGCAGACGAAGAGATTGATAGTGTGATTACATGATGGCCACCTACCTAGAAGATAGGCTTTAAAACCACCACGAAGAGCACTGCAAGTACTAGTGTGACGCAGGTGCTCCCACCAGTTATCATCAAATATATTGGAGGCCCAAGCAGGAGTACCAGGAAGGATGCAGGCGCAGCTGTGAAAAAGAACACACAGCCAAAGCAGACCACCGTAAAGGAAACTATGGCTGAAACCCAAGTCGATTCACAGCTAGATCTAGGTATGCAGGAAGTCGACATCGAAGGTATCGCCTCTGCCCAGGGTACAAAATGAATAGGTGATCCTATCAAAGGGGCCAAAAAAAAGCAACACGCCCAACGAAAGGAACGAGATGAGATGGTCACATTGACTGAGGGGGATCTTGAACAAATAGCAGATGCAATCACATTAGCCACAAAAGAAAAATGGGTAGCTTTGGAGGAACAAAAAAAGGCTGCAATCAACACCATCCAGGTGGAGCTACGCACATTGCTATTAAATATGGATACGCTACAGACCAGCATATTTCAACGATAGATCCCCTTGACATCCGACAGACCAACACTAGTTACGGAGGAAAGCCGTCTCTGTTATTTACCTAGCAATGCTATTCTTGTCAGCCCACCTGACTAGGGAATACAGCTCCAAGAAGGTAAAAGGGTGCAGTTAAACTTCACCCAGCTACCCCACGAAGAATTACAGGGTCTCCACACTGTGGTGTTTCATGAGATTCACCATCGGGACAAGCAAGTACATCAACAACTCGATGTGGCTGAGAAAACCATTGCACAGTAGAACGCAGAAGTTATCCTTGCTATCACGTGGTAAGTGGAGCTTGAAACCTTGATCCACCAGCTCTGCACGGAGGTTACAGAGAAGATCTTGGCCGCAACCACCCCCCAAGCTAAATTTGAAGGATTGGTCGCAGCATTAAGGGATTCTAGAATAGAAATGCAGGTCATTAAGACGCAGCTGGAGCAACAAATCAGTGACCTGCAGGCCAAACTGCAGCCCAAAACACCCCCGGAGGTATACGCCCAGCGTGCTATGCTGGTGACCACAAATACGGACACCACTACAGGTCAAATTTCTCAGGGTGCCTAGTTGCTTGAGATAACCCTGCAGTTATGGACCAAGGTCCAACAAGATCCGATCCTCCGAAAAATTAATCAGTAATTTCGGCAGAAAGAGGAAGCTTTTGAGCAGATTTGGGCTACCTTACCCACTTTGGTCCCTGCACAATGCCTAGCCCATCTAAGGACCATCAACTCCCTCCAAGATGAGATTGACAAACTGTAGCATAAGAAGGACATCATTGGACAACGCTTGAAGCCTTGGGCTACTGCAGCCCTCCAACTATCACAGGATGCCGATGTTGCTGTTAAGGGACTAAATCAGACACTGGAGAGTGTCTCCGCTGCGACAGAAGGACTGACATCACAAAATCTCATGGATATCTTGCAGAGCACTGCTACTGGGAGTCTAGAAGTGCTGCCCCCACTAGTTGTAGTCGTCAATGCACTACGCGTGCAGGTGGAGACCCCACCACCACAGTGACTCGGGACGAATCACAAGATTGTGTTGGGGGGGTGTTGGAACAGGGTCTCCTGCAAGCTACGAATCTAGTCCATTTTGTATATTTTTTATTATATTTAGTCTAGCGCAGGGGTTTTGGGGTGGGTCAAAGCCCCTAATACATTGTAAGTGGGAAAAGGGTAGACCAAGAGTCCGCAAACCACGGTTTGCGGACCATTGGATGCATAGGCTAAAGTACTATAAATAGTTGAACCTTTTTGAGTCAATGGGGAGGAATGAATAGAGATTGATGCTAAGTGTGAACTGTTAGATCTGGGATTGGGTTATTGGGTTAGGACTCCTGCTGGCTATGTGCGCGGAAATCCTTTGTCCAGCTATGTGTGGACCCTGTTGGCTGTGTGCGCAGGTGGGTTTTTGGGTGTGTAAGAGACTTTTTGATAAGTAATATATGCAAAGTATTGTGGATATCTGATGATGTTTGATCTATCTATTTATGGTTATTGTGGACTCAAATTATATGTGATTATGTTACGAGCTGCGAATGATATGTGTTTATGAGCTGCGAATTATTTGTGTTATGATAACTATATCTGCAATCTGATTAAGTCTACTACAAATATATTTTTTATGATTATACTTGGCTGACCACACATGGATGCGAGTCTGTTATTTAAATCTGGTAAAGTTGTACTTTGGTTAATCATTAAAAGTCCTGCAAACGGCCTATGACTACGTAGATCTGATATTTTCTGAACGGGTCGAATTACCTTCTCTCTCTCTCAAGGTGCGGAAACCTAGTTCCAACACCTACCCATACTGCATCGGGTGAGAATTTGGCCTGTGCAAGTAGGTCACTGCCGAAAGGGCCAGTAGTATAGGGGTTTTTTGGCAAACCTTAATCTCCGAACCTGGGTCAGGACCCTTTGAGCCAATAGTAATTCTGGATGTAATTACTGTTGATAGGAGGTCAATAACTATTGGCTTGATGCTAGATCTAAAATGAAGCTCTGGGAATGTTGATCTTCAATCCCAAGTGATACGAATAATCCTCCACCATTTCTCCAGCTAAAATAATGAAGGCAACCTCCACCTTCCAAAATGATCTTCAGAAATGTACAATTTTTGAATATGGATGTTCTTCACAATAGTAGGAAAATATATATGGCACTAATTCCTGATGTAGAATGAAGTACAATACTCTTTCAAGAGCTACTCAATGAAAGAGGTGGGATTCCTGACAAGGAACACCCTGTGCTAAAAAACACTTGCAATCTTTGATAAACAACCCAAGAAAGCAATGGAATATCACATGAAAATTCCAGATCAAAAAATACCTCAACATCAATAATCAATAGCATGCCTTCCTTGTTTCCTTCATCTTCTTTATATATTTTATGAGCTTTCCCATGCCTTGGCCCTCATCTAAGTTGTGTTGTGCATGTGGAGAATATCCTCCATGTTTGACTGTGTTGTCTTTCCAAGTCATCCATCATGTCTAGGTGCAATGTACACCCTCTCCACCATGTGTGCATTAATTGCACAACTTCCTCCATCATCTCATCATGAATGCTCCATGATCTTCTGTTTGATGTTGTAATATTCCAAAATTTGCATGCATCAAATTGGAATATTAAATTTTGCTAATCTCACTTAGAAGATGAATAAATGGGTAAGGAGACCCATGCATAATAAAAACTCTGAATAAAATCCCTCATGGTGTGGAAATGGATCAAGGTAGCAGCTGGATCTTACACTCCCATGTGTGAACAGGGAAAAATTCATGTGGACAAGGTCAAGTTTGACCAAGTCAACATCACAGATATGAGAGGAGCAGATCATCCATAGAGACAGCGTAGTGCAAGTGGGAGGAAGATTCCTTGGTGAAGGAAACCCTAATGAGTGGGGCCCAAGGAAAGGAGGCTCATATATGTTTAAAAGGAGGGCAAGGTAGCCATAAAAATTTTATTCTTATGATTTGATTTTTGTCTTGAAGACTATTTTTCTTTCTGTAACATTATAACGTTGTGTTGAAGGGTGTTGCAGTGAGGGTTCACAACACTGCTTTCGACACTTGTTTTTCAGAGGAGGAGGCTCTCTTTCCTTTGAGATATCAGTGGGGAAGAATTCCAGAGAAGTATTGCACATATTGGCACTTGGAAAAATTATTCCCAACATCCAAAATGCAGTCATTTGCAGAAAATGCATCCTTTTTCAGAGTGCTACAGTAGCAGGGTTTGAACCCTTGCTTGTGAGGTTGTTTCTCAGGGAAAGGGCCAACCCTTCTCCCTAAAACCTTGTAAGAAGGATCCTCCTTAATTTTATCTATTTTTCAGCTTTATATAGTTATAGCTTCAGTTAGAATGTGTTTTCCAGATCTAGATCTGCGGATCTGACATTTTGCACTTGTACCTTCATGAAACCCTTGCTGGGTCATTCCCATAATGTGTAAAAGAGGATGCTTCTCCATTTTTCTCCATGATATGATGTAATACACTCCATGTATGTTATGTGCATCATATTTCATCATAAACCCTCAGAAAATCACGTTTCCAATGCTTCAATAAATTCTGCATAAGCTAAGTGATGGGATTTGGGCCCTTTTGAGCCATATCGGGACCAGGAGATCTGTTTAACTTAGCTAGAGTGATTTGTTTTTGCTCAAATTTGGTATGTGAGTCCCATATGACGTATTATAAGGGAATCCACCATTATTTTCCTCTGTTATTATGCAAATAGCTAGGAATAACGTTTTTGGGGCTTATTTTGCTGCTTTTCCCCAACTTTTGGATCATAGAATGAAGATTAAGTTGCTGCTGTAACAGAAACTAATGATAATGTGTTTCTTGACACATTTCATGAGTGAATATATTTCTGCTGCTCCAACATTGTGTTTGAATATTGCTGTAGTCCCATTATTGGGCATTTTCCAGCCATTCTAGATGCGAGGGGCTTGTTTACCTCACCTAATTTTCTTGGCTTCTGATTTCCTCTTGGATTTGGGTCTTAGATTATTAGATCTAAGGGATATAAGGGCTGATCTTGTTTTTTGTAGCATACATTCCTGAAAAATGTGTTTTTCAGGCATGCCTTGCTAGCAATCCCAATTTGGGGATATTACAGTGGTATCAAAGCATGATCTTTGGCTCAGCCTGTGAGATCCAGCTATTTGAAGGAGAAAGATCATAATTATGAAAATAATGAGCTTGATCTCATCACTTTTTAGATCCAATAAGAACCTCCCAAAGGAGGTTAAGCAGATGAAGAGTTGCAGTGAAACTCCTAGAGGGTTTTAAGAAGAGGAAGAGCCATGCACTTCCTATTCTCAAAGAGGAGAAGACAAGAGACATAAAGGACACTTGGAATTTGAAATTATAAGTGGATACCTTACTGAGCTCCAAGCTAAACCTAGAGCCTTCAAGGAGACTCTAGCTTTACCACAATTCATTTAGCTGGAAGAAGAAAGGAGACTCTACAGCCATGGAATGATGAGAGGAAATAGATTCCTATTGTCCACTTTTGGTGGATCACTCACATGTGAAGCAAAGTCTTGGGTGATGAAACTAGAGGCTTTATTCCTACTACATCCAGTGGTAGAGAGAGAGGCTCTAGAAATTGCAGTGTTGCACCTTGAAGGTGAAGCAAACACTTGGTGGTTCAGCCATTTGAGACATGCAAGAGTGTCTACTCTTGCTTAGTTTTCTCAAAAGTTGATCAGGAGATTTGGGGAAGGAAGACCAGAAAAAGAAAGACCCTCACCACCACTTGAGGAAGCATGTACCAGTGCTGTCACAACCTTCGAGGAGCAGCCTTCATGTTCAGCATTGAAGGAAGCCAACATAGTTGAGGAAGAAACTCTTGCTTCCACATTTCACCAAGGTATGCTTAAGTTTCCATCTCTTGTCATTTCAACAACTATTATGGAGGGATCTACATTATTGTATACTGCTGATTTAGAGCAACAATGTTGCGCTGCGCTATATAAGAGCAGTGATGAAGAAAGGAGGACCCATTCTTTATGGGAGCATTCAAATGGCAGCTTCATTCATGAAGCAATGGAGGAAGAAAAGATATATGGTAGACATCTTGAAGTGAGAAACACTTTCTCCTTTCTAGATGACACTTTCTCAATGATCAATCCCCAGCTCAAAGAGAAACTTCTACCTGCAGCAGATCTAGAACTTTATTGGTTTTGGAAGGCCATTGATGGAGAGAAGGGCTCATGGAGAGATCTCATTGGAGGTGCACTTCAACACATCCTGGAGTGCAAGGTTCTTCAATAGTTTGAGGAGGTGTTTCCATCATCACACTTGGATCTTTGTGGATTCAAGGGGGACACTGATGAGAGGTATTCTCTAGAAGATCTCCAAGGAGTTGCATTTCAGCATCCCATGAAATGCAAGAGCAGAAATCTAATTTGGGAGAATGATAATCTTCCTTGGGAGAGTGCCAAGGAAGAACATGATGGAAGGCACCCACATGTGGATGGATGGGTGTGGATGATGAGCAAGAAACTTGAAAGCTACATGCAAATCTATGATACTGGGTAGCACTAGGCTTGGCTACGTTGGTTTCTCTTGAAAGAGTTTGGTCATCATCCTCTTTCTAAGGGTATGTGGTAGGATACTTGCATCATGGAGAAGAAAAGAGTATGGATGCATTGTGTTGGTATGACATTCTTCACCATGTTTTCACTACATGATTTTACGATGGAGGTGTGAGGAGGCAGCAAAAACTTTTGTTTCTTGGGTTATTCTTGGTAGAGCAAGGGCAGATTTTCTCTCACACTTTGCATGATGTTGCAGGAGTAGGAGGTTGCACTATCATGGTGCAAATGGGCTACTCCTTGGCCTTAGATGTTCAAGAGGTGCTTCCACCTTGGGAGGAACTTCTTATGTGTAGCAGCATTATGGGAGATGCCTTTGACATTGTACATGTCAAAGAATGGAGTTATGAGTTGGCAAGAACCTATTTTCATGGGCCAACAACACTGTCACCTTGGGGGTTGGACTTATTGATGGAGTGTCCCCAGGGTCACTTCACATTTGATGCACTTGGCAAACAAGGAGGGGGTGAGAAATTTGTTTTTGCACTTATTGATTGTCTAATACAATATTTTCATGCTCTTACCATTTATATGTAGTGCATTGCTCCACAAGAGGGCAAGCTTTTCATTTGGCTTCATGGTCGATTGTGGGACAATCTATATGATGGAGACAACCATCTCTTATATGACCTTGGACAAGTATGTTTTTCTTACATGTATGATCAGCTATCATACCTAACCAGTTAATATTCATCAGTAGACTTGATGACATACATAACTATCCATGTATTAAAAAACAACTTGCCATACTATTTTCTGAAGCAACAGTTTGGGGAACTGCGCTGTAACTACATGGGAAAATGTTGGTACTTCCTTGCGCCACATTAAACCTTCAGTATTTCCCTCATATTGATGCTGATCATGATCTCTTTTTCTGATATTGTTCTTATCTCTATTGAGAACATGATGGGGAGAGAGACACATGGGATGGATGTGTCCTTTTGGGAAGAGGATTCCCACATTTACTGCATTGCATGTTCTAATGGGAGCATGGGAGGAGAGATGGCCACCACAGTACAACACTTGTTTATTTTTGAGGTGGGCCATGTGATTTATGGGATTCCATATGGTGATTATTTCCTATCCATCACATATGAGATGATTTGGGCCAGCTTGATTCACAACGTTGGAGAGGAGATCATTGGAGATCTAGTCTTCATCTTGCCACTTGAGGGAAATTGTGTTGCAGCCCAAGATCATCATATAATATACACTTATCATAAGTGGAGAGGAAGACAGCGTGGGGTAGGCTATCTTGTCTACCATGTGCAAATTTTCAGCCCACCTACTTTGCAGGAGCTCAAGGTGGAGGAAAATTTTCTGGAGTTGCCATGGTGGGAGGTGACTCATTTTGTATGGATGATTGCTTGGGGACAGAGGTTCCACTTGGGGAAAGGTGTTTTCCCAAAAAAATTCAGTCTCCAAGCCTTGGAGGCAACTCTTCAGTTCTATCCTTGCAGTTGCTTGAGGACAAGCAACATTTGGGAGGGGAGGACTGTAATATTCCAAAATTTGCATGCAGCAAATTGGAATATTAAATTTTGTTGATCTAACTTAGGAGATGAATAAATGGGTAAGGAGACCCATGCATAATAAAAAATATTAATAAAATCCCTCATGGTATGGAAATGGATCAAGGTAGCATCTGGATCTTACACTCCCATGTGTGAACAGGGACAAATACATGTGGACAAGGTCAAGTTTGACCAAGTCAACAGTGCATATATGAGAGGAGGAGATCATCCAAGTGGGAGGAATATTCCTTGGTGAAGGAAACCTTAATGAGTTGGGCCCAAGGAAAGAAGGCTCATACATGTTTAAAAGGAGGGCAAGACATCCATAAAAATTTTATGGTTATGATTTGATTTTGGTCTTGAAGACTATTTTGCTTTCTGCAACTGTTTAGTTGAGATTGATGTGCTGCTTAGCACAAGGATTTCCTGTTTAGGAATCCTTCTCCTTTCTTGAGAGGCCTCTTGAAGGAGTGTACTAATTTTCCTCACATCCAAGCTTGAGGCCAAGCATCCTCCTCCATCTCCAATGTTATTTCTACAACAGTATAACGTTGTGTTGCAGGGTGTTGCAGTGAGGGTTCACAACATCACTTTCGACACTTGTTTTTCAGAGGAGGAGGCTCTCTTTCCTTTGAGAGATTAGTGGGGAAGCATTCCAGAGTAGTATTTCACATCCTGACACTTGGCCAAAGTATTCCAAACATCTACAGCGCAGTCATTTGTAGAAACTGCGTCCTTTGCATTTGTACCTTCATGAAACCCTTGCCGGGTCATTCCTATAATGTGTAAAAGAGGATTTTTCTCCAATTTTCTCCATGATATGATGTAATACACTCCATGTATGTTATTTCCATCATATTTCATCATAAACCCTCATAAAATCATGCTGTCAGCGCTTTATTAAATTCTGCATAAGCTAAGTCATGGGATTTGGGCCCTTTTGAGCCATATCGGGACCGGCAGATCTGTTTAACTTAGCTAGAGTGATTTTGTTTTTCTAAAATTTGGTATGTGAGTCCCATATGACATATTATAAGGGATCCCACCGTTATTTTCCTCTTTTATTACGCAAATAGCCGGGAATAACGTTTTGGGGGCTTATTTTGCTGCTTTTCCCCAACTTTTGGATCATAGAATCAAGATTAAGTTGTTTTTGTAACACCAACTGATGATAATTTGTTTCTTGACACATTTCATGAGTGAATATATTTCTTATACTCCATCATTGTGTTTTCATACTGCCGCAGTCCCATTATTGGGCATTTTCCAGCCATTCTAGGTGTGAGGGGCTTGTTTACCTCACCTAATTTGCTTGGATTATTATTTCCTCTTGGATTTGGGTCTTAAATTATCATATATAAGGTATAAAAGGGCTAATATTTTTTTCTGTAGCATACATTCCTGAAAAATGCATTTTTCAGGCATGCCTTGCTAGCAATCCCAATTTGGGGATATTACAGATCTCTTAGTTGACTGTGTCAACCTCCACGATCTATATCATTAATGATACATGATCTCCAATCCCACCCACATTAATAGTGGCTCCACTACATCATTATGTATATCTAGGCTTAATTAATCCACATTCACACATAAAAAGTGGATATTTATTCATCTTGAGGATTATGGGTCCCTTCACCCTTTTATTTACTTAATTAAGTAGGTTTATTAAGAACTCTAATATTCTAAATATCATGTGAAAAATTGGGAATATTACAGTCCTCCCTGGAAAAATGTTGCTTGTCCTCAAGTAACTGCAACAAGTGGATGCTACAGCAAACATCCTCCTTCAAATGGCATCCTCGTATGGAAGGCCTTCCCATCTATCACAATGTGTCATGCATATCCAGCTCCAAAGATGCCTCTCTAGAATGTCTATAATGGCCTCCAACTGAAAAGTTAGATACCCATCCTCATCAATGAATCTCCAAGTGGAAACCATATGATGACCAAAGTTCTTCTCTATACATGAGATACATAAGATGAAGTGGTTCATTCCCAAAGTGGGAAGTCCTAGCTCATGAACTATCTCTCCAACCCATGATACATAGAGTAGATTACATATATCATTGCCCTCATCATTAGCCATGCTGGCCATATAGGAATCAAACATAAAATCATCATAGTGAAAGACAAGAAGTATAAACATACCGGAAAACATGAACAATGTCAAATAATATTCTCCTAATAACAACCAATGCAGCAAAGCCTTCTGCTTCCATGCTAGATCATCATGATAATAAGTAAGAGAGCCATACTCTCTTGAAAGAAGCCACTACAACAATGCTTCTTGTTGCCTTTCCAAATCAACAATGAGAATATGAGAGCCATACTCTCTCAATAGAAGCCACCTCAACAATGCCTCTTGTTGCCATACCACATCATCATTGTACCAAATGGAGTGGCCATATTCTCTCAAGAGAAGCCACCTTAACAAATCATCTTGCTGCCCCATCACATCATCATTATACCATGTACAATGACCATAATCCCCCAACAAAAGCCAACACAGTAAGGCCTCCTGTTTCCATCCCCCAACAATGTCATGCAATGTATGGGAAGAATTCAGCCCATATTATCCCAATAGTAACCATAGCAACAAGGATTCTTTCTTCCTCCTTGTATTATCATGATGCAAGTCATGGAGCAACAATAAAGAAATGGACATGTGAGATGTCTCATTAACACAATACAAACAAGCTCCCTTATGCCACATCATGTGAGAGTTATGATTTCTCCCAAATAGAAGTACGTACATGAACATGAGATACATCCCAAACAAAAATACATGTAAAGACATGAGACATACCCCAAACAAGAGTAAATATAAGGACATAAGATTTAACATGTGATGTCCAAACTCTCTTCTCAACAACCAAAGTATCCATGCCGTTTTCTTTTGCATTCTTTCAGCGATGTGTCAGACATGAATCAAAAAATTATGACTCTTTGAGTAGTAGCCATACTCACCAAAGAGTAACCAGCACAACCATGCTTCTTTCTGGCTTGTGTCATAGATCTGCAAGTGATTTGGAAACCTTTTTCTCCATACTATCAACCATTCACCCCAATGTGGATGATGGATCTCACTCTGCAAATACTTGGTATCCTCCCATTGTAGGACACCAACCTCCTCAAATTGATGAAGAACTTTTCACTCCATGAAATGTTGAAGTGCACCTCCAATGAGATCTCTTAAAGAGACATTCTTCTCATCCATGGCCTTCCAAAACTAATGAGGTTCTGGATCTGTTGCAGGTAGAAGTCTCTCTTTGAGATGTGAGATGCTCATTGAGAAAGTGTTATCAAGAAAGGAGAAAAGATTTCTCATCTCAAGATTTCTACCATTCATCATCTTAACCTCCATTGCTTCATGAGTGAAGCTACCTTCTGAATGCTCCAAGAATAATGGGGCCTCTTCATTATCACTGCTACTAAGTGAAAGCGTTGTAGATCTACAAGGTAATACATATGATGTCTCAAAGCAAGGTGCAATACTGATCTCATAACTAGTCATTGTACATAGGATCATGCTCATCCCATTTTATGAAACTCTACACTTCAACTCAAAGGGTTGAATGTAGTCCATCCATGAAAAACTGGGATATCTTTTAATCTCATCCTTGATTAGATCAAGATTCCTTTGCACTGTGATATGTTGTTGCTTCAAATCAACATTTTGTTCTAACCCTTGGCTATGCATTGGACCTGATGGTATGTCCCCATAAGTTTCAATAATATCTACTAAAACAATAGGTGATGAATGTCTATGCATACCTTGGATCAACTGATGTGTGGGAACCTCTTGACAGAACACAAGAGTTCCTCCAACTGGGACAATGGTGTCTCCAACTACTTGTAATAGAGATTTCTGCTCTTCTACCAATGTACCAGTGTTGGAATATTCCTCCTCTTCCTCATACATCTCCTAAATCATGCATGGGACTCTATGTTTCAAGAGCTCAAGACTATCTTGCAAGGTTTCAAGTGTCTCTTCTCTAGATGCAAGTACTTCTACAGCTAGTGTTGAATGTAGTGACTTCTTGTCCAAAGTGACAAGAATGACATACTCCTTTGTCTCCTTAGGGAATGTCTCTTTGTGGCCCATCTCTATCTTCTTCACGTCAAACTTCTTCCTTAACTTGCGAAAGAAATATGAATACTTAGTCACCTTTGCACGCTCCATGTGACTAAACCACCAATCATTGGCTTCACCTAAGAGATGAAGTGCTGCAATTTGGACAACCTCTTTTTCAGCCATGGGATGTAGCATGAAAAATGTATCTAACCCTTTCCTCCAAGCCTTAACAGTGCTTGAGGAAGATCCATCAAATGTAGGAAAATAAAATATCTTATGCCTCTTCCTTATATTACTGCTATAGGATCTTCTTTCTTCTTTGAGTTCAAAGAATTCTTCAAGAATTAGACTTTCTTTGAAAGCTCTAGACTGTGCCTTTTACTCTTCAAGATACAAACTGAGAGTCTCATGAGCCTTAGGCTCTCTTCTTTCTTCATTTCTATTCCTCTCACCTTCTTCAAATAAAGTGGGCACAGTAGATCTATGAGGAGATCTATGATTCTCCAGTTTTCTTTTCTGCTGATAGGAAGTGGTTGGACCTTCCTCTTCAAATATTCTTCTTGGATCCTTCCTTTGTATCTCTCTCTTCATTTGATAGACCTCCTTGGAGAGATATTGCTTATATCTGAAGAGAGGAAAGGCAAAATCCTCCTTCATGATAGATCTCATCTACTTGCTTCTTCTTTTGATGCAAAATATGAAGTGTCCACAAGCTGAGCCAAAGATCATGCTCTGATACCACTGTAATATCCCTAAAGGGAGAATGCAGTAATACTTAAATATAGAGACAACATAATAATATTCAGAGAATTTGAGCCATTTTATTATATGGAGATGAATCAGTTACACAATGTTCAGAAAATGAGTAGATCTAGCCCAAGAGAAGGCCTAGAATCACCCTAAAATGGTGCTGCAACTAGCACTCCGTAACTAGTGAGCTTACAGGAAGCAATATTGCATTGTCCCTTTTGTTGAAGATGTACATGAACTAAAGGAAATACAGATCTAGGAAGCTCAAGAGCTCTGATAATTCCAAGATTCAAGTTCTAGGCTCTATGATGGATACCTAAGATAACCTAGAAATGATTCTCCAGATCTACAACTTTGGAAAATCACCCTCCTAGGGTTTGATCCTTTATCTACTGGGATTTCAGATTTGGAGCTAGATCTGACAAATATATGGCTGAAATATGTCACAAGACCATATATAAGCTTTAAGGGTTGATCCCTCCTTCATATCTACAAGCTAGAAACTCTAGATCTAGCTTCTCAATCCTCCAATGATGATTACAGCTGCTACTACACAAATGCTCATAAAAAATACATTTTAAGGGAAAGAGAGGCTCTATGCTTGCTGAAATATGCTGCAATAGACTCCACGCTGATGGAAATACTGATGGCAAGGTGAGGGGATGATCCCTCATAGGATTACTAGCTAAAATGCTAGCAACTTCATTGCTCCTTTGGATCAGCAATAATGGACAGCGTAATTCTAGATGGAATTACTGCTGATAGGAGGTCAATAAATTTTTGCCTAATGCTAGATCTGAAATGAAGCTCTAGGAATATTGATCTTCAAGGGCCAAGGTGATAGGAATAATCCTCCACCGGTTCTCAAGCTGAAATACTGAAGACAACCTCCAGCTTCCAAATTGATCTTTATAAATGTACAATTTTTTAATATGGATGTTCTGCAGAAAAGTAGGAAAAGATATATGGCACTAATGCCTGATGTAGAATGAAGTAAAATACTATTTCAAGAGCTACTCAATGAAAGAGGTGGGATTCCCGACCAGGAACACCCTGTGCTAAACAACACTTGCAATCTTTTCTAAACAGCCCAAGAAAGCAATGGAATGTCACATGAAAATTTCAGATCTAAACAGAACTCAACATCAATAATCAATAGCCTACTTTCCTTGTTTCCTTCATCTACTTTATATATTTTATGAGGCTTCCCATGCCTTGGCCTTCATATAAAATACACTGTATATGTGGACAAGATCCTCCATGTTTTACTGCGCTGTCTTTCCAAGTCATCCATCATGTCTAGGTGTAATGTACACCCTCTCCATCATGTGTGCATTAATTGCACAACTTCCTCCATCATCTCATCATGAATGCTCCATAAAATTTTGTTTGATCTCTTAGTTGACTGTGTCAACCTCCATGATGTATCTCATTAATGAGACATGATCTCCAATCCCATTCACATTAGTAGTGGCTCCACTACCTCATTATGTAGATCTAGGCTTAATAAATCCACATTCACACATAAAAAGTGGATATTTATTCATCTTGAGGATTATGGGTCCCTCCACCCTTTTATTTACTTAATTAAGTAGGTTTATTAAGAACTCTAATATTCCAAATATCATGTGAAATTTTGGGAATGTTACATGGTCCTATTGTACAATATCCAGTTCATGAAACACCTGGGGAAGTTCTAACGGCACTGGTTAGGTCCGTATATGTTCAAGGAAATTACCGATGGTGGTGCGATCAGATTGGCTACACTGCGCGGTGATTCCCTACCAGGATATGTTAATGGGAGTCGACTAAAGCCCTATCAGTACTCCTCAATGCTAATCAAATGAATATATGGTCAGAGTAGTTGTACCATGGACACTGTGTGCAACGATGGTGCGTAGGAATGGATGCGCAGGGATGGTGCGCAAAGCTGGGAGTAGGGATGGGTGCTATATAGGCGCAGGTGTTGTGCACAGTGGACAAAACTAGCCGTTGGGATGGAGTGGGATCATGGAAACACTTCCCGTTTGATGAAGCAGGTAACTGGAAATTAATGTGGTGATTTACAAGGACTTTTTACCGTTCCCGTAATGATGAAAGGAAATTAAGGATCCACCAGATGTTTTTCCCTCACAAAGGATATAAGATGAGGAATGTTTGTTTTACAGGATTCAATTACTGCTTAAGTTTGTCTCACCCCAACCACTTTGGTATATACCATTTCATCTGTCTACCTACCGTCCACATAACTGAGCAAGATCCATCGTCTGACAGTAGTAATGTTGATTTCATCTTCCAAGCAAGAATGGCTGCTACGAACCCAAATTCACCTCCGCTTGAAACAAAATATGAGGAAATAGGATTTGATAAGGTCCGAGAAGTAACCCCTGTAGTAGAGGAAATCCTCTTGACTTGATCACACTGGAAGGGAAAATAAAAGGTAAAACAGGCGAAATGGGTTGGTGGGAAACCTTGTACTTCCCCTCGAATTAGGCGCTCCCCTCGAAAAGTGCCTAAGAAATTATCGCCTGCTACACACCTGAACCCAATGGTGCTCACAGAAGAAGGCCTGTAGGCGACTCCGTCGATTTTTTTACCACCTTATGGTCGGCCATGAAGAACAAAAGCACGCATGCCTAACGTCGATATCGTCAGCGCCTATCTTCAGATGACTCTGGTCCTAGAAGAAGTTCCCCAACTGGGGGATATGTTTGGCCACCTCCCCCACATAATTTTCAATGACCATGACCTGGGAAACCTAGATGATTTTCCTTCGTTAGCTCCACACCTGTACCTGGAACATGTTTTTGAAGATGGTGTGCTCAAAGTCGAGCCAATGGTTTGGGTCAAGGGATTAGCCAGCGCAGGCATCTTGAACTTGTTGTGCCTCCCCCACTTCGGTCGCTACAACATAACCAGCCTCGTTGTTTGCCAACTGTTGGCACTCATTCATGATGGATTCTTGTCACTCCAAGGCCGCATACTGATTGATGCTTCTCTCATTCACCACATTACAGGCCTCCCTATGCATGGACCCAATCCTAGGGAAGGAACGAGCAAGAAATTCGAGCACCATACTGCTGAAGCTATCCAAGACAAGTACCATGTCACACACAATAAGCGCGGCTTCCAGATTGATACAATCAATGACCTAGGGACACGCATGGGCATTCTACTTCTTGCCTTCAAGTTGATGCGGAAATGCCAAGAAGCGACTGCCCCTGCTCATGTAATTCAAATCATCGGTCATTGCGAAAAGGGAGTCTGCTATATTTGGTCCTAGTACCTAGTTGAAGAATTTCTCGACAATGTGCATGAGGATCACGAGCATGGAAAATATTTCTACTACTCATGGCTAATCCTGCTAATCATCTTAATTTCCTGGTAGACCCCGGAAGAAGCGATCTTCCCCCCTCTTGATCCTGGCATGTGTGAGGGGGTGTGATTTTCCAACCAATGGGAATCAAAGGACCCCAAGTGGGTTGAGGAAAACAAGTCCTTCTAGGTACTCTACGATGGGGCTATCTTTGCGGCCATTGATTCCTAACTGTGCCTGTCCCCAAAAATCTATGGCATGTATAAGCATATAGCATCATTTCAAGTAACCATGCACAATGTGCAAATTCGGGCCCATAAAGATCACAATTGGCATAATCTCCATATATGACTACCAAGGTTGAAATTGAATGGGTAATTGCCACTTGGCTGCTGGATTGGAAGGTCGCAGCTCTACCAACTGACCCAAACATAGTAGCCACATTTGGCCACAATGCAGTGTCAAAACCTACTGTTCCACTCGGCCCAACAACAAAGTTAGTGATTCTGGCCTCCATGCAGCAAGCGACCCCCAGAAGCACTACCGTGTAGCCAGAACCAAAATCCCCACTGGATCAAAACATAAATGATTTTGATGACACAGGTACGATAGCCTTGCATAGTCTCAAGCATCCCTATAGGTTATCTCAAGGGCCTGGAAAGAAGCATAAGGCCAGTAAGGCTGACACCAACATGGAGGTTACCCTGACAGAGGATGACCTTGACCAAATTTTCGATGTTGTCACCACTGCATCTGCTGATCGATGGATTAATTGGGAAGAAAATCGGAAGGCCACTGTAGAAGTCTTGGAAGTAGAGCTGCAGGCCCTCCAGCTCAAAGAAGACAACCTTCAAGCGAGCGTAGATCAAACGATGCATAATCAAGCGAGCGTTGATCAAGCAAGGAAAACTCATGTGGGCCAGCCGGTCCCTGTTACAACCCTGGAAACCATCACAAAAAATCAAATCTGCCAACTCCCCGGTGCTAATTTTATCAAGGAACCCACTGAATTATGCACCCAAGTCCAGGTGTGCTCCTGCATTGACCTTGATGTTGGTCGATTTCCAAGTGCGCAGTTGCATGAATTATTGACCGCCATCACCAGCGAAATCTAGCACCAAGAACTCCGCATGTAGCAGCACCTCAGGAAGGCCGAGCAGACCATTTTGACTCAAGCTACCAAAGCCACCCAAATCCAAGTTGCGCATGTCACCACCATCGTGCAGCAATTTGCCTTAGAACAACTAATCAAATGGCTCTGCGAGGACATGCGAGAAGTAATTCATACCTCTGCTGAGCCACAAGCCAAGGTAGAAGGATTGGTCACTTCTCTGAAGGAATCCCAAATTGAGGTCAAAGTTTTCAAGGCTGAGTTTGAACTTCAGATCGTATCATTGCAGGCCAAGCGCCAACGTGAGACCCCTCCAGAAGTGCACGCCCAGCGAGCCACATAGGTTACAGAAGCCAGGACCACTATCATGTCACATATCAGTCAAGGCATCACTCTGTTTGAAAATGCTATGGAATTATGGTCCCAGGTATAGAATGACCCTCTCCTCTGAGAAATCGATTAGGAGTTAACTCAGAAGGAACAAGACTTTGAGCAGCTGGAAGCTATGATGACCACCCTTGTTCCAGCCCAACGCTTAGACCATATTCGAACCAGCCACGCACTTCGAAGTGAAATTTTGGGGCTCCCACGCAAGAAATAAGTACTCATCGATCATCTAACACCCAGGCCAGATGAAGCCCTCAAGATTTCGTAGGAGTTAGACGGGGCGGTGCGACAGTTGAACCATACTCTAGACAGTGTCACCGCTACCACGGAAGGACCAACCTCATAGAAACTGGTGGAAATCGCGTAGATTGTCACCATGCAAAGCCTTCACGTTTTTCCCCCACTTACTGTTGGGATGGAACAACTCAAGGACAGGATGAAGACCTCACCAGTACTGTGTCTCGGGACTAGTCACAATATTGTGTTGGGGGACTGTTGGAACAGGGTTTCCTAGCCTTAATTTTTTACAGTTTTGCAATATTTTTCAATATTTAGTCTAGCGTAGGGGGTTTGGGGTGGGTAAAAATCGCCAATGAATTGTATTGGGTCAAAAGGGTAGACCAAGGGTCTACAAACCACAATTTGCGGACCATAGGATAGCGCAGGCTAGCATGATATAAATAGATGGATATGTCGAGTCTAGAAAAGTGAGGTAAGAAGTAATAAAGCTAGATACGAACTTGTGGATTTTTGGTCGATTGTCTGAGTAAGCGCTCCTACTGGCTGTGTGCGTAGAGACCCTAATTCCTACTATGTGCGGACCCTGCTAGCTATGTGTGTGGGCTAGTAGATAGAGTCTGTAAGTTGGATTTGAATGTTAATGAATAATAAGACCTTTTTTGAATACTGAATTGTTCTGTGTTGTGATTATTGGCTGTGCACTATGTTATTTATATCTGTTCACTGCATACTAATGATTGTTGAGGTGCACGTGGATGTGATAGGATATAAGATGATAAATGCATAGATCTCATTAGATTTAATTGTTGTTGCTTCAGTTGATCTACTATTGCATGATTTATAAGCTCTACTAGAAATATTCCACTGACACGCAGTTAAAGGGTCTCGATGTAGGGCACTGGTTTGATTGATCTAGAAGGACCCCTGTCAATTAACTTTCTCTGTCTCAGGGTATGGAAAACTGGTTCCAACACCCTCCCATACTACTTTGGGTGAGACGTTGGCCTGTGCAAGAAATTCATTGCCGAAAGGGCCAGTAGTATAGGGGTTTGTTGGCAAAACCTTAAAGCCGAACCTGGGTGAGGACCCCTCATGCCAACAATGAGGGAGCATATACTTGTATTTTGTATCTCAATTGTTGAAATTCCCTTGGCTCACCTCGCTTATCTCAATCGCCTACAACATCGAAAGCTTTTGACAGTCGTACATATAAGCCTTGTGGTATCGTCAATAACTTGCATGTAAAACTAGGGGAAAAATTGTAACTGTTGAAGTTGAGGTCATTGACGGACCCCTTGACTACAAAACTTTACTTGGAAGGGCATGGGTTTACGCTATCACTGTGATCATTTCTACTTACTTTCAAATGATCACCTTCCCTCATAAAGGTGTTATCATAGTCATTAATTAACTCTCCTTCTTTGCCTCTAGTTCCCGGGTAAGTGGAAGCATTCCGTAAGTTCACGCACCCCATTTAGCACTTCAAAACATTGGTGTAGGTCTCTTAAAGGATTCTTCCTTAATGGACACATTTTCATTACTGCCGCCTATGAAATCAATGGAAATTGCAATAATAGAGACTTGTTTCATGATATCTTCCACTTCATCTGACTTAAGGAAGATTACCAATGATTTCGAAGTTGATATGATCGGTGAATTCCTACCACCAAGCTCAATTGAGCTAGCATAGCAATAAATTTTCTTGGCTTGGGTGGCGCATCATGATTCATTGTCGCCAATCATTTGGGTTAATCATTCATTAGATTTTGGTACTCCTTCTGATCATTTTTCATCCACATTCTTGACTGATGAGAGAATTATGGAAGCCATGATGCCAGAAGGAGAACCATGGGACGATTAGCATCATCGTTCTCATCTTCCAGATTACAACGAAGATTATCTTATTGAGATATATTTCCCTACGATCTATGATTTATTTTCAAAAAAAATTTCCAATTAGTGCCATCGAATCCGAGCGAAACCTGTCAAATATTGAAGAAATGATTTCTATCGATATTTCTACCAAACCTGGTGTTGTAGAAAACATTCATGTCAGCGATTCTTGTTATGCATCTGAACTCGACACTTTTCACTCTATTTTTCATGAATTACGAGATGTATTGTCTTGGTATTATGAGGAAATGCCAAGCATAGATTGTAGTATCATTGAACACACAATTAAACTGTACCCTGATGTCATACCGGTACGTCAACGCCTCTGTCCTATTCAACTGAAGAAGGCTTCTCCATTTACCCTATTCCCCTTATTGATTGGGTTTCCAACATTGTTCCTGTCATGAAGAAACAAGGGACAATTAGAGTGTGTGTCGCTTATCAGGATGTCAATATTGGTTGTCCAAAAGAAAATTATCCTACTCCCTTTATTGACCAAATTGTTGATGAATGTGCTGGTTGTGAAATATTTTCGTTCATGGATGGATTCTCCGATTACAATGAAATCAATATTCACCCGGAGGACCAATATAAGACAACATTCATCTATCCCTAGGGCACATTCGCTTATCGTAAACTCCCATTTGGTTTAAATAACGCTGTGGAAAATTTTTAGAGAGCAATGGATTATGCTTTCCATGACATTAAGCACATTGTTCAACCTTATCTAGATGATCTACGTATGCATTCACGAAAACAGACTGATCACCTGACACGTTTGAGAGCTATATTTCTATGCTGTCGGAACTACAAGATACGCCTCAATCCACACAAATGTGTGTTTTGTGTCAGTTCTGGTTGTTTTCTTGGATTTTTCATCTCAAAATATGGAATTCGAATCAACCCATTGAAGGTCCAGGCCATTCTTGATTTTCCTATGCCATCAAACTTACTTCATTTACATAAAATTCAAGGAAAGGCTAACTTCCTAAGGAGGTTCATACCCAACTATGCTGAAATGGCTAAACGATTTACTCCTCTCTTGAAGAAGGGGATTCCCTTCCATTGGGATAAGTTTGTGCAAGATTCTTTTGATGCTCTTAAACCCTGATCTGAGCGTCATTAATGTATCCCAAAAATTATCAGAGTGATTATTTCCTATATATCGCCATGACAGATACGACTATTCCTATGGTTTTAGTCTAAGAAGAATATGGGATAGAACATCCAATATATTATTTGAGTCTTAATCTCAATGATACGGAAGTTAAGTATTCATACGTCAAAAATATTGCTTCGGTGGCCACTCAAGCTGTCCAAATATTTCACCATTATATCCTTCTTGGAAGACCATTGTCATTTCAGAATGTAACCCTATGACATACATTCTGTCACGTCAATTGCTGGGAGGAAAATATTCAAAATGGATTGTCATTTTTTAGGAATTTGATTTGGAATTAATCAAATACAAGTCAAAGAAGTCTTTAGTTTTGGTTTAGCTTCTCTGTGACCTTCCCTCTGACAATACTGAAACTACATTAGAACCATCAATTCTAGATGAGTATTTGTTTAATAATGGGTCATTTGACCCTTGGTATGGGGATTTTATCATTTATCTCCAAACCTAGACTTTTCGGCCTGATACCTCTCGCTCACAATAGTGATGTATTCGATACCAAGCTAAATATTATCTCATCGTCGGTAATACACTTTATCATCGTGGTGTCGATACAATTTTAAGGAGATGCCTCACTCATGAGGAGGCTGAGAAATATTTAAATGATTTTCATTCTGGTGCTTGTGGTGGAAATTTGTTTGGGTATGCTACCGTGAAGAAGATTCTCTGTGCCAGTTACTTCTGACCAACCATATTTTGCGACTGCATTCTCATGGTCAGAAATTTTCATGCATGCCAGATATTTGATCATAAAATATGCATGATGCCAACACCAATGAATCATGTCATTGTTGTGGGACCATTTGAAAAATGGAGCATTGACTTCATGACTTGCAACCCTTGTTCGACTAGGGGACATGGTTATATTATTTTCATCATTGACTACTTTACCAAGTGGGCTAAAGTGATGCCTACATTCAATAACACAGGCGAAAAAACTGCATTGTTCTTTTTCAATCATGTAGTTTCCCAGTTTGGTGTACCACAAGCTATAGTTACAGATCATGGTAAGAATTTTTGCGATAACATGATGAATGAGTTGACTGTCAAATTATGACTATCGCATGATAGTTCTACCCCTTATTATCCACAATCCAATGGACCAGTTGAAGCTATTAACAATATCCTTAAGTGAATGCTTCAATGAATGATACGGGTTCATAAATGAAATTGACATTTAATCCTGTACTCGGCTTTGTGGGAATATCGAACCTTGGTAAGAAATGAAACCAGATTTACTCCCTTTCAGTTGGTGTATGGTTTGGAAGCTATCTTTCCAATGCAATGTGAAATTTCAACATTAAAACTCGCTATGACCTGCTACCTGATACTTATAATAAATAAGGGTGTCGTTTAAACCTCATCCATATAGATGAAACGCGTCGTGAAACTGCATTGGCCAACAAAGCGCATAAGAGACGAATTAAGGTGCAATATGACCAACATGTGAAGCCTCACATCTTCTCAGAGGGAGACATGGTCTTGCTTTACGATCAGGAAGTTGATTTGATAGGAACATGAAAATTTGAGCCATTATGGCATGGCCCCTACATTGTCAAAAGAGTTCTGGCTAAGGGTGCCTATGAGTTAATTGATTATGATAGAAATCCATTGGCACATCCTTGAAATGGGTTGTATCTTAAACATTACTATGCTTAATTTAGCATAGTAAAATTCTATATCATATTGTATATATGCTTTGATTTGTATAAATGATCTTAGTTTGTTTTTCTAGAGTGTTCTTGAAGTTAGTAATCCACTTTAAATTTCATCGCAGATGACTGAATCTTTGGAACCATTCGTTGGGTACATGGTGCTAGTCATAGTACGCAAAACCTATCTTTTGCAACATGGGCCATTTTCGCTCTAGGTGATGAGTTAGTGAGTTTTCAAGGGATTTTTATCGGTCGATCAATAAACAATATCGCTAAGTATAGCGGCGTTGGTCAAACTTCTCTCTAACGCCATTTCATTTGGCATTAACCGCATCATCATTAGGTTAGAATAATAGCTTGTCATACTACAAATTGTGTCTATACCATTTTAAATCCAACAATTCATTGTATGTTCCTTAGTGTTCGACTTTTCGAAATAATTTTTTATTACATTCAATATCAACACATTTCCCAAAACTTGAACACATTAACTGATTCCTTAACGAATTATGTTTTAAACAGACATTTGAAACACATGTAAAGACATAATTTAAATTCACATCACACAATTGAATAGGATTGCACATTAAACATAGGAAAACACTAAAAACAAATAGATAGATAAATAGGTTTTTACAAAATTTGTGCCCAAGACACATTGGTCATCTGACCTCAAAATGTATACAAAAATTTCAAAGTAAAACTAGAGATGCTCATGATAACAAGAAACTGCACTAGCTATCCTATGCAATAGCCTCATACAATGGATAGGAACACAAATAGTATGGCACTGTAGTCTCATAGGTAAATCCTCAATCTGTCAATTTGGTATCCCAAGATTCAATCCCTCAATGTGCTGCTACAACTCAGCAAGAGTCTCGGTCAAATATAAATCTCGAAGGACTTCTCTCCCGATAGTCCTCTCTAGTGGTACATTTTTTGCTTGCTCTGGTCGAACACGACCCATATCTATGTACATCAAAACTTTATTTTAGTCTTGGAAAACATCAAAAATAAAAAAACATGTAGAAAAATTAAAATAAAAAACATGGTCAAAATTATTTTACCCATTGCACCCCATATAGAGCCATCTGGTAAAATCAAGTTTGGATCTCCACGGAAATCTACGCCTACATATGGATACTCCTCTATGGCGATAATCTGTCGTCGGAGACAGGAAAAGAATGCAGTAGAGAATATGATGGTCGATTGACCATCATGTATAGCCATAAATTCCACCCATCTCTACATCCGAGGATCTCTAGGACCAGATATGCTCAGTGTAACATGCTGCAACTGCATCAATGGAACTCACTCTAAAATGAAGGAAATCAGGATCGAGCCATAACTGAAATTCTTCTTCCTACCACCCTTTGCTTTTGTCAGTTGTTCTTTCATCTGAAAGAGTACTGCTTCAGCCTAGTTGAACACTGTCAGTTCTAGACACTCAAGAGCATACGACATGTATGATCGGTTTGCGACATGTAGTGCCACGAAACCAGTAGTCTTTGAAATATTAAAAAGGATAGTTCTCAAAGTCAAATCATACACATCACAAATGTTTATCTTTCCATCTTTTCTAGTTTCAGTACCTAGCTGATAATACCTGCGTATGTAATCCTTCATTGTCTCTCGTCCAAGAGCAGATCTTGCAAGGGAAATAGGAGAACCATGCCTAGATAATCCAGTGAGAAAGTAAACATCCTCAACAAATATTGGGAGAACTTTGTCCCCAATGTGAAAATCCTTCAACACCGGATCCCATGAATGAACTAAGAACTCCAATAGTTCGAGACGCTGCCTCATCCCTGATAATCTGAAGTATTTAAGAAAACTACAATCCCTGAGGGATCTTATAGTACCTGGATTATTTAGGTCAATCATGTCTTGTTCTTCATGTTCTCTTTCTCACCACGTAATGGTCATGTTGATCCGATAAATACCTGAAAGAAAACCATAAGCTTCATTAGGATCCATTTCATGCAAAAATTTTGGGAAATTTTGAGCACACAAAAAGAAACAAATTTAAGAAATGCACCCAATGCACCCCTGGTCAATGGACAGAGCATTGCAAATGCAGCTAGACTTCGATTCTAGTGCTCTACAATGCACCTTTTGACATTCGAGGGTACATTTCCCTCAGAGCGTTGTATACTTACCGTAAGGGGCACAAAACCCTAAAAATTTACCATGAAATGAAACATAAATAATACTAAAAGAAATAGAAGGTTCAAATCTCCAACTTGGATCAAACGACGCGAGAAATCGTCCACTGAAATCGTTGCAATCAACTGCTGAAGTTCATAGGAAAAAAAGGTTCAAAGATCCTAAATTTCAAATGGTAACTATGAAATGGTAAAAACTTCTTTTTAATAGTCATTTTGATTATTTTAATCATATTTAATAATGTGACTATAGTTTTTAATCATTTTTATTATGAAACATGTATTTTTAATCCATTTGATGGTTCTCTAAACAACTTTTACAACTGATACAGTGAGTTTGAAGTGCACAATTATTCAAAAAATGATTTGACCACAATTCATACTTTTATCCTCTTTTTTCGAGCTTTGTTAAAAATGAAAAAGGAAATTAAAGCGCACTTTTATCTCTTTTTCGAGCTTTGATAAATGCAAAAAATGAACTTCTTGGAGTCTTGCTTTAGCTCTTTTCAGACTCCTATAATGTGAAAATATTGCCGAAGCACTTGTCTTTTCAAGCTCGTAAAAGTAAATGAAATGACATCTACTCAGTATAAGTTTAAACCTTTTCTAATCACAGATAGATTATTTACGAAAAATAAAAACCTTAGTCGGACATGGCTAAGAGGTTTTCTTAGGTATTATTTTACACTTTTTCAGACCTGAGCAACAAATTTATGAAAGAGTTATGGTGTTTTCTTTTCGTCCCTTTTTCAAACTCTATAAACATGAAAAAGGACCGAGTTTTCATTGTCGTTAGACTCATTAAAACATATAATAGCGACGAAATTGTATGATCATGGAAAGATTGAGTTTCACTATTGCTAGACTCATTAAATCATTAAATAGTGATGCATTTTCCCAAAGGGTCGAATTATAGATCAAGCATATGTTGCCCTACTCATGCTTGTTAAAAAATAAAGAGGTACTGGTCAGCAATGGTTGGGGAAAATTTGGGAAAAAGAACAAAACACTTTATGGTAGAAGGTCGCTCTTGAATGTGACACTTTCACTTCGTCATCATGGTTGGGTAATCTTTGTGACGGTCTATCATACCTATGGTCCATCATTCCATCACTTCAATTTTGGGTCAATGCTGCCAATTCATTTCATTGTCACCAATATGTTCAAGAGAAGTCATATAATAATTCCTCATCTTCTGTAATACTCATAAACCTTCATTTTCATGACTACCATCCCTGAATATTGCTACATCAAGTCACATTTTGTCTCCAAAATCATTTCTCCTGTTTCCCGATAAAGTTGCTTCCTGTCGACATCAACTCATCATCCAGGAAGTTAACTTATAAACATCTTTTGAGTGCCTTGGATCTTGCTACATCATCAACAGTTTTCTCACTTCCAACAACAGGTTAACATCATCATACCTTCAACCGAGATATTTTTTTTGGTGTTCAACATCAAATCATCTATTCACGCTTTGAAAATTTTATTGCAATACCTTGAGAACAATTAACATCAACGATGGTTTCTATCGCGTCTGTTAACATCTTCCATCATTGGCCGGTAATCAAACTATGTCTTCCATGTTCTACTTCAGACCACATATTCACATGGTTAGAATTTCACTTGAACGATTGAGTAAATGAGATAGAAGACCTCAGATCTAGTTTCATCCATCCGAGCTGCAATTTTAGGAATTGTACCACATCATCTGTATGATGGCTTTACATACATATGGTCATCCAAACATGGGCATATATCTGTTGGCATATCTATATTTGTAGACGAATGTCTGATTTATGTACGTGTTATGATAGTTTATGTGCTAAGCATGGGTATGCCTCCCTCAACAATTCATGTCCAAGATGTAAGATATCATGATGTAATGTATTGCAAATTGATGCAAGTCACTATTTGCTTTCAATCCTAATCATCACATCATAAAGCATCTCATCCAAATATTATCATTATTTTGACTTCATGCTATAGGGGGTAGCTGTTACAGGTCAATTCGGGCATCATCCCCCAAGACCAGTATGAACAAGGTCTATCATCCCCTCATTCAATACTAACATGATCTTGTTGAAACCTCGAAAATTGCTGCTTCAAACATTGGGGGAAAACCACCCGGTCGAGACCTTAGGACAACTCCTTTTCCGTTTGGTGTGGTGGCTCCGACTGGATTTATAGGACCAGTTTCCTAATAAATAATGGGTTGGTGATGGAATGATTGTATGAGTGGATTATGGAGCTAAAATGAATGAAATAATCTATCTAATTTTAATCTATAAATTATAAATAATTCTACAACTAACCCCGGTGTAAAATATGAATACAACTTTAAGATTGTTTCAATAAAACCAATAACCATGAAAATGTATTATAATTTAATTGAAATATGCAGTATCAAATAATGATAACTCTGTTTAATAATTTAAATAGAGTTATAATAACACATTGTATTCATCATTTTATATATCATTTGCACATACTGTGAGAGATGAATATTTCTATACACTCATAAATGATATGTATAAAGAAATATTTGTAAAGAAAGTATATATAAATGATAGCAAATTCAAAGAGAATATCTCATAACATAAGAAAAATAACAACAAATTGATAGAAATATCAGATTCATCTTGATACTTTTCTTGATGCAATTCAATATCCAGATCTAGTGCTTCAATGTAAAACAAGCTCCAAGGTACAGAAATGAAATTCTTAGATGATCTGCATTATTTTCCTATCTTTCTGCTTTGTATTGTTACATTCCCTATTTGGGAATATTACAATGTCTCTATTTCTTCTTTTGCATAATGTTGGAATGATGCTTGGAACCAAAAAGGCCAACAGGGCTAAAGTTGAGGGCATGTCAATGCTCAATGTACTTCATGAAACATGGGATGAAGAAATTCCTTGTGATATGGGACTTTTCCTTTGTGAGAAGAAGAAATTTGTTTTATGTATCTCATGCACTGATGATGATGTTGGACATCATATGGTTATCACTTGGTACCTCATGGTGAAAGGAGGACATCTAACCATATAGTTGGACGTCATTCTATGCATTTTTGAGAGACAAATTTGGAACCAAACATGCATTACACATTGCAGCAAATGGAGGAGGCCTTCCTTATGTGGATGCCATTTAGAGGAGAATGGATGGCTTTGCATTTACTTTTATAGTTGCTTGAGGACAAGAAACATTTTGTAGGGGAGGACTGTAATATTCCCAAATTTTCACATCATATTTGGAATATTAGAGTTCTTGATTTTCTTAATTAATTAAGTAAATAAAAGGGTGGAGGGACCCACAAACCTCAAAGATGAATAAAATCCACTTTTAATGTGTGTATGTGGATATTCTAGATCTATATCTAAAATCATGGAGTAGTGGAGCAGCTCCATTAATGGAGATCATGTCTCATTTATGAGATAGATTATGGAGGATGAAACAGTCAAATAAGGTCATGGAACTTAAGTGTAAAATCATGAGGATATTTGGTAAGGTCAACTGAGATTATAGTGCATTCAAAGAATATCATAGAGAAATTATGATAAGTTAGTGCAGGAAGTGATGCATTTAATGCACACATGATGGAGAGGGTGATCACCCCATGTGAACATGATGGAGGAAATGGAGAAACAACATAGTCAACCATGTAGACTTATGTCCACATGTACAATGCAGTTTTGGAGTGGGACTAAGCTATGGAAGGCTCCTGATCTATATAATGAAGGTGAAGGCACGATGGAAGGCATGATTTGGATTATTCATTTCTTGATCTGTTTAGATCTAGATTTGTCTTAGGAAATTTCTATGCATTCTTGAGATGTTTAGCTAATATTGCAGTGTTGTTTAGCACAGGGTGATCCCGAGCGGGAATCCCACCTCTTTAATTGAGTAGCTCTTGAAAGAGGGTTGTACTACATTCCTTATTAGGCATTGGTGCCACCTTCAAGAGGTTGTTTCTAGCATTTCAGCTAGGAAACCAGTGGAGGAATTATCCTACCACATTTTTCTTCACTTTCAGTCTTCCAGGAGAAACAAATCTATATCCAGCATTCAGGCCATTGGGTTTTATCTCCATGTAGCAACAATCCCTTCGAGGATTACGCAGTCCATTCCTATAGATCTATTGGAGGAAGGTATTTTCCAGTATTCCAGTTGGAAATCCTATGAGGGATCATCTTCTCACATTGGATCTATTGTTTCCATCACTCAGGAGCTGATTTGACACATCTAACAGTAGGCTATTGAGCCTCCCTCTCTTACAAAGTTGTTTTCTGAAGCTATTGATCATTGAGCAGTTTTTTTCAGTGGAGGAGATTGGAGGAGCTAGATCTTGAGCTGTTAGCCCAAGGATCTAGAGAAGGGATTAAACCTTCTTGCATAGATCTGAATGTGCATCATTGCAGCCATCATATCATCAGATCTAGCTTCAGACCTACATACCCAGTATTATATATGTGAAGCCCTAAGAGGGTGGTTTTCTTAGATTGACAGATTTGAGAAACCCTTTTTGGGTTATCTTGGGTATCCATCATAGAGCCTGAAGCTCTGTTTTCAACATCATCGGAGCTTACATTCTTCCTAGATATGACTTTCTATTTTTAAGGTAGTGGTAGTCCCAACAGTTGGAGCAGGGAGAACGCAGTTTACCTTCCAGCAGTTCAGCAGTTACACAGTCCCTCTTATGGGATCATTGTAGGGTAATTCCAGGCCATCCCTTTGGCTTGAGTGTCTCATATTTTGAGCACTGTTGTACTTTATTTTTCACCTCCCATATAATAAAATGGCTCAGCTATTTCTGTTGATTCTGATTTGTATCTAGGTTTATTGTTTACTTTGCTGCAATTCTTATATTTTGTTTTAGTATTACTGCATTCTCCCTTTTGGGATATTACAAAAACATCTAGATAATGAATTCGAACAACTGGAATTTGTTCCTGTATCGATCGATCCTTAGTCGATCGTAGCCATCGAGTCTTCCATTTTATCACACAATCAACCACCTGAAATATATCTTGGGCCTGATGATGAAATTATTCCACCTAGTTTCATTTTGATTGAGGAATAACCTCACCAAGAAGCATTCCCTTCAAGTCCAACTCATTTTGGGTCGGGGTTTTACCTTTACGATTCTATTCCTCAATTGAATTACACTACTTCTGTTGATCCCATTTAAATCCAAGTTCCCATAGATCCTATAGGGTATACACTGGGTCATTTGACCATGGCTGAGTTAACATATCTAGCTGTACCATCTGTTACAATTGCGACAACATCTACTATTGCTACTCAGTCAATGTTTACCACATCACCTAATTCACATCTTTATGGTGGTTTGTCTGTCTTACCAAGTTACTAGTCATTATCTGGAACCTACTCTAGTGCTTCCTCAAATCCATGGACTTCACCCATGTCATATTCTAGTATCTTATCTGGTACATCTACAATGAGTATTGAATGACTTGATCCTTTATACACATCTTCAGTGCAACATCAAGTTGGTCCATCTGGGTACATTTTATCCAATTTAATCTCGACTAGACTCCCACCATTTGGAGATAAATATATTCCCTCTTATTATACTCTTCATGCTAGGGGGCAACCTATGGTCACCCATTTTGACAGTAATCCATCGTTCTATGGTCACCCAAATGTTGGAATGACTATTTGTTAGTGCTAGCCTATTCGACCCGTTCAACAACAAACAGTTGTGCATTCATACCAATCGATTCAACCTATTGTGCCTACACCAACCCCACTTGTTAATACTTCATTACCCCTTTTATAGTCTCAGTTGGTTGTACCTTGTTACACCATTTTTTAGTCATCTAACCTATTACTATTAGATGGACCTAAGTACAGCATGTAAGACCCATTTTACCCTAAGTAAAATGGCTTTCACTATGAAAAAAAACTTAGTAAACCACCTTTATTAAGTTGTTTGTGGTCTAAATAGGAAACTCCATGAGGAAATATTAAATAAATCTACATTTGTTCGATTTTCCTCAAGGAATAATTAGTTAAACAACATTTTAATTAATATTCATGGTCATATTTAACCCAAAACAGGAAAATTAATTAGATACATCATTATTTATCTTATTATTTTCTAGGAATAATTATTTAAACCTTATTTAAATAATATTCCTTGTTAAATTTGACTAAATCGCTCATAAATAATTAAATAAATCATTATTTATTTGATTATTACTCAACCACATCCTTAAAATAATAAATAAATCATTTATTTATCTATTATTTACAAATAAAGGGGCTTGACCCAAGTCAAATTCTTTTTCCCTCCAACAAATATAATAAAATATTCCGTAAAAGTTGGATCTTGATTTGGTTAATAATATTTTAATTATGCACCAATATCTAGACTAACTCAATATTTTGTTATAAATAGAAGGATTTTTCCATTTATTCACTACCTTTCATTGCCTAAAGATCACTCTGGATCTATACTTTTGGTCTCACTTTGATCCACCATCATTGTCATATTTTGCTACTATTTTCTTTTGAGTTGCCTTTGAGTTCTACTTTTTGTCTGGGTTTTCTAAACCATCAAGAGAGAGGGATTTTAGATCTGAAGTGCTAAGGACTTACAAGAACCCATCCCATTGAGGAGAACTGGTAACATCCTTCTATGTTTTCCTCCCATGTGCCCTTAATACAAAATTCATTCAACATATTGTTATCTTGTCTATTGGATTCATGGAGTAAATCTCATTTTTATTTACTGCTTAATGTATTTTGATGCATAGATCTAGATCTTTGCAGCATTTATCTTGATCACCTAATTGCAGATATAAGGTTATTAGCAGCCATATTTGATGTTAGGGTTGTTTTTTATGCATAGCTAAAGTGGTATTTTTTCATACACTTACAATTAAGATCCATACTAGCAACTGGCGACTCCACATGGGTTTACGATTCCTTCATATCCAGCTACTTCAAACCCTAGGATTTCTCTTCAACCTCTTGTTTTTCTTTTCCTGATGTTGTTTTTAAGCTATAAAACCCTAAAACATTAAAAATTCTAACTTCCGTGTATTTTCGGACCTATTGCGCAGGTGACACACATCAGCCGCAACTGAGACGACACATTCTACCGAAAATTTCTCCCGAGAGCGCCAGAAGTGCATGTTGCACTTTTTGGTCCTAAACCTACGACCTGGAGCTTCATCCCAAAAACTGCAACCTCAGCAAGAAATAGGTTAGAAATTGCGACCTCACTATTTTGCGGGAATTTTTCAGAAAGTTTACTAGGTTTGTTTGTGCCTCTGTTCAGGGTTGTTTGACCTCCGTCTCCACCAGTTTTGGACCTGTACTTGTTCTGTTTTGCTTAAAAAAGTGGGAACCTAGCCCCCTAGGGCTTTAGTACCCACCACACTTTTTGGAAGATTTTTAGCTACTGCAGGTTGTCTAAAATTTTCAGAGCATTCAGCCATTTTTCAGATCTGATACCTCACCTTCAGATCCACTTCATATTTTCTATTTATCCATCCAAATCACCTCCTTTAGTTTTTTTTGGGTTTTCCTCTAGGGTCCCCTCTGCTTCCCTCTAGGATATAGCTTTTCACCGCCTCATTTACAACGATCTATCCTTTGATTTTTTGTTGTTTTTCTGCACCAATTTTCAGCAAATCTAACCTTTAGATCCCTGTCCCTCCTGACCTTAGATCTATTGGCTATTTTAGTGTGTTTTGATTAGATTTTTTCCCACCTACAGAGTAGTTGTTGAGAGGCCCACCTCTTTGGGTTTAGAATATTGCATCATTATCTGTTTATTTTCTATTATTTCAGTTCCATATATTATTATCTGCAGGTTTATTTATAGTTATACAACACAATTTTTCTTTTTCTCTACAAATGTCTGGGTTTAAAAATTAAAATTTACACACTTTGCACACACACCCTAAGTGAAAAAAGGCAAGGTGTTTGCCAAAAACGAACTCTGACATCAAAAATCAATTGAATGCTGCACCTCCACCTTGTCTGTGTGTAATCGATTGATCACTGCCTCGCCCTTGTTGGTCTCTTTTTCCTTGTTATTGTTTGTACGTCATCATTGCTGCAGGCATTTATCACGGAGACTTCTTAACCTTGTCCTTAGTTTAAGTAGAAGACTTACTCCTCCACATAGGATTCGAGTTATTCCTCCAATATGCCATCTGTTTCTTCTTGTTCATTGGGTTATCCTTATTTGACCCCGGTTCTCCTCCTGTCACCTTCTGTATACAGATTTAGGACCTAATGTTGGTCATAGCCCAAGCTAATGCAAGGAATACTGCCATTAGGACTACAATAGGAACCTCCGGTACTTCCTTGCTATGCAAGCAGACCTCGGTCTTGATTTTGACGATTTTCGTAGACCTATACACCATAATGTTGGTTGGCCTGCAATGCCAACCAAGCTCCCTTCCGACATTCCCAAGTTTGAAGGTCTTGCTGGCGAAGATCCTACAAATCATGTTCGATCTTTCCACATGTAGTGTTCGTCTAACTCCATTACTGATGACTCTGTCCGTCTTCAGTTGTTCCAACGTACGCTTACTGGTGAAGCTTCTAAGTGGTATGTTGATTAGGCCCCATCCTCTCATACCACCTTTTCAACTCTTTCTAGGGATTTTTTTTCTTATTTCCAGCTTCCCATTCATTATGACACTGGTACCGAACTTTTGACTTCTTTCCATCAATTGTCTGCGACCCGCCTATCTAATCATGTCTAGGAATGGCAAAGAATAAAGAGCCTATGTCGAGCCCCTAGCTTCGAAGACTGTGTCTACATGGACTGGTTCCTTATATCTCTCTTTCTTGCTATTGGCAAAGCTGTCATGTCGCATTTCCCTCAAACCGAAGAAGCCGCTCTCCAAATTTCATTAAAATATGACCTGATCTACGCTTAGTCGGGTTATGTTTATACCGTTCTACTTTATCTTCCTAGACCCGGTGGTGCGAATGCACCGGGGGCATCTCATGTCGCTGACAGTATTGTTGGAGCTCTCTCTCATCCATACGCTCAACCTCCCATGAGCTATGGTTTTCCTCGGGGGGGGCTAGCACCTCCTGCACTTTTCCCCCTCCTGGTAGCATGTATCTAGGATACAACATGCCTCCTCATTTTTTCCAAACTAATGTTTACCACACTGTTACCCAAACTCCTTATTATCCGTATCCACAACCTGGTGCTCCAGCTCCTCCAACATTAGCACCTCCTCCTCCCTTGCCTTCTCAAACCCCGCAACAATAGCCACTACCCCCTCAGGGGCAAGTGTATGAACAGCAAGGCATGAATAATCCACCTCCCTCCAAAAAGAAGAGGAAAAGCACTCAAAATCAATCTGCTCCTGGTAATCCTAGGCCTAATCTGAAAAATAATGCTCCTAACAGTGCTAACCAACAACAGGGCACTTAGCCTAAGAAGGATTGGATTTTTCGCATGAACAAGCCTTGTTCTTGTTGTGGTGTTTATGGTAATTACATGCATGATTGTCCTCTCTTACCACAGATGAAGCAGATGTCGGAGTCTCAAGCAACATCGTGAGGACAACAAGCCTCCCCTTCCGTCCCTCCCAGTGCTACACCTAGTCAGCCGGTTGTGCTTACTAATCCTTTCCCTCATCAAGTATTTGTGGCTACCTAACCACCTGAAGTTTAGGTGGCCACTCAACCTCTTCCATATGGTACCTCCGATTACTAGATTCTCATGATGAAATCTGGCTAACCTATAACCATAGATATCAACCTTCAAACTCGTTCTCGGTAGTACAACAAGCCTCCCGCAATGTATGTCCCCGAGCCACCTTCTTTAGGTTCTACAGAGCCTCTTTCAACACCTAATGGTCCTTTGGAGATCCCTTAGCCTAAGGCAGAGGTTCATCCCAAGATCCCTAAGGGACCAATATGCTGAAATGTTGCTTCTAGAAAAGTTGCCCATTCTTATAGCATAGTAGATGATTTGGCGCAATCTCCTACTGCCATCTCAATGCTGGAACTCCTCCAGTCATGCCCTTCACAACGAAAAGTTGTGACTATCTTCCATGGGGGCTATAGATCCTGCTGATGATCGTTTGATCGTCTTCGATGTTGACCAATTATAACATCCTCCTCTTCCTGCATCCGTCGCCTTCCAAATCCCAATCAAGATCCAGAACGCCAACGTTTCTTGGTGTATCATTGATGAGGGGGCATCCACCTGTGTGATGTCCACTTCGGTTTGGAAGAAACTCTGATCACTTGAGTTGGCTCCTTCCGCGATCACTCTTCGAGCGTGGGATGGCCATGTCTCCCAGCCCATTGGCCTATTTCTCACTTGTCCTATTACTCTTGCGTGCAAGACTGTTTGCGTTGACATAGAAGTCATTGATGACCCCTTAGATTATAAAATTCTATTGGATCATAGCTACACCTATGTGATGTCTGCTGTCCCATCTGCAATCCACCGCAAGATGTCCTTCCCACATAATGGAAAGATAGTCACCATTGACCAGTTGACATATTATGAACCAAAGTCTCAAACCTCCCCTGAGTCCATCATTTCTTTGGTGGCTAATAAGCAAACCGTCGATCCTTTGACCAGTGTCTCACCTGGAGTCTACAAAGACTCCTCTCTTCTTGGTACATTCCCTGGCCTTCCTCCTCCTATGTCTGATCCCAACTCATTGAATGTTTTCATGATACAATCGTCTCAGGCTACCCTCAAGAGGCCCGATTCGGCTAGTCAGCAGCCTCCTCACCCTCTGTAGCCTACTCCTAGCCCTTCGATTGTTACAGGACAAATTACCTCCTCATTAGCTCAGAGGAGAAGGTAACATGGAAGGAATAAAATGACCCAGACAAGACCCATTTCTTCCAAGGTAACGCACCCCAGAAGCAGCTAGACAGTGTTATAACTCACTTGAGACATGTAAAGGGAGTGTTAGTACCTAGAGTAACACTCTGTCTTGCCCAAGGGGTAGCGTTATCAGTGTTTGAGTGTGAAAAGGGAAAAGATCTTGCGAAAAAGTGACAGGCACTTCCATATTTTACTCATAAAGGACTAGTGCAAAATAGAAACTAAAAGACACAAACGTTTTATTATGCCTTGCCAAATACAACTGGACTCCTAAGAAGGCAAAAGCATGGAAGAACATGGAAACATCTTGATCTTTCCCATTGCAAACTAACTGAATAAGTTGGCAATGTTTTCCCTCTCCATCTTCTATAAAATGGAGTTGTGGGCTCTTGTTCTAAGGTCAAAGGATTGAATATATGTAGAACATAATTTCATTGTTGTAGTGTGAGGTTTGAAGATTGGTGAAGTTCATTGAGAGCTTTTTGCCTTGAGCATCATCACATTCGTAAACAGAGAAAGAAGGAGAGGAATTGGGAGACTAAGGAGGGCTTGGTGCAACCAACGGTTGTAATCCTCCTTTTTATCAATCAATAGAACTATATCTATTTTTTCCATTCGACGCATCAGTGTCACAATTGTTTTTCAATCGTCTCTGTAGCATGATATGAATGGCTTAGATCTGTATTGTTTCATGTTTCTTTTTTGCTATTTTAATCAATAACAAGCTATATTGTTGTAGATATTACACAGGTGCTTTGATTGATTGCAGGTTCTAGATTTGGAGCTAGTGAAGAAGGATCTCTACTTCGTTGGTTGTTGTTCTCCATAGGATCCGCTATCGATAAAGAGGTAATATCGGTAATCTCTCCATCTTAATTTGTCAATTATAGACATTAGCATGAACATGTATGCAGCTTCTTTGTGAACTTTACAGCTAATCTAACTGTCTACCTTGGGCACAGGAAAGCCCTGAGAGGGATATTTACTAACCACCACCCAAGAATATTACCCTTTAGTAGAATTGGTGACTCCCCTGGGGAGTAAACCCCAAGTTTCCGGATTGTTCCTATGACTTTCCATTTGTCCTTCTGTTCACATATCCTTCTGACCAGCTTATATGCTCAGTGAACATCTCAAAAGCTCACAGAGTCTAGATCAAACCCTGCTTCGCCATCTGTGCAACTTTACCCTGACTAACTCTTCCCCTGTAAGTGTTTCAGAGCATAATAATGTGGTCTTTGCTCAGATACAGTGTGTTAGTCTCAATACTAACACTCTGTAGCCTCTGCTTGCCTGCGTTACCCAACCAAAACTGTTGTATACACCTCTATTGTGTTTCCCCTTTAGCTGTGGGGTTATTGGCCATTAGAATAGCTTCTCTTGCTGGATCCCTGTGCTTGTTTACTAGCTAGAATTTTTGTCTTTTGTTCTTATTTTGAAAAGTTAAATGTCAATCGCATCTGCTTTTTGAAAGAGAAAATTTTGTTTTTAGTTTTCTAAACTTAGCTGCATTATTTCTGAAAAAAATTTGTTTAAAAGGCTATTAAGAGAGGATATATAGATGTCTGAATCTTTAAATTTGAACTGTGTTATTTGAATGTTTGGTGCACGGATGTTGAAAGAAATCTGTCCTTGTAGAAAAACTCTTCATTGAAATTGAATATTTAGAGCATAGTTTTTGCATAGTTTTTGAGTCAAGAGTCTCATCACATTTCATATGTCCACTCCCCCTGTGCAAGACCAATAATCAAGTACACTAAGAATCAAGTGATAATAAAATTAATCATATAACTTTTTTTAGCTCACACCAACAATAGTTAAGGCTAGGATCTTGGGGTAGGAGAAGTGAGAAAATCACCCAAGATCTCAAAACTTGAGACTAGAGTCATTAATAAGTGAAATCCTACTGCACTCATATTATCGGGACCACTCCACTACCACTGGAGTTAAACGCGAGACAACACCAGGGTGCATGAGAAGGTAGCCCACCTTCGAGTGCATTCAGTGGGCATGCTATATATTGGGGTTCCCTTCGGGGATGTCAAAAATAGATCGGGGATCTTGCTGTTCTGCCCATATAGCGTGTTGTCTATGACCATGACTCCCCTGATGATGTTTGTGATTTGAGGTATCTTTAGTGGCCAAAATTTTTAGGGACTTACACGAGGTGACTGGGATGGGCTATCCTGGTACCCAAAACAGATGGACCTACTCTATCTTTGGTCTTTGGGAGGGTAATCGTCTTCACAAGAGTGCTTACACTTATTTTCTGAGGTTTGGGCGAAGCTCTAGAGTAATCGTAACTGTTTTTATGACTATCCCTCTCTATATGCTATTATGATACTGGGTTTCATCTCCAGCAAACGGTAGTACTCAGACAGGGCCACCCTGTTCTGGCTGCTTGTTGATTGATTTTAGAAAGTCATTTTTTATTTTTTACTTGTTTTTAGGTGTGTGGTTACTATCACTGATACTTTATAATACATCACAAATAATTAAAATTTGATAAAAATAAACAGGTCACCGTGGCATCTTTCTACCCTCACCGTCTGTCTTGACGATAGTGAGGTCTCCCTTCGTTGACACCAAAGGAGGAGTCGAGTCTCGATGAGGCTGTGCCTTCTTTGGAAGAGCAGTCTCTAGTGACAACCCCTGATTTTCACATAGCACCATATCACACGGAGTTTCTAGAGGATCCTTTCATGGAAGGAGTCGTACCTCCTTGCAATCCTCCACTCACTGATCCATCGGTGCTAGTGTTAGTTCGGATTACACCAAGCTAAGATATGTCTTTGGCTGCACCAACATACATTTCACAACCAACACCCATGGGTTCGTTGCTGATGGAAACGAACCGAGGTTCGCCACCATATTCCCCACCGGTAGTCAATTCTACGCAACTAATCGATAGCCCCAGTAGCCAGCCTATGCCTGGTCCCAGCACTGTGGTCACCACAACTGTTATTGGGTCTCTGAATCCTTCAGGACCTACTCCTACGGTGACTACGCCAGGACCCACGGTACCTGCTCCCACGAGCAGGGCTAGTTCGGCTCCTTTTAGAAACCCTATCGGTTGGAACCCTTTGCTGAGTTCAAACCCCTTGGCTACCATGCCAGGGGATAGTGTCACCAACACATAGATGAGTGGGGGCACTTCAGTACCCCTGCAATTCTCAGGACAAATGGGTAGCCCACTGTTAATTTTGTTCCCTTAAGTGGTCAAAATTTCAGTATAGGATCTATGTCGTTGCTTAACTATGTGAATAGCAGCATGCCTCCGACTAGCTCTATTACATCCATATGGGAAAATCAAACCCAAAATCCATCTGGACAAGGGGGAAAATTTTACGCTGGGGGCAACCAACCGTTAGCCCCCAAGTACAATATACCATACAGACAATATCCATACATTCTTACACCCCCACCCACAAGGAACTTTTATCAACAAAGTCCTACTTATCCTATTGGTAACACATTGATGGGCGGACCCTATGGTCCGAATATTCAGCCTATTCTTCCTTGGTTAGACCGAGGGGAAAACACACAATTTCCATTTTTGGAAGCTCTAGACATCCCCGACATCTACAAACTGATCAATGATCCCATCAATCACAACCCACTCTGGCCTCCAGTACTGCACAAGATTCCATCTGACATCCCTAAATTCGATGGGAAACAAGGGGACGATCTGGCTACGCACGTCACCACCTTTCATATATGGTCTGTCTCTAACTCCATGGTGGATAATAGTATCCGGCTTTGAATTTTCCCCCGAACTGTCATAGGCAATGCTGCCAAATGGTACATTGAGTTACCACATGGAGCCGTCAACACTTTTGGCGCTTTAGCTACAGAATTTCCTAAAAACTTCCAACTACCTATTATATATGAAACCGGCATGGAATTCTTAACCTCGCTGCTCCAAGATACCGCCACCCACATCGCTGATCACATTCATGAATGGAGACGTAGGAGGAGGTTAGTCAAAGTGCCAATCTCGGATCATGTCTTATCTAATTGGTTTTGTAAGTCACTCTTACCAAACCTAGCTAAGGACATTTTTCTGTCTGAAGCAGTCACGGAAGATCAATCCATTGGTCATGCATAGAATTTAGATTTGATCTATTCGTAAGCTATCACGCTATATGATTTACTCACCTATGCCCCTAGTAATCCGAATCCTTCCACTACTCAGAAACCTGGAGCACACGTTGACGGTATCGTTGGTGCAATCTCCAGTATAGCCATAAAACATCCTAATGGGAAAACCTCCCAGCCATCTTTGGCTGCCACTGCCCCTAACCAATCGACTACTCTTCCTACCGCTGAGGTAAATTATGTGTAAATTTCACAAAAACCTAGTGGCAAAAATAAGAAGAACAAGAAAAAGACCTCTTCTTCAGAAGAGTAGTCGGATCATTAGAATAATCCCAATAAGAAAAATGCTGCTAAAAATGACAAAGGGAAAGAGAAACCCATGAAATTTCCTTGAAAAATCTGTGCAGAGGACCACTTGACATAAAAATGTCCTCGGCTGCAGGAATGCACAGATCTCATCACAAACAAGGACTCTGGGAGGACACCTGCCATCCTTCATAATCCCTTCCCTAATCCACAGCAGCAATAGCAACACATGATTGCAAATCCACCACAACCCCCCCTAGAGGGGAAATGGTGGTACGCATCCTTCCAGTGAAGGATCATCCCCCATTTATGGCGTAGAAAGTGTTTAACTCCAAACATGAGCCAAACTTTATGGAAATCTTGTCATTGATACTCAGGAACCTGGTACCTATTCAAATCCACCACCGCCCAACAATTTGCATATCAAACGGCCTGCTGCTAACCCCGTAATGTTTTCCCCCAAAGGGACACTTCGACACAAGACTCATAATACCTTTGCATGCGCCGCTCAAAACTACAACATTGTAGAAGATTTGGCGCAGGCACCGCCAGCTATCTCTGCTCTCGAAGTATTGCAAACTTTCCTAGCACAAAGGAAATCCTTGCTTTTGGCCATTGGTGGGATCGACCCCCAGGATTCTACACTAGCTATCCTTGACATGGAGAAATCTAAACCTTGCCTCTCACACCAACTTGCATTCCAGGTGCAAGTTGTGTCAAAAGGGAGACCAATCCGTCGTATTGTCATAGACGAAGGTGCTTCGACCTGTGTTATGTCAACTACTTGCTGGCTTGCTTTGGTTTCTCCCAATTTTTCTCCGCTATCAAATTCCCTTAAAGCTTTCGAAGGCCACACTTTCTTCCCAAAAGGCTACCTTGCTAGCTTTCCCATTTCCCTTAGTGGGAAAATGATAATGGTAGAAATAGAAGTCATAGATCTTCATCTTGACTATAATCTATCGTTGGGTCGCAGTTGGTCATACGCAATGAATTCCATTATTTCTTCGGTCTTCCGACTCATCCTCTTTCCATTAGATGGGAAAATAGTCACAGTGGATCAGTTATCCTTTTGCACCCCTGATTATGCCACGTTACCAAGTAGCACTGTACCCCTAATAGGAGGCGTTCCTGACTTGTACATCAGTATTGGTATCGGTATTTTGAAGGCATCTTCCCTAGTGGGTTTCTTTCCTCTCCCACCTCCTGAGGTTCCACATATGGTTGCAATGATATCTACCACTATGGATAGCTCTATCGACCCATGGATCCTACCGGTTCCTTCAGAAATTGATTCCTACGGAGATCAGATGTCGCTCTCACTAGCCGAGTTGGCTTATCAAGCCATATAGATTTCATCTGATCCCTCCACAGCTATGGTTTATACCAATGGTACAAACCTCCCGCACATCACGGTTCTTTCTAAGGATATCCTCGATGAAGTCCTGCCTACCTACAAAGCTATTTGAGAGATCATGTCTCTAGAAGAATGACCTTGGGGAGAGTTCCACCATTGCACTTCAATGTTCGATTCAGACGCGATAAATACTCAAATCCCATCTTTTGACCCACTTGAGATCATCTCCTCTATTTACACGACTGTTCAAACTATCGATTCGGAAGGGAGCTTGGGCAACCTTTCCAAAACCTTGCTCATATATTTCTCGGTCAAAATGGGTATCGTGGAAAATATTCAGATTGGAGCATATTGTAATCCTGAGGAAATTGCATGCTTCATGTCCCTTTTTAAGGAAATCCGCGAGGTGTTTGCTTGGTCTTATGATGAAATTCCCAACATAGATCCATCTATCATCGAGCATGAAATCAAATTTTATAACAATTCCAAACCTATTCGGCAGAGACTCTGACCTGTCCACCCGCGCAAAGCGGCCACCATTAAGACTAAAGTCGAAAAACTTCTGAATGCTGGTTTTATCTATCCTATTCCTTTGACAGAATGGGTTTCCAATTCGGTCCCCATAGACAAAAAATGAGGCACCATCCGAATTTGTGTTGATTATCGCGATTTGAATGCTGCTTGTCCAAAAGACAATTATCCTATGCCGTTCATAGATTAGATCCTTGATGATTGCGCTGGATGTGAGTTTTTTCCTTTATGGATGGTTTCTCAAGATATAACCAGATTGCGATTAAAAAATATGGCCAACATAAAGCCGCCTTCATCTGTCCTTGGGGTACATTTGCGTATCGTAAACTCCCATTCGGTCTGAAGAATGCAGGAGAAAATTTTCAAAGGGCTATGGACTATGCATTTCACGACATTAGGCATATTGTACAAGCTTACTTGGATGACCTTCTGGCTCATTCCAAGAAGTGATCCCATCACCTCACACATCTGAAACAAATCTTCGCTCAATGTAGGTTCTACAATATACGTCTAAATCCACATAAGTGCGTATTTTTTGTTGAGTCTGGACGCCTTCTGGGCTTTATTGTCTCCAAGCACGGGATTAGGGTTGATCCAGATAAGGTTAAGGCAATCATTGAATTACCCGCACCTCAATCCATTCTGCAACTCTAACGTTTGCAAGGGAAGGAAAACTTTTTATGTCGTTTCATAGTAAACTATGCCAAGATGACGAAAGGCTTTATGCGCTTATTAAAGAAAGGAACACTATATTTGTGGGATGACCAAGCTCAACTATCGTTTGACACCTTGAAAAGAGCACTAATTTTTTCCCCACTTCTTAGTGCCCCCAATTATTCACGTGACTTTATTCTCTACTTGGAAGCCTCACCATCCTCACTTGGCATGGTTTTGGTTCAAGTTCATGATGACAATAATGAACATGTGATATATTACTTATCAAAAGGTCTCATTGGACCTGAACTATAATATTCACATGTGGATAAACTCTCTCTCGCGGTGGTCTTCACTATCACCCAACTCTGACACTATATATTACTACGTCAAACTACCATTATTGCTTTGGAGCATCCCATGCGACACATTTTGACTTGCCAAGCTATTGGAGGAAAATATTCCAAATGGATAGTGATCCTCCAACAATTTGACTTGGTATTCACTGCTACCAAAGCAAAGAAATCTCTAGTCTTCACTGAATTACTGTCAGACCTTCCTAGAATCGACCCAGGAGATGTAGCTCATGATCCATTTCATGATGAATCCATCTACTTAGTCGATTCTTCTGATCCTTGGTATGGAGACATTTTGGTCTACCTCCAAACTCAATGCTTCCGCCCAACTCTCACGTCTGACAAACACTGTCGTATTCGCCACCAAGCGAAACACTACCTCATACTAAACAATACTCTATATCATCGTGGTGTCGATAATATTCTTCAGCGTTGTCTCACTTTTGAAGAAGAAGAACGGGTTTTAAATGATTGTCACACGGGGGCATGTCGCGGTCCTCTTTCTGGCATAGCTATTGCCCAGAAAATCTTGCGTACAGGCTATTATTGGCCCACTTTTTTTAAAGACTGTATCACAGTAGTCCAGAAGTGTCATCCGTGTCAAATTTTCACGAAGAAAATGCGTGCTCACCCTGCCCCTCTCCACCCAGTTTTCTCCATTGGTCCTTTCGCTAAATGGGGAATAGAATTCGTTACATGCAATCCCACTTCGGTTGACAGACACAACTACATTGTCGTGGCAGTCGGCTACTTTAGGAAATGGGTAGAAGCCATTCCCACTTTTAGGGCCGATGGAGAAACCGCCACTCTGTTTCTGTTCAATCAGGTCATATGTCATTTTGGTGTACCCCTTTCAATTGTCACAGATCATTGGTCACATTTTCAGAACCATATGATGACGAAATTAACTTCCATGCTAGGATTTTGACAAGATCAGTATTCGTCCTACTATTTGCAAGAGAATGGTCAAGTCAAAGCCATAAATGGTGTCCTAAACACCATGATTTGTCGGTTAGTCAGTAATCATAAAACCACATGGAATTGGAAGTTATATTCCGCGTTATGGGCATATCGTAAATCAGTCAAAACTGCGACAAGCTTCACGCAATTCCAACTCGCATTTGACCTAGAAGCAGTACTCCTAATCAAGTGTGAGATTCCATCACTCAAGCTCATCATTGAACTCCTACCCGGCACCACTGCCACAAAATAGCCCTTGCTCTCGCTCGATCACTTCGACAAAACTCATCGAGATGCCACAATGGCACTCGAAGCTTACCAGCATCGAATTAAAGCTCAATATGAAAAATCTATCAAGCCTTTTTCTTTCTAAGATGGTGATCTCTTTCTACTCTGCGATCAAAGACACGACCTCTTGGGGGCAAGAAAAATTAAACCATTATAGATTGGTCCTTGCATAGTCACCAAAGTCCTCTCAAAAGGAGCTTATGAACTTCAGGACTGTAATGGAATTCCACTCGCAGAGCCCCACATCGGGCTCTATCTGAAGAAGTATTTTGCCTAGTTTTCCTCTAGGCATATGATTTGTAATTATATGTATATGAGTTTTGCCTTTGTTTTTATGTATCTGGATATTTTGGGTTTTTGAGTTTTTTCTCATACACACTCTTTTCTTTTCTACACAGATGCCTTTGTCATCCTTATCATACGTCGGATATGCGAATGGTGCTAGTTGTCATACTAGGCACATTGCGTCAGCTGCTTGGGTCCTCTACACACTTGAGTCAGAACTCCTTGGTTCCAGGGGAATCTTCCTGGGCAATGCGACCAACAACATTGCTGAATATATGTCGGTGATCCAAATCCTCACGGAGGCTGCATCTCGCGACATCTCCAATCTAGTGGTCAGGTTAGATTCCCAACTTGTAGTTATGCAGTTAAACTATCATTATCGCATTCGTCATCCTGTCTTGTTACATTATTTCTTAAGGGTGCGACTTTTAGAACGTCACTTTCAAACCATTATGTTTGAGCACATTCCTAGAGAATTTAATGAATTCACTAATTCATTGGCAAATTATGTGTTAGATTGGCATTTGTCACACTTGTTATAAAAAGAGTCATACATGAGTATATATTTTTTACTTTAGAAAATACATAAACATTAAAAAACACATGAGATCAAAATCACTAATATATATATATATATATATATATATATATATATATATATATATATATATATATATATATTTCGTTTCCAGATTAGATTACATCAAAAAACTTCCCAAAACTCGGGTGTTTTACAAAATATTGGCTTTGCTAAAGCCTCACTATGACATTTACACATATACCTACTCCTCCTACTGAGCCTGCTGCTCAAAATAGCAAACAACTGCTCTGGCTATCCTCCTCAAAGGCACCAATTATCTCTCCAGCACACTCACGGTATGTCGTTGTAGACGAACCAGGATCTCTCTCATGGGAAGAGGCGGCACACCCATACTTAAACCCTCTATATTTCTAGTAAGATCCTACAAAATCTATGTGTCATCACCCTCTTCAGCGGCTTCTGCAACCTCCGCTACTGCACCAGCCCTAGGTAGTTGCATTCCTCGCCTTGCATAGCGAGGGGCTCCAGCAGGACGGATAGGTGCCACATCTGTGTCAAGCAACAACGCTTGATGTCAACATACATTTTCACTCGTTAAACAAAAAAAATTGCATAAACATTCAAAATATACTAAAAAATGCTTCAACAATGCACTGATCACGCTCTTTCTTACCATCTAGGTCCCACTGAGTGCCTAGGGGCAAAACCAACTCTGGATCTCTGGTATAGTTCATCCTTACATAGGGATAATCTTCAATCATGATGATCTGGTCTTCAAGCCACTCAAAGAATCCCTCATCAAAACAGTGATGGATTGGACCCTCTCTAGTCCGCGGAATCAAAGCTGCCCAGTGAACCTGTGATGGCTCCTGCGGGCCCAACACATCCATGACCATTCTTGGCCTCATGGCCGACACCCGCTCTAGTATGAATGAGATGATCAGTGTACCATACCAAAACTCTCTTTGGGTTCGAGTCTTACATGTTGTCAACTCTGCACGAACTTGACATACAACCCCTTCACACCAGTCAAATACCTGGGGCTGCATACAATCCAGTGCTAACAAAACCTCGGCCTTGGTGGCCACGTGCTAACTCTTGGCACCAACCAAGAGAATTATCATCCACAATAAAGACCGTAATGGTCTTGATGCCACCCGTGAAATAGGCACTCGATTACTCACTACCACAGTATTGTTTATGCAGTGTGTATGGATCAAATCGACGGTGGTGTGGGGATCAGCCTTGGATCCTGTCAGATTGGGCCTTGGCCCTCAGCATGATAGGCCAGTCAAAAAATAGATATCTTATTTCTCAATCGAGAGTTCATTAACCTCGATATGAAAGACATGTTGGCGGTCATCCCACTGCTGGATTATCCATCTCAGAAGGTCCTCCTGTCCCCTCATCAGCTCTAAATGAGCATACTTTAGTAATCTGCATCTATGGAGAACTAGCAAGGTAGCTACATCGGTAACCATTTAACATTCTTCCCGCTCATGCTCCCTCTCACACTAAATACTCATGGTAAATAGCTTTATACCTGCACAAGCAACCATTTCACTAGAATAGTTTTTGTCTGGAACACTTTAGAATGGTAAAAAATGAGTTCCTAAAATGTCTTTGCCAGCTAACGTGGGATATAGTGCCCAATAGTGTGTGCTAATGCGTTGTTTCTTCACGAGAAGAGCGTTTAACGTGGGAACAACACTCATCACCTGTGTCAGCCGCTTAAATTTTTTAGGGCTTGCTAAAATTGACAATTTTAACCAACAAAAAGACTTAAAAACATAATGAAATGACAAAGAAAGGTTCGAGCTTTTACCTAGATCTCGCGGAATGAAAAACCGTCACCCGGATCGTCCACAATCGACAGCTGAAGTTTCACCATGTTTTTCTCCAAAGCTCTATTATAGCACTCAACAGAGTGAAAATGAAGGTCTATGGCCTTCTTATAGCCATTCTGGAGGTCAAACTCACTCAGATAGTCTGATACAAAGAGGTAAATTCATGCTACATTTTGTCACAACTATTGGTTTTTATATGTTACCGATACTCTGATGGGTTTCTAAATGTTTATATGAAGATCTGACCATGTTTGACCCGGTTTCGAGCTTTCTTTTTAGGGACTTTTTCTAGTTCATAAAACTGAAAAAACCCCAAGTTGCCTTTGTCAGGCTCGTTAAACTACCACGACAGAGATATATGAGCCATTATTTTCATCTTTTTGAAAGCTCTTTAAAAAAAAAAATAACCGAGTTTTTTTTCCACGTGACTCGTTAAAATTTCACGGAAAGCATCGAGTTTTTCCTTGTTGGACTCGTTAAAATTTCAAAAAGAATATTGAGTGTACTCCGTCTCCTCGCACTCATAACAAGCTAAGGTAGATGTCCATCGAACATAACTTTCTCACTATTCTGGATTCAATGGACTAACTCACGGAAAATGAACTATTCCGGGCTTACTATTCTCCCTTCGCCGCGCCCGGTTATCAAACATGACAAAGGTACCCCCTGGAGTTGTATTTTACAATTTTTTTCAAACTCTAAATATGAAAAAATCACTAATTTTACCCGTTTGGACTCATTAAACTTAATCAGACGGGGAAAAAATTTGGACATCATGGATACTTCTTCTGTTACATTTTCTAAAGGTCGATTTGGTAGCACAAAATCTTGAACATGGCACTTCCTAGAAAACTCTTTTTCATTTAGCCGAACTCTACCATATATGATTTTAGCCTTTGTCTCCCAGTGTTCCTGCATTGGTGAATCCTAACACTCTTTGGTTTTCATTAAGCTTAAGCTGCCTAGTACCCTGTTAGAGTGCCTTCTATTGTTCAAGAGGATCCCGCTATCTACTGCTCCTTGTATCAACCAAATTCATCATATGCCAGAACTTATTTGTCGTCAGTTATTCCCATTTTCTCTTGATTATTTCCATCAATACAAAATAATATTTTCCCATTTCGTGTCAACTGATGTAGGATGCCTCAGTGCCTACCCTTTGAAAAATCTCTTCCTATTGAATTCAACATCTTATCTAGGAGGTTGATCCAGAAACACGTCAGTACCCAGATACGTGTATACATTAGTGGCAGGTCATCTTGTGTTAGGTTGGGGGTTCTCATTATTGGCTCCCGATCGAATGATTCTACGAGTGTTTGAAATCAAATCCTTTTATTCACACTCACTAGATTGTACTGTGCATCTTGGGGACCATATATATTGGTGGCCACCCTCACGTCTGCTAACATTTTTTGTTATTTACTGGTAATCAGACGATTTCCTGCATGTTTGACTATGACTCATTCATTCACATGTGTAGAAATATGCAGTTTAGTGAAGCGGCGGCCAAGACCTTAGGTCAAGGGTTACACCATTACAGCTGTGTTTCCTCCCCCAAGTTGCGATATTGTTCTTTGGAGACAGATTTTAAGTTTGATCCTGTTATGATAGACACTTTCACGTTATACTTATCGGTGGACATACTTTTCATATCTCTGTTCTAGAGAAATCATGTTGATTAGCTACTGAGCATGGGAATGCCCAACTCAAGACAGATACTATATTTTTTGACATATGTTGTTGTTTCAGGTTTTCCTCAGTCCTCCAATTCCTCTTATTCTGCTACAATTGCTATAAAGTATTTCGGCCATCGTCTTCGTCTCTGACCTCACACTTTAGGGGGCATATGTTATAGGACAAATGACCTCCCCATCAGCTCAGAGGAGAAGGTAACATGGAAGGAAGAAAATTACCTAGACAAGACCCATTTCTGCCAAGGTAACGCACCCCAGAAGTAGCTAGACGACGTTATAACACACTTGAGACATGTAAAGGGCGCGTTAGTACTTAGGGTAATGCTCTGTCTTGCCCAAACGGTAGCGTTATCCATGTTTGAGTGTGAAAAGGGAAAAGATCTTGCGGAAAAGTGACTGGCACTTTCAGCTTTTACTCATAAAGGACCAGTGCAAAATAGAAACTAAAAGGCACAAACCTTTTATTAGGCCTTGCCAAATACAACTAGACTCCTAAGAAGGAAAAATCATGGAAGAACATGGAAAAATCTTGATCTTTCCCATTGAAAACTAGTTGAATAAGTTGGCAATGTTTGCCCTCTCCATCTTCTATAAAATGGAGTTGTGGGATCTTGGTCTAAGGTCGAAGGATTGAATATATGTAAAACAGAATTTCATTGTTGTAGTGTGAGGTTTGAAGATCGACGAAGTTCATTGAGAGATTTATGCCTTGAGCATCATAAAATTTGGAAATAGAGAAAGAAGGAGAGGAATTGGGAGACTGAGGAGGGCTTGGTGCAACCAACGATTGTAATCCTCCTTTTTATAAATCAATAGAAATGTATCTGTTTTTTCCATTCGATGCATCAATGTCACATTTGTTTTTCGATCATCTATGTAGCATGATATGAATGGCTTAGATATGTATTGTTTCATGTTTCTTATATGCTAGTTTAATCCATAACAAACTATACTATTGTAGAGACTACACGGGTGCTTTGATTGATTGCAGGATCTAGATTTGGAGCCAGAGAAGAAGGATCTCTACTTCACTGCTCGTTGTTCTCCATAGGATCTGCTATCGATAAAGAGGTAATCTCTCCATCTTACTTTGTCGATTATAGACATTAGCATGAAAATGTATGCAAATTCTTTGTGAACTTTATAGCTAATCTGAATGTCTGCCTCGAGCACTAGAAAGCCCTGAGACGGATATTTAGTAACGACCACATAAGAATATTACCCTATAGAATTTATTCAGCCTTTTGGACCTCCTCCTCCTGGCCCTTCACCTACAATTGGTATCCATGAGCCTCTTTACCCTGCTGGAACGGTTCCTCCAGGCCTTAGCCATCTTGGAGCCATCCCACTTGGCCATTACCCCTTTGGTTAGATACCATTCCTAGCTCCCCCTCTAGGTGTATACATGGTACCTTCCATGGCTACCCTCTCTCTTTCCAACCTGACCCTAGGGATTTCCGTCTGGTACCTTGATCCCCCAGCCACTACCCCGCCTAGTCAACCCAAACGTTATCTTGCTTTGACCCCAGTTCAACCGGTCCCTATGACTTATCCCACTATTACAGTTCCTTAGCCACCTCAATAGGAACCACCTCCTATTGCGACCACTTTGGGTAAGAAGGGAAAAGCTCACAAGAGGGCCTGAAAGGACAAGGGTGCCCCGACTAACCCTGCACCTCCTCCGCTCCCAAAGCCCTATGCTTTGTGTGATGTCATCGGTCATGCCACCCATACTTGTCTTGATTTGCCCCGTATCAAGCCCATGTTCAATGTTGTGTTCCCTGAGTCTACAGTCCCTGAAGCCTCTGTTTCTTCCTCAACTACAGCCAAGAACGATAAGAATATTCACACCAACCAACCTTGTGCTTTGTGTGATCTCCATGGCCATTACTCTCACCATTGTCCCTGCCTTACACATTACCGCACCTCTTTAGAGGTATTTCGGGAGTACGAGGTTGAACAGAACCAATCTCCCTCTCCAGTACTGGCGCAGTATGCTACAGGCCAGACTGAGGATATACCTGCTCCCATTGACATTCCCCCTCCTGATGTCGAGATGAAGGATCCTACGGCCACCATCCTCTACCTATCATCATCCATGAGACCCTCGGTGGAAGCTCCCTCTAGCTATTCCCTTGTTGTTTCGCTCGACCTCCCTCCAGTAATCACCCTGGGCTCAACATCGATGGATCCCTTATCTACTTTTTCTTCTGTTATCCCCTATGATGATGCGCATGTGAACCTCTCTTCTCATGATGATGAGTCAGGTAGCTTCGCCATGTCATGTTGTCTCCCTTCCTCCAGTCACTCCATCTTCTATTGTGATGATGATATCATGGAAGCCTAGTCCACCCCTGACTTCATCTTTCCCACCCATAAGCGGGATGGCACCATTCGTGTTTATGGTGACTTCGTGAGCTGTGAGGAACAGGCTTACCCACCTCACAGTGAGATCCCACCACACCTGCAATTAGCATGTAGGTAATAGACATCTTACCCTGAACAACTCTCTCTTGTATTGTTTGTTCAATCTATACTATGCGCTCAGGCTTCCATCATTGTTCATCATCCTCCCATTTTTTGTCTTGTGGCACTTTTCAGATGGACCTCTCATACCTTATATGAATTCTTGGTAAGTGCAAGTCCTCTCCAGGAATCAGCCTTGGTGGTGCAGACCATCTTTGCCATTAGAAAATGATTTCTCCCAGAATGGTACTCTGCACAGTGGTACTACTACCAATAATGGTAAAATAGTGTAGGTAAAGGTTTATTAGCTGATACCCTTTCTCATCACATCCTCCACCTTCATATTCGTTGAATTTCCTTGTCTATTTTAATTGAATGGTTTCTATCGTGTGCATAATCCTGTGCTGTTTAGACGATATTTACGAGTGAAACTCTTGATACGTGAATTTGAAACCATAACTTTCAACCATGTACCTCGAGAACAAAATCACTATGTAGATAGCATTGCAAACCATGTTCTAGATTGGCATTTATCACACACATTTTATACAAGACAATAACATTCATAATCATTGAAAAAGATGCATATCCATAATATGTGTCACAAAACATGTGTTTAGAGTCCATCTACTCTGATACATATGACATGCCCATAGCATGTTACAAAAAACTCAAAACTGGGGGCACCACCTGCCCCACTAATCACTATGCGGGATCACGACAATGGCTGCTGCTCCTGCGAGCACTGAATCGCCATCCCCCATGCGGCCATCGCCGGCCACCGCCGCATGACTGTCCTCAGGGTAGACACAATACGCGGCTCTGTGTGCTCGTGTCTAAGTCTTTCTAGTGGGTAGCACAGGCACCAGAAGCCTCTCACATCTACGACGGATGTCCTCTAGGAGGGCTACTGCATCCTCATTTTGTGGTGCCCTCAACCCACTAGGTCCTGCAGCTCCTGATACTATAGGCCGTCCCATATATCCGGCCGATTTTACCGATGTTGTATCTGCATACCAAAAGTGAAAGAATCAGTACCAAATACAATATTATGAAACTTTACAATGCACATAAAATATTATCAATTTGTCACTTATTATCGGGCCCCCATACTCGACCAGGCAGTAGTGGCAAGTCCGAGTTTCCATGATAACCCATCCCACTATAGGGATAGTTGTCTATGTACAATGTCATTTGATCCCAATGAGCAAAGAAATTGGGTCGAAACACCCATACGACCACCCCGCCTCATCCTCTACACAGTAGTCGCCCCCACTGGTGCATCCTGGGCTCCCTCAGGCCCCCATCCTGGAGCTGTATGTGAGGTCAAAGTGTCGGGATATTCTCAAAGAAGAGTGAGCACAACACTGTACCATATGCACAGTCATGGTTCACTTGCCTCTTGCATAGCGAAAATTGTCATTTCAATGACGATAGAATCATTTGGGCCCACCCATAGTAGGTCCCACTCAAAACACTCTCCACAAGAATCATCTGCCCTCCAATGATGTGATGGAATGCCTAGTTGCCTAGGATCCGCAGCACCACTGCAGCCACAGCATGGGTCTCTAACCTCTCTAGATCCCCGATGGGTATCCGAGTCCCCTTGACTTGGAGATTTGGTCGAGAATGGTGCTCTACAAACTCCATGATGTATTTCCCTCATGGTAACACTTGCTGAGTATTCCCAACCATCCCAAGTGGTTGAAGACAAGTCAGGAAATATATATCCTAGACTGTCAACTCGATTTGGTGCCCTTGCACTATAAAGACCTCATGGTCCAGATCCAAATAGTTGACAATCCGAGCCAATAAGGGCTCTTCAGCTCTCATCAGAGGGTTCTCCACAAACTTCAGAACCCCAAACCTAGCCAATGCACTGCAGACACCCTGATCCTCCTGGATCTCCGACCGTAATGTGCGCAGGTCTCTCTCTCTCCATTTGATCCGTAATTCTTCCATATCTACACAAAACCATCATATTTGTCAATATACAGATAGGAAAGGCTGTATCCAAACATAAAAACCTAGTTTTCAGCTAAAAAACAACACAGAAAAACCCCTCCCTCTCAGGTCTCACTTTTCAGGCCCAAACCTGGGATAGGTCGCAGTTTTCTGCCCAAAACCTGCTAGTCACAGTTTTTGCCCCAAAAAGTGTGACCCCGCCATGAAGAGGAGCAGGAGTCTGTTCCTGAGATCTGGGGACCTAAACTGAACTTTCAATCCACTGAAATGAAAGAGTAGGGTTAGGCCTCTTACCTGCAGTTGATGGATCTTGATTCCAACGGTCGATTTTTCTACTATGCTCACTGCAAGATTTAGGGCCTTCTCTCCTCTCTACATCCACCACAGCTCCACATGCAAATGAGTGAATTTGGAGAGAAAATTCCTTATTAAAAGAGAACTCCTGATTTTTCTTTTGCTTGCTGCAGCCAACCCATAGCTCAGTTTGACAAACCGTCTAGACCATTGGAAATCTCTCACCGAGCCCTCAAATGGGTATTTGTTATTTTTTTGTGATTTGATACTTCACCAGGACACATTTTTTCCATGAAGCATCACTTCACCACTCCTCAAAATCGAATATCTTCACTTGCATCACTTGTACTTAGGGCACCTCTTCGCCTCTATGCTTGTCCATGCTCGTGTCGATTTTTGTCGTGAGTAACCATCCTGTACTCATGTTTTTATGGTCCCCATTGGACCTTTTCTGTGTGGCAGCACCATCGAGTTGCCCTTGTTTAGAGCATCTGAGTTGAGTCACCATCACATTCATGAAGTCTATCACAAGTCCCTTTGTATCTTGCTATAGTCCTCCATCCTTCATTGCTTGGTTCCTCTCTCGTGTTGCACATTATGGCTTCCAGCCCTTCTGTCCCCTATCCCTCATGATATTGTGTCAGTCGCTGCCAGGTCATCCATGCCCTTTATGCACTAACAAGGGAAGTCATCCATCCGCTACTCAGTATCCCCCATTTCATCATCATCCCTGGTGTCAGTCTTTGAGTCGCTCTACTATTTTCTCTCATGCCTTAGTTGAGGATCCCTTATTCGCGGACCTCCTTCTGTCGACATCAGATCATTCATTCCAGAAGACAGGTCTAAAGGGCGGTGTACCTTAGTTCCAGCTTCCACTCTTGTTTGTTGCCTCAGATCAGGAAAAGGGACTCCTTACAGCCCTTTGACTTGATTTTTTCTCAACTCCAGCTCCTTTCAGCATGATCGAGATCCATATTCTTGATGGTTAAGTGATGCAGCAGCTGATGCCGGTGATTCCCGAGTTTGAGTGAGATGTTTCAACCCTCATGAGGGGGTAGCCCTATAGGTAGCCAACCACATGCCCGGATGACCTCTTCATTATAGCCTTTGATGGAGCTCACTATATTTGATGATGTTGGCCTCAGCCACTTGCAGCGCCTTTTTGATTGCATGTATCAGTTAGATTTTCAGAACCCTTTCCTGTTTATAGGGGCATTTGGGTTGTATTTGTATCTCATGTACTCAGATATTATTGTATAAGTCCTAGCTGCTATCCCAGGCACAATATGTATGTGGGATTCATTATCATGTTTTTTATCTGGCTCATGTTTATACCAGCATGTACTATATAGTTTACTCCCTTGTTTACTGGACGCATTATTCTTTTTACTTTGTCTCGGCAGGCATAGGTATGCCTCCCCTGCTACCTATAGCATAGGTACTCACTCATAAAAGAGACTTGTCACATCTATAAGTCTCACCTCCTCAGGTTCTAATCCTTTAGCACTTCGGTCTACCTTATATTTCTCTCTCTCTGACTTCCCCTTCGGTTTCTAGTGATTGAGTTCTTACAACGTACTTTGGTCATATGATTAGCTCCTAACACTTGCATGCTGGGGGGAAATATGTTACACCATTTTTTGGTCATCTAACTTGTTACTATTAGATGGACCTAAGTACACCATGTAAGACCCATTTTACCCTAATTAAAATGGCTTTCACTATGACAAATAACTTAGTAAACCACCTTTATTAAGTTGTTTATGCTCTAAACAGGAAACCCCTTGAGGAAATATTAAATAAATCTACATTTGTTTGATTTTCCTCAAGGAATAATTAGTTAAACAACAGTTTAATTAATATTCCTGGTCATATTTAACCCAAAACGGGAAAATTAATTAGATAAATCATTATCTATCTTATTATTTTCTTGGAATAATTATTTAAACCTTATTTAAATAATATTCCTTGTTAAATTTGACTAAATCACTCATAAATAATTAAATAAATCATTATTTATTTGATTATTACTCAACCACATCCTTAAAATAATAAATAAATCATTTATTTATTTATTATTTACAAATAAATGGGTTTGACCCAAGTCAAATTCTTTTTCCCTCCAAAAAATATAATAAAATATTCCATAAAAGTTTGTTCTTGATTTGGTTAATAGTATTTTAATTATGCACCAATATCTAGACTAACTCAATATTTTGTTATAAATAGAAGGGTTTTTCCATTCGTTCACTACGTTTTGTTGCCTAAATATCACTCTGGATCTATACTTTTGGTCTAACTTTGATCCACCATCATTGTCATATTTTTCTACTATTTTCTTGTGAGCTCCCTTTGAGTTCCACTTTTTGTTTGAGTTTTCTACACCATCAAGAGAGAGGGATTTTAGATCTGAAGTACCGAGGACTTACAAGAACCCATCCCATTGAGGAGAAATGGTAACATCCTTCTATGTTTTCCTCCCAGGTGCCCTTAATACAAAATTCATTCAACATATTCTTGTCGTTTCTATTGGATGCATGGAGTAAATCTCGTTTTTATTTACTGCTTAATGTCTTTTGATGCATAGATCTATATTTTTGCAGCATTTATCTTGATCACCTAATTGTAGATCTAAGGATATTGGCAGCCATATTTGTTGTTAGGGTTGTTTTTTATGCATAGCTAAAGTGGTCTTTTTTCATACACTTGCAATTAATATTCATACTAACATACCTCAACCGTCTCAAGTGGGTCTTTCAACCGATTACCCTCAAGTCTTGCGCCTCTAGACTCCACCTCCTTTGGCTGGTTTACAACAACCACCTGTATCTGGAATATTAAAACCATAGGTTGTATTGCCCTTTTATGAAATGTGAAAAGGTCCTACCAGTCTTTCCTATTCAAAACCGGGTCCAAGATATTCTGGTTTAGGATGTAATATTGGCAGACAAGCACCTTGGCAGCCATAGCCTCAAATGCCACAACAACAATTCTAACAAAAAGAAACTTACCCAGGTCTTGGTCAACAGATCCCTCAAGCGTTTGGTCATCAAAACAATCCCTATTTGGTTTACGAACAAAAAAATCCTTATGCTAGTGCAGAAACCCCTGTTGCCCAAAAAATTCCATCAGATCCTGGTTATGCTCAACCTGAATTGAATTGACAGTTTCCCTTTGTTCCCACTTTAGAATTACTTGATTTAAACCGGCTTACCAATTATCCCATCAGCTATTCTCCTTGGTGGCTGGTGATACCACATAAATTACCCTTTGAAATTCCTAAATTCTATGGAAACCATAGAGAAGACCCATCAATGCATGTTATGACTTATCATTTGTGGTGCTCATCAAACTCCTTAAATGATGACTTTGTTAGACTACATCTTTTCCAGCGTATGCTTACTGGTTCAGCTGCGAAGTGGTATATTGAATTACCATGAGATTCATTTGATAAATTCACCTTAGCCACTACCTTTTTAACCCACTTCTAGTTACCCATACGATATGAAACTGGAATGGAACTACTGACCAATTTTAAACAGACAACTTCTACTCACATTTCTGATCATATTCATGAGTGGCATCATCGTCATCGAACGGTCAAAACAATTGTTCCTGATCAACTCTTGGCTGAGTGGTTTATTAAGTCCTTACTACCATATATCACCAAGGATGTAGCTAAAGGCGGCGTCATCACTGAAGAGAAAGTCATTATGTGTGCCCAATACTTATATTTGATTTATACTCAGTCTGCCATGCTCTATGAGATAATTCCAAATGTGTTGCGATCAAATTTTATTGTTCCTCTTACATATGGTAAGGACTATCATATCGATGACGATATGATTGGTTCTGCAAACACTCAGACCTCTACTGCACCTGATCCTACACCTTCTTCCAAAATACATGTCGTGTCATCTGACAAAGGAAAAAGTGATGAGCAACCTGAAAGCAAGAAAAAGGGAAAAGCGAAGAAAGTGAAAAATTCAACCCTGCAAGAACGATCATTTGATCAAAAAACTAGAAATTCTTGGAAAACTCATTACCTTTCCTTGATATGTAATGAGGAGCACCTTGTTCAAGACTATCTTGACTGCGCCGAAGTCTCAAAATTTCTTAAGGATTTAGCTACATCTTCTATGTTGAGAAATCCATTTCTGAATCTAGACACAAATATGGTTGCTAGGATCCCGCTTCTAGTTCCCAAGTGCTTATGCTATCTATCACAAAGCAAAAAACTGATGTTCTGGTGTCTACGCAAAATAAATATTACGATAGTCAGACCATTAATCAACCAACTACCTCGACTATGAATCCGTCCACTGAATCAATTCTACCAACTGCTATTCTAGAGTTAACAATAAAGCCACCGAAGGGAGTTCTCCAAAAATCGACTTTCAATCCTTAATCTCGCACAACTCAAAATTGCAATATCGTTGCAGATGTGCGTCAATCACCTTCATATATGTCGACACTTAAGGTACTTCAAAATTTTCCCTCCCAGAAGTAGGCTTTGGTGTTGGAAATCCATGGAATTGACCCGACAGATTCTAATCTTGTAGTCCTGAATCACATGGGCTATGTGCCACAACTACCCGCCGAATTAGCATTTCCAGTCCAAGTAAATGTTCTAAATCACCTTAGTCATCACAATATTATTGATGAGGGATCATATACTTGTATTATGTCTCTCAATTACTGGAAGTCACTTGGCTTTCCTTGCTTATCTCAATTGCCTACGAAGTTGAAAGATTTTGGCGGTCGTACATATAAGCCTTGTGGTATCATCAATAACCTGCATGTCAAGCTAGGGGGGAAAATATAACTGTTGAAGTTGCGATCATTGACGGACCCCTTGATTACAACATTTTACTTGGAAGGGGATGGTTTTACACTATGACTGTGATCGTTTCTACTTAATTTCGAATAACCACCTTCCCTCATAAAGGCGTTATCACAGTCATCAATCAACTCTCCTTATTTGCCTGTAGTTCCCAGGTAACTGGAAGCATTCCGTTAGTTCACACATGCCAACTAGCACTTCAAAACATTGGTGTAGGTCTATTAAATTATTCTTCCCTAATGGGCACCTTTTAATTACCACGGCCTATGATGTCAACAAAAATTGCAAGAATAGAGATATGCTACATGATATCTTCCACTTCATCTAACTTAAGGAAGATTACCATTGATTTTGAAGTTGATATGTTGGGTGAATTTATGTAGCCAAGCCCAATTGAGATGGCATAGCATTCAAATTTCTTGGCTTGGGCAGTGCATCATGATTCATTGTCATCGCTCGTTTGGGTCGATCATTCATTATATTTTGGTATCCTTTTGATCCTTTTTCATCCACATTCTTGACTGATGAGAGTATTATGGAAATTGTGATGCCAAAAAGAGAACCATGGGATAATTATCATCATCATTCCCATCTTCTAGATTACAATGAAGATTATCTTATTGAACTATATTTCCCTACGATATCTGATTTCTTTTCAAATTATGTTCCAATTAATGTCATTGAACCTAAGCGAAACCTGTCAAATATTGAAGAAATGATTTATATCGATATTTCAACCAAACCTGACATAGTAGAAAAAAATCATGTCGGCGTGTCTTTTTCTACATCTGTACTTGACACTTATCGCTCTCTTTTTCATGAATTTTGAGATGTATTTGCTTGGTCTTATAAGAAAATTCCAGGCATAGATTCTAGTATCATTGAACACACAATTAAAATGTACCCTGATGTCAAACCAGAAAGTCAATGCCACCATCCTGTTCATCTGAATAAGGCTGCTGCCATTAAATCAGAAGTTGAAAAACTTCTATGTATTGGTTTCATTTACACTATTCCACTTATTGATTGTGTTTCCAACATTTTTCCTGTCATGAAGAAACAAGGGATAGTCAAAGTGTAAGTCGATTATCGGGATGTGAATCTTGCTTGTCCAAAAGGAAATTATCCTACTTCCTTTATCTACCAAATTATTGATGAATGTGTCGAATGTGAAATATTTTCGTTCATGGATGGATTCTCTAGTTACATTCAAATCAATATTCGCCCAGAGGACCAATATAAGAAATAATTCATCTATCCCTGGGGCACATTCTCTTATCGTAAACTCCCATTTGGTTTAAAGAATGTTGGGGAAATATTTCAAAGAGCAATGAATTATGCTTTCCATGACATTAACAACATTATTCAACCTTATCTAGATGATTTACCCATGAATTCACGAAAATAGAATGATCACCCAATGCATTTGCGAACTATATTTCTACGCTTCCAACACAACAAGATACACCTCAATCCACACAAATGTGTGTTTTGTGTCAGTTCTGGCCATTTTCTTGGATTTTTTGTCTCAAAATATGGAATTTGAATCGACCCACTAAAGGTCCAGGTCATTCTTGATTTGCCTACACCATCAAACTTACGTCAGTTACAGAAACTCAAAGGAAAAGCTAACTTCCTAAGGAGGTTCATACCCAACTATGCAAAAATGGCTAAATGATTTACTCATCTCTTGAAAAAGGGGATTCCCTTCCATTGGGATAAGGTTGTGCAAGCTTGTTTTGATGCTCTTAAATATACCCTAATCCGAGCGTCATTAATGTATCCCCCAAATTATGAGAATGATTATTTCGTGTATATCGCCGCGGCAAATACGACTATTGCTATGGTTTTAGTCCGAGAAGAAGATGGGATAGAACATTTGATATATTATTTGAGTCATAATCTCAATGATACAGAAGTTAAGTATTCATACATCGAAAATTTTTCCTTGGCGGCCATTCATGCTATTCAAATATTTCGCCATTATATCCTACTCCAAAAAGACCATTGTCATTTCGGATTGTAACCCTATGACATAAATTATTTCACGTCAATTTCTGGGAGGAAAATATTCAAAATGGATCATAATTTTACAGGAATTTGATTTGGAATTCATCAAATGCAAGTCAAATAAGTCGTTAGTTTTGGCTGAGCTTCTCTGCGACCTTCACTCTGATAGTACTAAAACTACATCTATTCCAGATGAGTCTTTGTTTATGATTGGTTCATCTGACCCTTGGTAAGGGAATTTTATCATTTATCTCCAAACCCAAACTTTCCATCCCGATACCTCTCTCTCACAACAATGACATATTCGATACCATGTTAAATATTATCTGATCCTCAGCGATACACTTTATCGTCGCGGTGTCGATACCATTAGGGGATTTTTGAGGTCTAAAATGGGCCTCCTAAGAAAAATGTACAACCAAAATAAACTTTATAAGAGCCAATAGGATTCAAGATGATGATGTCAACCATGGGGGATGATTCACCATTTTTTAAGTAAAAGGGTACAAAGATTAAAAAATAATAAAATAATAAAACTACCTTTTCAACTTGTATTTTTAACTTATCTCCCATTTTTTTCACTCAAATTTCAAGTGGTAGTACTCGTTGGATGAAAAATTTAATTCCTCATCCAAGGAGTACCCATTTTTCATACTTTTGATCGGTCCTGCTCGACGAAAAATGATAAATACATGAAAAAACGTGATTGCAATCACGTTTTTCATGTAATTCTCATTTTTCGTCAAGCATGACCGATCAAAAGTATGAAAACTGGGTACTCCTTGGATGAGGAATTAAATTTTGCATCCAACGAGTACTCCTGCTCGAAATTTGATTAAACACTGTGGGAGATAAGTTGAAAATATGAGTTGAAAAAGTAGTTTTTTCTTTTTTCCCTCTAAAATCTGATGATGTAATAAAATCTTATTATATTATTTCCACTATTATTTTATAATTTCCTTAGGAGGCCCATTTTAGACCTCAAAATTCCCCTAATGGATTTTAAGGAGGTGCCTCACTCATGAGGAGGCCGAGAAAGTTTTAAATGATTTTCATGTTGGTTCTTGTGGTGGACATTTGTCTGGGTATGCTACCGTACAAAAGATTCTTCGTGTTGGTTACTTATGGCCAACCATGTTCCACAACTACATTCTCACGATCATAATTTGTCATGTGTGCAAGATATTTGATCGTAAAATATGCATGCCTCCAGCACCAATGCATATTGTCATAGTTGTGGGACCATTTACAAAATGGGGCATTAAATTCATGACCTACAACCCTCATTCGACCGGGGGGCATGGTTATATTATTGTCATCGTCGACTACTTTACCAAGTGGGCAAAAGTAATGCCTAAATTCAATAAAACATACGAAACAAAGGCATTTTTCTTTTTCAATCATGTCGTTTCTTTTTTTGGTGTACCACAAGCTATAGTTACAGATCATGGTAAGAATTTTATCAATAACATGATGAATGATTTGAATGTCAAATTGGGACTATCGCATGATAGTTCTACCCCTTATTATCCACAATCTAATGGAAAATTTGAAGCTATTAACAAGATCCTTAAGTGAATTCTTCAAATAATGATAGGGGTTGATAAATGAAATTGGCATTTAATCCTGTACTCGACTTTGTGGGCATATCAAACCTCAATAAGAAATGTAATCATATTTACTCCCTTTTAGTTGGCGTATGGTATGGAAGCTATCTTTCCAATCCAATGTGAAATTTCTTCATTAAAACTCGCTATTCACCTGCTACTTAACACCTCTAATGAAGAAGCGTGTATTTTAAACCTCGTCCATTTAGATGAAATGCATCATGAAGTCGCATTGGACAATGAAGTGCATATGAGACGAATCAAGGCACAATATGACCAACATGTCAAGCCTCGCATTTTCTCATAGGGAGACCTGGTCTTGCTTTATGATCAGGAAGATGATTTGATACGAACAGGAAAATTTGAGCCACTATAGCATGGCCCCTACATTGTCAAAAGAGTTCTGGCTAAAGGCACCTACAAGTTAATTGAATATGATCGAAATTCATTGGCACAACCTCGAAATGGGTTGTATCTTAAACGTTACTATGCTTAATTAAGCATAGTAAACTTTTCTATCATATTGTAAATACGATTTGATTTGCATTAATTATATTATTTTGTTTTTATAGATTTTTATTAAAGTTATTGATCCACTTTAAATTTCATCACAGATGACTGAATCTTTGGAACCATTCGTTTGGTACGACGATGGTGGTAGTCATAGTACATAGAACCTATCTTCTACAGCATGGGCCATTTTCACTACAGGTGGAAAGTTAGTGAGTTTTCAAGGGATTTGTATCGTTCGATCAACAAACAATATCGTTGAGTATAACACGTTGATCAAACTTCTCTTTGATGCCATTTCATTTGGCATTAACCGCATCATCATTAGGCTAGACTCACATCTTGTCATACTACAACTTCATAGAATATATGACATATACTGTATGAAATCCACCAATTCATCATATGTTCCTTAGAGTTTTACTTTTGGAAATACATTTTGATTACATTTAATATCAACAGATTTCTAGAAACGTGAACACATTAACTGATTCCTTAGCGAATTATGTTTTAAACAGACTTTTGCAACACATGTAAAGACATATTTTCAATTCACATCACACAATTGAATAGAATTGCACATTAAACATAGGAAAAAACTGAAAACAAATAGATAGATAGTTTAGGTTTTCATAAAATTTGTGCCCAAGACACATTGGTCATCTGACCTCAAAATGTATACAAAAATGTCAAAGTAAAACTAGTGATGCTCATGATAACAAGAAACTGCTCTATCTATCCTATGCAATAGCCTCATCCAACAGCTAGGAACACCAATAGTATGGTGTTGTAGTCTCATAGGTAACTCCTCAATCCGACAATATGGTATCCGAAGAGTCAATCCCTCAATGTGGTGCTGCAACGTAGCAAGAATCCCAGTCAAATATAAATCTCGAAGGACTTCTCTCCCGATAGACCTCTCTACTAGTTCATCTACTATCTACTTTGGTCAAACCACTGGTCGCATGCGACCCACATCTGTGTACATAAAACCTTTAGTTTAGTCTTGGAAAACATAAAAAATACAAAAACATGTAGAAACCTTAAAATAAAAAACATGGTCAAAACATTTTTACCCATTGCACCCCATTGAGCGCCATCTGGTAAAATCAAGTCTAGATCTCCACGGAGATCTATGCCATCATATGGATACTCCTCTATGGCAATCATTTATCGTCAGAGCCAGGAAAAGAATGCAATAGAGAATATGATGGTCGATTGACTAGCATTTCTATCCATCAATTCAACCCATCTATGCATTGGAGGATCTCTAGGACCAGATATGCTTAGTGTAACATGTTGCGGCTACATCAATGGAAATCACTATAAAATTAAAGAAATCAGGATCGAGCCATAACTGAAATTATTCTTCGTGACACCCTTTTTTTTAATCAGCTATTCTTTCATCTGAAAGATTACTTCTTCAACCTAGTTGAACACTGTCAGTTCTAGACACTCAAGATCATACCGCATGTATGATTGGTTTGTGACATGTAATGTCATGGAACCAGAAATCTTTGCAATAGGCAAAAGGATAGTTGCCAATGGAAAATCACGCACATCACGAATGTTTATCTTTCCATATTTACTAGGTTCAATACCTGGCTGACAATACTGGCATATTTAATCCTTCACTATCTCTCCTCCAAGAGCAAATCCTACAAGGGAAATAGGAGAATGATGCCTTGAAAATCTAGTGAGAAGTAAACATCCTCAACCAATATTGGGAGAAACTTGTCCCCAATGTGAAAATCTTGCAACACCAGATCCCATGAATGAACTAAGAACTCCAATAGTTAGAGATGTTTCCTCATCCCTAATAATCTAAAGTATTTAGGAAACCCACAATCTCTGAGGGCTATTACAGTACCTTGATCATTTAGGGAAATCATGTCTCATTCTTCATGTTCTCCTTCTCACCAAGTAATGGTCATTTTGATCCAATCAATACCTAAAAGCCAACCCTAAGCTTCATTAGGATCCATTTCATGCAAAAAATTTAGGAAATTTTGAGCACACAACAAGAAACAAATTTAAGAAATGTTCCCAACGCACCCCTGGTCAACGGAAAAAGCATTGCAAATGCATCTGGACTTCAATTCCAGTGCTCTGAAACACATCTTTCGACATTCAAGGGTACGTTACCCTCATAGCATTGTATATTTAACCTAAGGGGATCAAAACCCTAAAAGTTTACCTTGAAATAAAACATAAATGATACTAAAAGAAAGAGAAGGTTCAGATCTCCAAACTGGATCAAACAGTGTGAGAAATCATCCACTAAAACTGTCGCAATCAACCGCTGAAATTTGAAGGAAAAAAAGGTTTAGAGCTCCTAAATTTCAAATGGTAACTATGAAATGGTAAAATTAAATGGTAAAAACTTCTTTTTAATAGTCATTTTTATTATTTTTATCATATTTACTGATGTGACTATATTTTTTGTTCATTTTTACTATGAAACAGGTATTTTTAATCTGTTTTATGATTCTCTGAATAGGTTTTACAATTGATATAGTGAGTTTGAAGTGCATAATTATTCAAAAAATGATTTGACCACAAAGTATATTTTATCCTCTTTTTTTGAGCTTTGATAAAAATGAAAAGGAAACTAAAGTGCACTTTATCTCTTTTTTGAGCTTTGAGAAATGCAAAAAAGGAACCCCTTGGAGTCTTCTTTTAGCTCTTTTTAGACTCGGATAATGCGAAAAAATTGCTGAGCACTTGTATTTTAGAGCTCGTAAAAGTAAATGAAATGACATCTACTTAGTATAAGTTTAACCCTTTTCTGGACTGAGATAGATTATTTATGAAAAAGGAACACCTTATTCAAACATGGCTAAGAGGTTTTCTCAGGTATTATTTTACACTTTTTCGTACCTAAGCAACAAGTTTACGAAAAAGGAATTATGGAAATTTATTTTGGTCCCTTTTTCAAACTCTCTAAACATGAAAAAGGACCAGGTTTTCATTGTCATTAGATTCATTAAAACATAAAATAGCGATGAAATTTTTTGATCATGGCAAGATCAAGTTTCATTATGGCTAGACTAGTTAAATAATTAAATAGTGATGGATTCACTCGAAGGTTCGAATTATAGATCAAGCATATGTTACCATCCTAAAGCTTGTTAAACAATAAATAGGTATTGGTAAGCAATGACTGGGGAAAATTTGGGAAAAAGAACAGAGAAATTTATGGTATTAGGTCGCTCTTGAACATGACACTTTCACTTTATCACCATGATTTGTTTCATTGGGTAATATTCTTGAGGAACTATCATACCTATGGTCCATCATACCATCACTCCGGTTTTGGGTCAATGCTGCCAACTCATTTCATTTTCATCGATATGTTTAAGAGAATTCATCCAATAATTCCTCATCTTTTGAAATATTCATAAACCTTCATTTTCATGACCGCCATCCCTGAACATTGCTACATGAGGTCACATTTTGTCTCCACAATCATTACTCCCATTTCGCGATAAAGTTTCTTCCTGTAAACATCATCTCATCATCTAAGAAGTTAACTTAGAAACATATTTCTAGTGCCTTAGAGCTTGATACATCATCAGCAAGTTTCTTGCTTCCCACAATAGTTTGACATCATCATACCTTCGACCGAGGGATTTTTTTTGGAATTCAACATCAAATCATCTATTCACGCCTTGCAAATTGTACGACGGTACCTTGAGAACCATTAACATCAACGATGGTTTCTATTGTGTCTGTCAACGACTTTCGTCATTGGCTGATAATTATATGATGTCTTCCCATGTTTGAATTCAGACCACATATTTGCATGGTTAGACTTGCACTTGAATGATTGAGTAAACAAGATAGAAGGCCCTGGATCTAGTTTCATCCATTCGGGCTGCAATTTCAGGAATTGTACCACATTATCCATATGATGGCTTTACATACATATGGTCATCCAAACATGGGCCTATATCTATATGCATGTCTATATTTGTAGATGACTGTCTGATTTATGTATGTGTTATGATAGTTTATGTGTTGATCATGGGTATTCCTCCCTTAGTAATTCATGTCCAAGATGTAATATATCATGATGTAATGTATTGCAAATTGATGCAGGTCACAGTCCGCTTCAGATCCTACTCATCACGTCGTATATCATTTCATCTCAATATTATCATTATTTTGATTTCATGCTTTAGGGGGCAGCTGTTACAAGTCAATTTGGGCATCATCCCCCAAGGCTGGTATGAACAGGGTCTATCATCCCCTAATTCAATACTAATAGGGTCTATCATCCCCTATTTCAGTTTCTGTATACCCTAAGAGAATTCATTCCATTGATGGCTTTAATTCATGATAATTCCAACCTTAGGAGTATAGATTATATGATCCATTGAATCGTCAATGCTCATCTGAATGGGACTAGGTGCATTGTAAAGCACTTCTCTCCATGCAAGGGTGCTCTGCAAAGCATTTCCCAACACTTGTGCATTGGTCTTGTTAGGTTCACGTGATTTGATAGATTGGTAGAAAAAATGCACAGGGTAACATCAGACCAATCTTTGGAGTCTTAGGACCTAGCTTTCCTGGACCCAGAGAGGGCTCTCTCTATTGTATGCAAAGGATGTGAACTTGTTTGCTTTTAGGGTTTGATTTTAGGCTAGTTGTTAAGTGTAGGGTTTATTTGATTGTTTTGGTTGGGTAGGATGGTCAAGTAAAATATATGGAATGAGGAAATATTAAAGTCATTTGGCTATGAAGTCTATAAAAGTCATGGAAAGTTCAACAATGGATCGGGTAGCATCACAGGGAAAATCTAGCATGGTCAATGGTTTTTCAAGGTTTATGGGAAATGAGATGGACATCTAGTTTGTGAAGAAAGGTAGGGAAAAGGGAAATCAAGAATCATTTATCATGCAATTTTTTAACAAGAAGGGACTTAAATACATAAGCATAAGAAGCAATCAATAGACAAGGAAAACCAATAACTCTTTGATTCAACATAAGAAAATAAGCATTCAAGACAAACATTCCAATGAAATATATAAGGTGAGAAACTCATTTAACTTCTAGTGATTTCACCTTCAAGGTTAGAAAACATTCAAGATAGACACATAACTTTAATAAAGAAGAGGTAATGTCTAAAAAAAATTTATCATAGTTATGAAGATATCCAAAACAATTATTCAAGCATCGACAAAGGGTATGATTGAAACATAGCCTCTTTGGCAGACCTAATTAATGGTACTTTGGAGAGAGACCTCAATAACAGTGTTTAGTGACATCAAAAAAGAAGGGCTAGCCATAAATCATATTTGATACCTATTGTATTAAACCATTCATGAAATAAACAAGCTTAGGGGCTCTAGAGAGAAATTAAAAATTCTCTAAAATGTCCTAGCAAAAGAAAACATAGAGGCAATGAAGAACAAACAGAGCTAAGGTGCCTTAGAAAAACATTTATTAGTCTAAATCCTTTGTTCTATTGCAACATAGAAAAATGGAAACATAATGAAACATGAGAAAACAATAACTAAATAGAAGCACTTCACCATTAACCAAGCTCAGGGATCCTGCAAGCAAGCCTCCTCCATCAACAAGCAAAACAAGCCATTCATAAGATCCACAACACCAAATTTCTCTTCAACCTCCAAAAGACTATGTATTTCTCCAAAGAGTCATCAAATGAAAAAATTTACAATGAAGCCCTCATGCTCTATTTATTCAGCAAAGGAGGGAAAAAACCCTAGATAAGGTTTGAAAATTTCAAAATCACTCATAAATGTCATAAATGGCCAAGAGACCATGCAAGGCCCAAGGCACAAAATATCCCATGAAATAAATGTCAAAATAACTCCTAGCACATAATTTTAGAGTGATTTGCCTCAAAAAACATTAAAATATCATTTTTCAATCAATGTGTGTGTTTTGTTGACTTTTGCCTTCCTAAGCAGAAAATAGGTCCACTTTTAGCCAAGTTTTTCTGACCTTCCCGATGTTGAAATTTTCCCTGTGATGGCCCGCTAGAAAGCCTGATGAGTATAATTTCCAAATATACCTTTTCTTTTTTTATTGAGCTCCTGTAACCTGTTAAAAAATCCAAATTCCCCAAACTTCTTTGAACGCAATGCCAAGCCTGAAAATGAGGCAAAAAGGTAGAAAATGAGGTGTTTTTTGACCTTTTGAGGGGTCAAAAATGCTCTAAATGCTCTGCAATTTGGTGAGAATAGTTTAATTGGCATGAGAAATCCAAAAATTCAAAGTTATACCTCTGAGGATGTCTGAGGAAAAAGCGTACTGCAAGGGGTGTTGTGCTTATAGGCCTCCAGATTCACAAAAAACCAAAATTTGTCAAAATTTCTTCAAAATTAGTGGATGTATCCTTCATGGGGTTTGGGAGACCTATAGAGAAGCTTGAGCCAAGACTCCAAGGTTAGCTTGGAATTTTCCTCCTTTTAGTGCTTGAATTTCAATGAGGACCTCTTTGAGCTTGGCACTAGTGAGCTTGTTTTTCAAGGCATAGTGTTTGGCCATCTTTTTCTGTAGGCCAAGGTCTCTTTTCATATTCTTCATATGTTTGTACTCATCCTTGTAATATTCAATAATGTATTGTACCATGCCAAGGCTCCTTTGTAGGTCTTTAATCTCTGTATTTTTTCTTTGAAGTAGTATGTTATTAGCCCTCTCCTTGTGTTCATTTTCACTATCTAGGTCAATGATGCTAAGTCCTTGTTTAAGCTCCTTCTTACCTTTCCTACCTCGCTTCACCTTTTGTTTTCCTTTGTCAAGCTTTTGAGCTGAGGTGTATGGCATGCTCCCTTTCCTTTTAGAGGCAGCAAACACAAGCCTTGGCCCTCCCTAATATGTGAATGAAAGAGGTGTGATCGTGGTCTTGTTGGTGTCTTTATCATGGCTCTGATCCTTGCTGCTTTCATCAAACTCTTCATTTTCATTATTAGTATCATCAGACATCATATTTTCTGCTTCATCATTGTCATTTTGTTCTTCATTAAAGCTACTCACCTCTTCATAGATGTGGTCTTTATTTTCATTATCACCCTCTCCACTCCTTTCACTGTCTTCATGACTGTCATGACTGTTGTCATGACTGTCATGGTTGTTTTCCTCTTTGTTGTCTTATCTATCACCGAGGCTTGCTCCTTGGGTGTCACTACTGCCTTTAGCCTCTTCATTTTCCTCATTGTTTTCATCTTTATCTTGGCTACCCTTTTCATCACTACTCAATTAATTTTCATTGTCATCCCTCTCATTTTCTTCATTGTCATTACCCTGCTCTATCTTGATCTTCACTACCTCTTGTTCGCTTGACTCACCATTTCCCTCATCCTCATTTTTTCTTGACTCACCATTTCCCTCATCCTCATTTTGACTTGACTCATTTTCACTCTCACACTCTTTTTCATTTTGTTCTTGATTTCCACTTCCTTCTTCATCTGATGCATCAAGATAAGGGGAGGAAAGGGGGTTCCCTTGAGGAGGTGATATATGTGTAGAGGATGAGGTATGGCCAGTAGGAGGTGATGGAGGATTAGAGGGAGGAGGATGAGATGATGAGGGCAAGTTTGGTTGATGATGGGGATGTGGGCTTGTGAAGACTTCATGGGATATGAACACCTCCCAAGGTATGCCTTTTTGTTCCAGCTGATGTATGAGCACCATCCTGATCAAGGAGTGGTGGAAAAAGCTATGCATTTTCTGGGAATATGTTCTCCTCCAGAAAACAGAAGACATCTTGTCAATTCTCCTATACAAGTAGTAAGGAAACTGAATCATTTTAACCCTTGTGAAATGCATGAGCAATCTAACATGGTAGGAATAAAGTCTAGAGTACCTCCCCTCACAAGTGAAGTACTTCATGATAACCCTCATCAAGGGTGAAAACCTTTGTTTCAAGTGTGAGAAAGGGAAAATAGCCCTATAGCCTTCTCTATACCTAGTTTTGACAAATGGCTCATAATAGCTCATGTTTAATCTTTCTTTCTTGAACCACTTTTCACCAATAGCAGGTATACCCATAGCATTAGATATGGCATTTGCTAATAATTCAAAGTCTATACCTGCAATATTTTCTTGTTTGTTATGTAGGTTGAGAACAAACAACCTTGTAAGCTCTGGGTGGTTTTGTACTTGTTTGAATTTCTCACAAAACTGGAAACATCCCACATTCTGAAAACATGTGAGAATCATGGGAGATGAAGTGATATCCACTGTGCTATGGGATTCAAACCTATTTACCTTCCCTCCCTTATGCTTTGGCCTTATAGGCATTTGGCCTCCTTCACTGCTGACACTGTCTTCTGCTCTTGACATGGTGTTTAGAGATTTTTTTGGACAAACTTGGGTTTTCTTGTGAAAATTAGGCAGGAGGAGTGAAATGAAAATGATGGTGAGGGCAGCTTTTGCAAATGATTGATATGGAGATGGTTTTATGACTGAATTTCTTTGAGCTTGATGGGGGCTTTAATATTTAATTGATTTGTGATTACCCTAGTTCACACCTCCTTTCAAATGACATTTACTTGCTTGGAGGTCAAAAACAGAGTTTTATTAGCCATGAAGACCTAGGGTTTCCAATGACTAGGGTTTGATCATTTATTTTAGCCACTAAATCACCAAAAACACTTGAGGAGGAGGGAAAAAGGCCACCTACCAATTTTTAGCTTGTTTGGATGACTTTGGAGGCGATTTGGAGGTGTTCTTGGTGATCCTTTGATAATTTTTAGGTGGGAGAGGCTTCTCAAGTTTAAGAATAGCGCCTAGCAGAAATTGGGCATGTCGAGTCCTCTTGGTGCAGCGCTGCACACCTCGTGCAGGCTTGCCGGCACCTGGGCACAACACTGGGTGCGAAAAGACCTGTTCCGTCTCTCTACGTGCCACACTGCACAAGCCTTGGGTGATTTAGGCCTCTTTCTGGGCACAGCACTAGCACTCTTGGGCGATTCAGGCATCTGTGTGTAGCATCAAGCCTATGGTGTGAAGGATTTTCTTGGGTGCAGCATCTGGCTGTATGCGCAGTGCCTCCTGTTGGGGTTCCCATGTTTTGGCCAAATTGGCAAGACCAAAAGATAAGACAACATCATAACCACTTTGGGGCCCTAGGATCTAGCCCTCCTGGACCCGGAGAGGGATCTCTCCAATAAAACAAAGAATGGTATATCTTTGAAAGCTCAAATGAGATGTTAGGCTAGTTATGAAGCACAAAGGGGGTTTTAAAATGATTTGGTTGGCTGGTTGCTGAGTTGGTCATGAGATCATGGACTAAGAAAGTAATGGGAGAAAAAGGGACAAAGCAACAGGATGTTTCAGCAAAGAGAATGGGTTAATAAAGTGCCATCCATTAGGCTATGGAGTCATGAAAGGAGAATTACTCACAACAACTAGCCAAAGCTTTCAGAGGGCAAGTCATCTACACTAAAGGATATTTTTAGATATATGATGGAACGGAACATTAAGGGAAGAAGGTGAAAGAAGGAAAGCAACCCAATATTATCTATAGATCAGGCCAGAGGTCATTTAACTCCAGACCTGCTTGGACATACTCAAAGGCAGCTCTCAAAAGAGGGACAAAGGGGCAACTTATAGATTGGACCAGAGGTCATTTAACTCCAGGTCAGCTTTAGCCTGCTCCAAGGGAAAAACAGAGATGAGTCAAAAAAACTAGAATCTATAGATCAGAGAAGGATTTTGAACCTTCAATGCTTTGACCCCAGCAGGAAACATCCAAGTAGTAAACTCCATAATTCATACATCAGCTAGCGGCATATGGAACTACTACACTGGTTAAATTAACTGAGTTTACTCTTAGATAACACATACAACAGAAAACATTAAGGCAAGGAGAGAAGAAACATAGGGTGCCTAACAAGGGAAAATCCTATGCCAAATTTCTGATGCAAGCCAGAAGACCAATGAACAGCATGAAAATGTAATAAACAGAGTTAGGAAAACATCACCAATAGTAATAGGCCAGGATCCTATGAAATGTGCTTGATTAATGATGCAAAACCAGCCATATACATCAGAGCTCAATAGCTATTACAATCCAAACTTCTCATCCCAGCCTACTACATTCAACTACTATGCTACTCTCTCCCAAGACTATTCTAACAGTCAGAATGAATCCCTCTAACAGCAACGGCAAAAGCCGAACAACAACCTTTTCAATAATTACTCAGGGATTATATATAGCTGAAAGAGAGTAGAGGAGGTAGGTGAAGCACTAAATAAAACATTAAACTCTGACTAGAACCAAGGGACCGAAACCCATTCTGCTTTAAATCTTAAGCATTAATCTCTGGCACTTTTCTGGAGGAACGGATGGTCTTCTTCGGCTTCCATTTAATCTGGTATGGTCCTGATGTATTCTGGTTTGCTGTAATCTATAGTACCCTGGGTGAATAAGCAAACTGGTAATAAAAACAGAATGGTCTGTCATACTTGTGCAACAAATGCTCTGAGAGTTTCGGACTGCGTTCTGGGTGGAAATCTCCCCAGGAGCACCGCATATAATAAAAACAGTATGGGAAACCTGTCCATCCTGGGAATAAAACATTCCGCTGATGAAAAGAAATCTTCCGTATAATGACTTCTGTATATCCGTATCCTCTGGTGATCTATGATGTCTTTGACCTTGGTAGCTTGCTTTGAAGGACTTGGTTTGAGGCTTATAGATCTTTATTTTCGTGCTTGAACTCTCTGCCACTTCATTTATGACTCTGTCAGCAAAACTTGCTGTCGTATCGATACTGGTAATCATGGCGGCATTTCAACTTCATAAACTCTGCAAAACCCACAACTGTGTGAAGAAAAATAGGCACGGAGTAGGTGGATGGTTATGGAGGACAAGCAGAATGATAACGCGGTGGTGGTGGAATGGTGGCTTTGGTCAACACAGTGGTGAAAATGCATTTAAATGGTGAAATCAATGAAAAATAGGGTTTGGTGGTGGGATGCAGCGCAGACCGTTAGATCATGGTCCGGGGACAAAGATAAACAGCGGAGATTGACACAGCGGAATGATATATGAAAACAAAACGAAATGCATAGAGAATGTAAAGCTTTAATGCAATCATAGCACCTTGGCTAAAAATGAAAATAAAAAGGAAAAACATGAAATGCAACGGAGATGCGATGAGGTGGGACCCAGCTGGAGGTGGAGGGCGATCAGATCCTGACCGTTGGATTAGACGGTCAGGATTACTTCAGAGCATCGCAATCAGGAAGGGGCGGGGGAATACATTAGCATAATTCTGATTGCGATTGGAAAGGGATGCGATGAGCTCAGGACCGTTCGATCTGGAGGGGAGATCAATAGTGGAGATCGTATCGGGGATCGCAATCGAAGGGGGGACAAGGGTGACACACATCAAAACTTTCGATTGCGATTAGGCGGGAGGCGCGATGGCCGTCGGATCAGCGGAGAGATGGATGGCTAAGATCTATTCGGAGCAATCGTAATCAGAGGAAACGAGGCGTGACACATTACGGATGTTCCGATTGCGATTGGGCGGAGCCAGCGATGACCATCAGATCATGGACCAAATGGACAGACGGGATTAAATCGGGAGATGACGGAATCGGGGATCGGAATATAGGGCTTGCGATTGATCGGAGGGGACAACGATTGGTGGGGAGATGCAATCAGGAAATCAGAGGTTAAAGCGATCGGGGGGAAATGTGATGCGATTGGACAGATCGGAGGTTGGAGGCAAGGACTTGCGATCGGGTCAATCAGAGGAGACTTTCGATCGGGCGATCGGGCGGAATGGTGCGATCGGATTTTAAGTCGCAATCATGCAATCGCAAATATTTGCGACGCGATCAATCACATCGCAAATATTTGTGACTGCGTGATCGGAGCATATATAATAGAACACACGATTGGAAATGATTGCGATTGTAATGCAGCGGGGTTTATATAATATAAACTTTGTAATAAAGTTTATTACAATGTATGGTGGGGCATGGAAAGGGGGAAGTGGTTATAAAGGGCGGGACTTAATAATAAACGTTTTATTATAAAGTTCAATGGGTATGGTTGGGGTTAGCGGAAAAGGGGCTAAGCCCTATTATAATGTGGCAAAGTGGGTTTTTGCCCATTTTTAATGCAATTTAAAGGTTGGGAAGGGGAACGATAAAGGGAAAAAGGGGAAATTGGCAAACAAAGGGCAAGGGAAGAATATGAAGGGGATTTGGGAGGGTCTGAAAGGTAAGTGGGGAATTTAGAGGGGAGAGGCAAGAGGATGAAAACAAAGGCTCAGGGGTAATGAAATAAGATGGAAAAGGAGGCCTTTGGGCATTTCTTCAAAAACATAGAGGCTTTATAATGGAAATCAGCAAAGGGGATTTTATCAAAGGAAAAAGGCACAAGGAGACTTCAAGGATGATGTGTTTTCAAGGGAAATGCATTCCTTGAAGGCTCAGAAACATTTTAGCCCCCTGTTTGCTTGTCAAAAATTTATAGGGGGTTAACAGTGGCTCCACATGTGGATGGATTTTTCTTGAAGGAGTCAAGAATTTAGAAGATGATATTTGGTGTAGGCCAGATGCCTGCTGCTTGGCACATCCCCTTTTCTTTCTTAGATCAACTGCCACAAATCATGAAGACATCATATCAGCAGTAAACATTCTCCCAAACAACTACCTACCCACACTATAGTCCTAACATTTTCTTCTGGGTGCATTTGGACTTGTAGACCCTTTACATCATCAATTTTTGCAAACAGGAAAATCAACCTATTCTACTACTTCTACCCTTATTGCTCCATGAGACCAGATTATACTATTGGCCTCATAGTTTATCTACCTAATCTAATCTCTGCTAGGATTAAACTGTCTAGCAGATTTCTTCTCTACATTCTAAGACAGAAATTGAAAATAGTCAAGCCAGGATTAGACTGTCTGGCTTGCTGGACTTTGAAGAAATTAAAACAACTGACTACATTCTCACATGCTGAGCTTTATTTTAGACTTCCTACCTACCCTACTCTAACTAGAAATCTCTGATGCTCTAGGTGATACGATAATGCCAATGCAGCCAATCAAGCAGTAGCGAAAAAGGATATGAGAATTGGCTGCCTGTCAGAGATAACCACTAGGTGCTCTGCCTGTGGTCCTTCGAAATTGAGGTCACCATTAGTAGTGACCATTCCTGGTGAATCTGGCCCTAGTGAAGGTTCAATGCTGGAGAAATTGAGCTAATCAGGGCCTCCATATATTCTGCCATAGGATCAATGAACACATGATGTACACTTTCTTCTTTCTGTCCTGCCATGACTGGTAGGTTGTCTTCATCCTGGGTAGCTTCGATTATTGCGTCTTCCACTGCATCCTCAAAGTGGATCTTGAAATCCCATTCATATTCTTCTTGCACATCAAAAAGCAGTGGAATCTCTTCTTTTTTAGGAGGAGGGAGACTTTCCAAAAAGGCTCTCGGGTCTCTGGACTGGTATGATTTCTCTTGTGAGTTCAAAAGTTCAATCTCAGCTTCATACCTTTCAATCACCAGCTCTAGAAAAATTTTCTTGATCACGGGTCCGCCTTTTGAGCTGAGAGGAATAGCCCTTGGAAGGTCCTCCACCTTATATTATGCCAAGTCACCAAAAATTGTATCACGACATACTGCCGTGAAATATGGAAACATTTCTGCAAACCGTTCAGGGTTTTCCATTAGTGAAGTGACTTGGTCTTTGGCATGGATGTTGTTGTACTGCGACATGGTCTCCTAGTGGAGTCTTGTGAACACACAGATAACCAGTGGCCTACTGATCACCAGTGGAGTCTTTAAATCGTTTAGGAACTATGGAGTCGCTAGGTGGAAGGTTTAGGATTTTACTGTCCACCACAGTGGTTTACCAAATCAAGGCTGATTGGTCTCTGTTCCCCAGCGGAGTCGCCATTATGTTGGGGTTCCCATGTTTTGGCCAGATTGGCAAGAACAAAAGATGAGACAACATCAGAACCACTTTGGGGCCCTAGGATCTAGCCCTCCTGGACCCGGAGAGGGATCTCTCCAATAAACCAAAGAATGGTATATCTTTGAAAGCTCAAATGAGATGTTAGGCTAGTTATGAAGCACAAAGAGGGTTTTAAAATGATTTGGTTGGCTGGTTGCTGAGTTGGTCATGAGATCATGGACTGAGAAAGTAATGGGAGAAAAGGGGACAAAGTAGCAGGATGTTTCAGCAAAGAGAATGGGTTAAGAAAGTGCCATCCATTGGGCTATGGAGTCATGAAAGGAGAATTACTCGCAACAACTAGTCAAGGCTTTTAGAGGGCAAGTCATCTACACTAAAGGATATTTTTAGATAGATGATGGAACAGAACATTAAGGGAAGAAGGTGAAAGAAGGAAAGCAACCCAATCTTGTCTATAGATCAGGCCAGAGGTCATTTAACTCCAGACCTGCTTGGACATACTCAAAGGCAGCTCTTAAAAGAGGGACAAAGGGGCAGCTTATAGATCGGACCAGAGGTCATCTAACTCCAGGTCAGCTTTAGCATGCTCCAAGAGGAAAAACAGAGATAAGTTAAAAAAGCTAGAATCTATAGATTAGAGAAGGACTTTGAACCTTCAATGCTTTGACACCAGCAAGAAACATCCAAGTAGCAAACTCCATAATTCATACATTAGCTAGCAGCATATGGAACTACTACACTGGTTAAATTAACTGAGTTTACTCTTAGATAACACATACAACAGAAAACATTAAGGCAAGGAGAGCAAAAACCTAGGGTGGCTAACAAGGGAAAATCCTATGCCAGATTTCTGATGCAAGCCAGAAGACCACTGAACAGCATGAAAATGTAATAAATAGAGTTAGGAAAACATCACCAATAGTAATAGACCAGGATCCTGTGAAATGGGCTTGATTAATGATGCAAAACCAGTCATATACACTGAGCTCAATGGTTGTTACAATCCCAACTTCTCCTCCCAGCCTATTACAATAGAAACTACTATGCTACTCCCTCTCTCCCCAAGGCCCCCCTTTCTAACGGTCGAGAATGAATCCCTCTATGACCGCGTGGCGGCCGAAACAACAAACTTTTCAATAATTACACATGGATTATATATAGATGAAAGAGAGTAGGAGGTAGGTGAAACACTAAATAAAACATTAAGCACAACGAGAACCAAGGGCGGAAACCAATCCTGCTTTAAATCTTAAACGTGATCTACGGAACTTTTAAGGAGGAACGGATGGTCTTCTTGACTTTCATTTACTACAGTATGAATACGTGTATTACGGTTTGCTGTACTGTGGTACCTGGGTGAATAAACAAATGAAGTATGCTGGATAGTGCGCCATGTTTGTGCAACAAATGCTACGAGTTCGAAATTGCGTTACGGCGGAAATCTCCCGGGAGCCTGACATATAATGTAAAGTATTATGGGAAACCTGTCCATCCTAGGAAGAAAACATTCTGCTGATGAAAAGAAATCTACCGTATAATGAATTCTGCATATCTGTATCCTCTGGTGATCTATGATTTCTTTGACCTTGGTAGCTTTCTTTGAAGGACTTGGTTTGAGGCTTATAGATCTTTATTTTCATGCTTGAACTCTCTGCCACTTCATTTATGCCTCTGTCATCAAAACTTGCCACCGTATCAATACTGGTAATCATGGCGGCGTTTTAACTTCATAAACTCTGCAAAACCCACAATTGTGTGAAGAAAAACATGCACGGAGGAGGTGGATGGTTACGGAGGACAGGCGGAATGATAGCGCGGCGGTGGTGGAATGGTGGATTTGGTCAACACAGTGGTGAAAATGCATTTAAATGGTGAAATCAATGAACAATAGGGTTTTGTGGTGGGATGCAGCGCAGACCGTTAGATCGTGGTCCGGGGACAAAGATCAACGGCAGAGATTGACACAGCGGAATGATATATGAAAACAAAACGAAATGCATAGAGAATGTAAGGCTTTAATGCAATCATAGAAATCTGGTTAAAAATGAAAATACAAAGGAAAAACATGAAATGCAACAGAGATGCGATGAGGTGGGACCTAGCCGGAGGCGGAGGGCGATCAGATCCTGACCGTTGGATCGGACGGTCAGGATTACTTCGGAGCATCGCAATCGGGAAGGGGCGGGGGAATACATTAGCATAATTCCGATTGCAACTGGAAAGGGATACGATGAGCTCAGGACCGTTCGATATGGAGGGTAGATCAACGGTGGAGATCGTATCGAGGATCGCAATCGGAGGGGGGACAGGGGTGACACACATCAAAACTTCCGATTGTGATTAGGCGGGAGGTGCGATGGCCGTCGGATCAGCAGAGAGATGGATGGCTAAGATCTATTTGGAGCAATTGCAATCGGAGGAAACGAGGCATGACACATTATGGATGTTCCAATTGCGATTGGGCGGAGCCAGCGATGACCGTCGGATCATGGACCAAACGGACGGATGAGATTAAATCGGGAGATGGCAGAATCAGGGATCAGAAGACAGGGCTTGCGATTGATCGGAGGGGACTACGATCGGGAAATCGGAGGTTAAAGCAATCAGGGGGACATGCGATGCGATTGGACAGATTGGAGGTCAGAGGCAAGGACTTGCGATCGGTTCAATCATAGGAGACTTGCGATCGGGCGATCGGGCGGAATGGTGCGATCGGAGTTTAAGTCGTGATCGCGCAATCGCAAATATTTGTGACGTGATCAATCGCATCACAAATATTTGCGACTGCGCGATCGGAGCATATATAATAGAACACGCGATTGGAAATGATTGCGATTGTAATGCGGTGGGGTTTATATAATATAAACTTTTTAATAAAGTTTATTACAATGTATGGTGGGACATGGAAAGGGGGAAGTGGTTATAAAGGGCGGGACTTAATAATAAACATTTTATTATAAAGTTCAATGGGTATGGTTGGGGAAGTGGTTGGGGTTAGCGGAAAAGGGGCTAAGCTCTATTATAATGTGTCAAAGTGGGTTTTTGCCCATTTTTAATACAATTTAAAGGTTGGGAAGGGGAACGATAAAGGGAAAAAGGGGAAATTGGCCAAACAAAGGGCAAGGGAAGAATATGAAGGGGATTTGGGAGGATCTGAAAGGTAAGTGGGGAATTTAGAGGGGAGAGGCAAGAGGATGAAAAAAAGGCTCAGGGGTAATGAAATAAGAGGGAAAAGGAGGCCTTTGGGCATTTCTTCACAAATAGAGAGGCTTTATAATGGAAATCAGTAGAGGGGATTTTATCAGAGGACAAAGGCACAAGGAGACTTCAAGGATGATGTGTTTTCAGGGGAAATGCATTCCTTGAAGGCTCAGAAACATTTTAGCCCCATGTTTTCTTGTAAAAAATTTATAGGGGGCTAACACCTCCCGCTATATGCATAGCGCAGTGAAAAAAATGCACTGTGGAAAGCCCTATTCGCACAGCACCAGGTTCTGTTGAGTGTTTGTGGATTTTTTCAAATGCACAATGAGTTAAGTGATAAGTGAATTGACCTTTGATAGTCTTAGGCAAATAATTGATATTTTTTAAAACCCACTTTTTAATGTTTTTAAATCTCTTTATCATTACACTGACTTTTTCATTTGTTGTGTAGGTGAATTGAGGAACCTTTAAGAAACCCATTTTCTCTTGATGTAATATTGCTGGAGAAATGAAATGGTCCTTTTTTACCTTGAGGGCCTCAGCACTGTCAAACCTTAGTTTGCACTAGGAAACTGAAAAACATGTCACTTTATCCTTTTTTGACATTTCTGAGTGTGAGTGTCATGAAAACATGTTTTCTTCCCTCTTTACTGATTTTGGCAGTGAGGCATAGTAAACATATCTCTGACAAGTGTTTTTCCCCGTTCATAAGTATGTATTCCATATCTCCTGTTTGACCACTTTTGATTTTTTGCAGGTGTCATGACATACTGAATTTGCCCTTTTTTACATTTTTGGAGTTTGACACTTTCAGTCACATAACAGTAACTTCATGATTAGCTTGATTTCTCATTTTGAAACTCAATCCTATGCTTTCATTCCTTTGACCATTGAAGAGCAATTGACTACACTTGAAGACTTGATCTACATCACATTGATACTCTTTGCATTCTTTCCCTTTGAGGCAGTGAAGCATTGTTACCTTAGCAAACCTTAGAGATCACCTTTGTTGGGTATGTGTTATATTCTTTCCACGACTAGCCCCACGTGCTGTACGTTGCGTCGGGCGCAGCAGGGGGGCGGGAGCCCCCCTGTCGGGGTCTGGGGCAATGACCCGGCAAAAAAAATTTTTGGTATGCGGTCCCACTCATAGGCGGACCCACCCATGTTTTGTGCATGAGTTTGCACATGGTTTTTGGGTACGATGGTTTTCGGCCCCTGGTATTTTGTAGATTCAGTCAAGGGCACTACGGTTATGTTCTAATCTAGGGTTAATGGATTGGGGTTTATGTATGCTTCGGCATGTATATATATGTGTTGTAACACTAAAAGGAATAGAATGAAAAATCAAGCTGGTAGTCCCGATTTGGGATCCAGGGAAAAATATCTGTGTTTATCTATTTTATGTTTTATGCTCTCGCTATTGTTTATTTTCTGTTATAAGATTCGTGTGTAGATAATTTATGTTCAGGGTTAAAACCTACAACCTTCAATAGCCTTTTAAAACCTTCTGCCTGTTGTCATCATGGAGGCTCCTCATCTTCATTTCACCTACTTTTCCTATCCTTCCGAAACCTTAGGTTTTAGGGCTGTTAGAGAAAAATCATTAGTGTTGTCTTCTAAGTTCTCTTTAGCCCTTTCAATTTCATTCATTTATGTTCAGTTCACCTCACCTTTCTCCCTTCTTCATTTATAACTTCTAAAAAAAATCTTCAATTCATGCTTGGTTGAGCTAGGGTGCCTCTATCCTTGTGATTTTTTGCATGGGCTCTTTGCTTAGCACATTGCTTGTCCAATCAATCCTAGAAACCCTGATTTTCCCTGAACATAGGTTGCTTACTCTTCCATTAGCTTGTGTGTACCTTTAATGAGAAGCAGGCCTCTTACCTTACCAATTTTTCTACTGATAGTTACCTTGACACTCCTGCAGAAATGTCAATCATGGACAACTGTTCTTTGCAGATTTGAACTTGATTAAGGAGGTCTTCCTTGAAGGTTTTTTTTTTTTTCCTGACCTGTCTTGGATCAACAGATGCTGACCTTCTTTCCATTTGATTCAGCTTCTTAGCACATGAACAAATATTTATTTAGAACACCAAGGACAACCCTACAACCTATGAGACCAAGTGACCTAGTGGGAGGTTCCTTAGACTTGTCCTTTGACTGAAAGCTTGGCTTAGGGTCCTTAAATATGAAAAAAAGAGTTTTTTATAATTTAATGTATTGAAGATCCAAAATCCAATATACTTGATTTATCTAAAGAGCCTACAGAGATAGTTTTGAGACCATCAATGCTAGAGGCATCTGGGAAACACAAGAAGGATTAAGTTGGTTGGTGATCCTAGGTGGCAAGTGGAGGGGTGAGGCAAAGGAAAAACAGAGTGTTGAATTCATAGGTGGAAAAACATGATGAAGATGAGTGGCATGAGCCCATGATGGGTCTTCTAGGAATGATAGGTTGACCATGACATGATAGAGTAGTGAAAAGGTGAAAAATTGTATCCTAAGGATAATGAAGGCAGTGAGATTTCTAAAACTCACAATATTCATGAATTTTGTTTTTAGAAATCTAGGATAAGCATTTATTCATCTACAAAAAGCAAAAATTACTGATGACTAACAGTGGCTCCACTTGGGGAGGGCAACTCCTTTTTAGGAGGTGTCCATAATTTCAGATCTCTGGGTTCATGAAGACCAGTGCATCATCCATTGGGATGACTTTTCTTCTTTTCATTTGTTGATGTTTATTTTTGAAGTTAGGATCTCAAGAACCTGAAAAACATGATTACTTCAACTTCATCTCTACCTACCCATCTTACTTGGCCTAGCATTTTTTTTTTCCTTGGGTGCACTTGAACTGGAAAACCATTCACATTCTTTTATTTTGTAAGAAAAAACAAACTATCTACTTCTACCCTTATCATTTCCAAGAGTTCAGATTATGCTAGTGAACCCTTTTTATTCTCTACCTAGACTAACTGACCATCAAGATTAAGTTGTATGACATACTTCATTCTCTAAACTATTTGACATGAAATTGAAAACATGGTTTGAAGCAGGATTAAGCAATTTGTTTCACCATGGGCTGTGGCATTGGAAAACGCTGCACACATACATTATTTTTGTACAAACAAAACTAGAAATATGAGGGTTGTGTTTCATCCTTTGTTAATCATCCCTATATTTCTCTTTGGTTCAAATTTGATCATGGAGAACCAGTATATTTTATTCCTAATCTATTCCTACTGACAATTCAAGTTTAGATGTTTGAAAAGTTCTCTTTTACTAACCTATCGACAATAAATTGAAAACATGTTCATCCATGATTAGGCTAGATGACTGAACAACACTCCTTTTTGAACAAGTAGTGGCATTTAGGCTTGCACACTTTCAGTATTACTATTTTTTGGGTATGGGGCTTGTTTCGGGAAATAATACACTAAAGGTCTTGGGTTGACAACCTTCACAGATCAGGGGAATGCCATTCAAGAAGGACTCACTTAACCAAATTTTATACTGAAAAATAGATACTACTGGTTGCAGAACTTACCCAAAAGTCCCTTAGTTGATGTAGATCTCGCGGGGTGCAAACCCCCTGCAACACTTTGTGCTCTGAAACCTGTAAATCCACAAAAAACGAACGCAAAAACCTAGTTGTACAGCATATATAGTTCCTAGATGTCAGTGAAAACCATGTATAATATCATAAAAACAATATGAAATGTTCAATTAATGATTATTACACATGTATGAAGAATCATAAACACGTGAACATCGGGAACAAGATGGCTCTTCTTATTATGAATGACATGTACAATAATCAAAACGTGGAGAGATCACTTGAATCCTGCCACAGCCTTTTGTTAGTGTCCCGTGATTTGGCATATTGGCAGACCAAATGACAAGGTAACATGGAACCAAGCTTTGGAGTCCAAGGACCTAGCCTTTCTAGACTCAGAGAGCGATCTCTCTATTGGGTGCAAAGGATGTGTTCTTTTTGCTCTAGGATTTTGATTTTAGGCTAGTTATGATGTGTAGGGTTTTTTATTGTTTTGGATGTGTAAGATGGTCAAATTTAATAATAGTGAGAGGATGTCAAATCCATTGGGCTATGGAGTCAAATGAAGTCAAGAGTGCCTAAATGATGAAACAAAGTGTATTGCAAGGCCAATTTAGCAAGGTTAATGGATCCCTAAGGTGATGTATGAGGTGTCATGAACATCAAGTTGGGGAAAAGACTAAGAGGTCTTACACATATATAGTCTGAAGCATAACTCATGAGGTACGGAAAACTATTGATCTCTATGAACAATACTCAAACAGATGAACATTCCAGTGAAACATAGAAGCATTAGAACTCCTAACTTTAGAAATTCACCTTCAGATTTTGGGAAAACATACAAGATTTAAAAAAATAACTTAATTTATGAAGAGGTAACTCCTAAACATCATATTTCAAGCTATTGGGAACTTTGAAACAATTTGACAAGTGTGGACAAAGGGGAATATCGAACGAGACCTCTTTACCTTAACCTAATCAATCAATATTCCACATAAAGGCTTCAAGATAGGGTTTTGAAAACTTCAAATAAGTAGGGCATACCATGAATCATACTTGTAAGCTATCATACTAACCATTCATGAAACTAAAACAAATTTTTGGGGGACCTAAGGAGCAATTAAGAATTCCTTAAGATGGCCAAAAGAGGAAAACATCAAAGCTATAACAAATAGGACATTTGAGGTGCTTCGAAGAGCATGTCTCAACCTATACTTTTCTGTCTTAAAGAAGCCAAGAAGAATGAAACAAAATGAGAACAAGAAAACATAAATAAGTTAAGAAAACATCACAATTCACCAAGCTATGGAATCCTGCAACCAAACTTTTCCATCATCAAGAAAAACTAGCCATTCATCCACATCACAAAACCAATTTCTTCTCCAAGCTCATAAAACCATGTATATTGCTCTTAAATCTCATCAAATTCCAACAAAATACATAGGGGCCTCATGCTCTATTTATGGAGCAAATGAGGACTAAAACCCTAAATGTGGTAGGAAAATGTTAAATATAGTCATAAATATCATTTATGGCCAAGAGACCATGCAAGGCCCAAGGCACATAATATCCCAAGAAATAAATGCTAACATAAATATTTGCACCTAATTCTAGCTTAATTTGCCTCAAAAAACTCAAAAATATCTATTTGCAATAAATGAGTGTCTTTTGTCGACTTTTGGTCCAAAACACAATAGGCAGCCTCTGTGCATAGTGACACTTCAGCAGAAAATACGGTCTCTTGCACCTGAGTTTTGGACCCCTTCCCTACACCATATTTGGCTCCGTGATGGCTCGTTGCAAAGCCTGATAAGTATAATTTCCAGAAATTCTTGAATTGTGCTGCGTGGAGGCCATTTACCTATCCAAAAATCAAATCTCCCAACATTTCTATATGCGCAGCGCCTGGTCTGAGAATGAGGTGGAAAGGTCAAATATTTGATTTTTTTGACTTTTTGAGGGGGTAAAAATGCTCCAAATGATCTGAAAAATTTGTGAGAAGACTGTTGGTGATGTGAGAAATCCAAAAACTAAAACTTTGAGAGCTGAGGATGCACCAATTTTGTGCGTAGTGCCTACAATACTGCGCATAAAGGGGTCAAAATTTAAAAAAAACAAAACAAAAAGTTGTCCAATTTGCCTTAAACTTTGTGGAGAGGTCCCTCAAGAGGTCTTAGACACCTATTGAGAAGCCTCAGCTAAGAATCCAATGATTTCATGCACTTCGGTTCTTTTTAGGTCTTTCAGCTCAATGAGGGCCTTCTTTAGCTTGGCACAAGCAAGCATGCTTTTCCTTGCATAATGTTTTGCCATTTTCTTTTGTAAGGCAAGGCCCCTTTTGACCTCCTTGAAATGATTATTCTCTTCTTTGTAATATTGGATAACCCTTTGTGCCATATCAAAGTCCCTTTCCCACTCCTGAAGCTGTGCATCTTTCTCCAAAAGAAGCAATCTAGTGTTCATCTCTTGGTCCTCATTGTCACTATCTAGATCAATGAATTGAGGACCTTGAGAAGTCTTCTTGATCCTCTTGCTTCTTCTTACCTTTAATAGTTGTTCACCCTTGTCCATAATTTCCTTTTCTCTATCTTTATGCTTGATTGATGGAGGAGAGATGGCCCTTTTCCTTTTTGAGGCAGTAAACACATCTCTTGGTCCTTTGTGGTAAGTGTATGTGAGAGGAGTGGTGATGGTTTTGGAGGTGTTTCCATCATGGCCTTAATTTTTGCTATGGTCACCAGCACCTTCATTCTTGCCATGGTTTTCATGAATCAACTCATGCTCCAATCGGTCATTGATTTCTTGATCTCTAGCCTCATTATCATCATTGCTTTCTTCACTGTTTTCTTCACTGTTTTCTTGCCTCTCAAATTGATCACTACCCTCCTCATTTTCCTTGTTTTGACTCTGTCCTTCACCAAGGCCTTCTTCTTTGCCACTTTCTGCATTGTCACTTTGGATTCCTTGGTCTTTTAGAGGTTGATTTGTGTCATGATAGTCATGACAGCTTTCATGACTATCATGAATATTTTCTAAGTTGTCTTTCTCATTGACTTATCTCTTTGTGCCTTTGTTGTGGTCTTTGCCTTCATCCTCAAACTATGTTTTAGCCTCCTCACTTGTCTGCTCTTGGTCTTGAATTTCTTCATCTTCTCCCTCTGTCTCTTGATTGTCATCTTCTTTATTCATTTCAACACTTTTATCACCATGATTAGGCTCACTGTCATGCTCAGAACCATCTTTCTCTTGGTTGTCTTTTCCATCCACCTGCTGACTGTCATCTTCATTTTTATTTTCACAATCCCCTTGGCTGTCATCTTGCTCATCATCAACACTCTCTTCTGCATTTGATATTGTTTTATGAGTGTCATCACTATCACTATTTTGATCCTTTTCATCACTATGTTCTCACTATCACTATTCTGCCCCACTATTTTCTTTACTTTCCTCATCAACTTCTTGATTAATATCTGTATATGTATCACTGTTTTCTTCCTCTGTATCACTTTCATCTCTCTCCTCATTTCTGCTATCATTGTTGTTTTCTTATTTTACCTCAGTTTCTACTTCACTGCCCTTATCCTCTTTACTTTCCTCATCACCTTCTTCCTCATTATTGTTGTTGTCATCATTTTTTTCTTCAACATTAATTTCCTTTTTTCTCCATCTATCTCTGTTTCTACCTCACTGTTATTTTCCTCCCCATTGTCATTTGTTTGCTCCTCATTAGAGCTGCTTTCATTACTTTCATTTGATTCATTAGGAGAAGAGATAGAAGGTGAATATCCTTGTGGTGAAGGCAGATGTGTAGATTATGGAGGAGTGGAGGTAGGTGTGTGTGAAGTGCAAGGAAGATTTTGTTGAATGAAGGTTTGAGGATTGGAAAACACATCATGTGAGTTAAAAACCTCCCTAGGGATCCCTTGTTGCTCCAGCTGGTGTAAGACAATCATTTTGAACAAGGAGTGGTGAAAAAGGCTCTTCATTTGGTGGGCATAATTTATCTTCTTGAATACTGAGGCCATCTTGTCAATGCTTCGGAAGAGGTAGTATGGTAGGTTCAACAATTTTACTTTGGTGAAATGCATCAGAAGCTTTATGTGGTATGAATAAACCCTAGAGTACCTACCCTCACAAGTGAAATATTTGATAATCTGCCTCATCAGTAGTGCATACCTCTCTAGCAGGTGGGAAAATGGAAAAATAGCCTTGTAGCCTTGTTGACAGCTAGGCTTGAGGTAGGGCTCATAGTAGCAAAATCCAACTTATTTTGTTTAAACCATATCTCACCAATGTCTGGAATTCCTGTGGCTTTAGAAATGGATTCATATGAGAGTTAAAACTCCACTCCTGCTAGTTTGACTTGGTGATTTTGTAAGCTTAGGATGAACAACCTAGTCAATTCTGAGTGGCTTTGGACTTGCTTGACCTTCTTAAAAAATGGATAACACCCAACATCCTGAAAGCATGAAAGGCTCATGGGAGAGGAAGTAATTGGAGTGGTGTATAAGGGCTAAAACCTATTAGCCCTTCCTCCCTTATGTTTAGGCTTGGAAGCCTTTGGCATTCATCACTACTGGTATGAATCTCTCCTTCAGACATGGTGACTGTTTTTAGCACAAAAGGATTTTTAGACTTTGTTTGAGAGCCTTTAGGTCAAAGGATGGCAATGAGTGAGGTGAGGGAAAATTTTTCAAATGAGGGCTAAGATGAAGCATTCAAGGAGTGTGTCTCATTTTTTAGAGGTTGGTCTACTGTCACTGAGTGTCTTTACATATTTAACAACCCTTCTCTTTGCAAACCCTAACCTTAGAGGTCAAAAATTGATTTTCATGAAACTTAGGGTTTGGTGATAGCAAGCCAAGAAATACCTTCCTAGATGATGAAAAGAACACTTGGAGAGTGAGAAAAAGGAGTCACCAACCTTATTTGACTATTTGCAGAAGATTTGGAGGCAAAAAACTTGAGATTTTGACCTTTTTGAGCAAAACTGGCCAATGAATGGTTGTGCGTAGCGCCTGCCTAACTACAAATTCAGGTCGGGTTAGGTTCGCTTGCCGGAGGGCAGCGCTAGGTCAACTCGGGCAAGATATGGGCCATTCCAGCCCATGAATGCTTGGCAGGTGTTGATAGGCAAGTCGGGAAGTTTCACGTATACACTTGATACTAGATTTTCATGTTTTTATTTTTAATGGGCCTTCTCACCCAATTATTCAACTCCTAAGTGAAAATAGCAAAAGTTAATATTCCAATTTATTGAAGGAAAAGTTTGGAATATTACAGTCCTCCCCTCCCAAATGTTGATTGTCCTTAAGAAACTGCAAGGATAGAACTGAGAAGTTGCTCCCATGGCATGGATACTGAAAATTGTTGGGAAAACATCTTCCCCAAATGGATCCTCCATCCCCAAGAAATCATCCAAACAAAATGAGCCACCTCCCAACAAGGCAACTCCTGAAAATATCCTTCCACCTCAAGCTCCGGAAATGAAGGTGGGCTAAAAATCTGAACATGGTAAGCATCATAGCTTACCCCAAGTTTTCCTCCTCTCCACTTATGATAAGTGTAGAGTGTGTGATGATCCTAGGCTACAAAAGTATTGCCCTCAAATGGAAAAGTGAAGAACAATCCTCCAAAGAGTTCTCCTCTAATGTTGAAGAACAAGCTGGCCCAAAATGTTTCATCCATGATGAATAGGACATGATCATCATAGAGTACCCCAATGAGAAGTTTTCTCCAAATTTTACATGATGATGCATAATACAAACAATATCTCAAGAGGATATAGCACAGTTTCATCCACTGCAACTTCAGAAAATAGTATGGCAAGTAGCATACAAGAATCATCTCACCTACTAATGAATAGTAAATAGCCGAATGTGCTATCAATACATGATCATATACTTGCCCATGATTATACAATGGATGAATATAAATCTCATGGCCCACCTCAAAAGAGAACAAACATGTGGTTGTGGTGGCCATATCTCCTCCCATGCTCCCATTAGAACATGTAGTGCAGAAAATGTGGGAGTTTTCTCCCCTCAAGGACACATTCAACTCATGTGTCAATCTCCCAATCATGCTCTCAAAAATAATATAACCAATATCAGAAAGTGAAGACATGATCAGTACAAGAATGAAGGAAATACTGATGGCTTCATGTGGTGCTTGAAGATACCAACAGTCTCCTAGGTGTGTACAGCGCAGTTTTACAAGTTTCTTCTTGGGAAAAGTACAAGGAAAAATGTTTCTTTTTAAATGGTTAATCATGCATGTCTTCATATGGTACATGTTTGAGTGCAACAACTGAACATAAATGTGTTGATAAAACATTTTCCCAAGGCCACATAAAAGATAGCTGCCTCCATCATATAGATTGGCTCAACAATGATCATGGAGCAATGTGACAAGCTTGCCCCCTTGTGAAGCAATGCACTGCATAATAATGGTAAGATTATTCAAATCAATGAATGTATAAAAAAAATTCTTACCATATGCCGGAAGTAAGATGGTACATGGATCCATGAGTGAGTTCTCCATATTGTTTTGGCATGCTATGAAGATAAATGAACCATGTGCTACAAGAAGATAATCCTCCTTATACTTGGAAACCCAAGTCAAGAAGAATATGTCATAGTGATAGATGTATCTATCCACCACTCTATCATCATCACCTCCTCCTTGTTCACCAAGTGCATCCAAAGTGAAGTGATCCTAGGGACACTCCATCCATAAATCTCTGCTCCAAAGTGACAACGATGTGAGCTCATGAAAATAAGCTCTTGTCAATACAAAGCCCTGTTCTTTGACATGCTCCTTGTCAAATACTCCTCTAATAATGCTGCAAAAAATATGGAATACTTCCCAAGATGGAAGTGCTTCCAAATCATCAAATACCAAGGAGGTAATTCCATCTCCTCCTCCTACAACGTCATGCAAATTTTGAGAGAAAATCTGCTCTTGCTCTCCCAAGAACAAGCAAAGCAACAAAATATTTTGCTACCTCCCCATACTTCCATCATACAACTCATGTGATGAAGACACAATGAATGATATGAAAATCACATAAACACCATGCATCCATACTCTATTCTGCCCAATGATGCAAGTATCCTACCATCTCTCCTCCTTCCTCCTACTCTTAGGAAGAGTGTATGCCAAGTCATGGCCAAAATCTTTCAAGTGTAACCAGTGCAGCCAAGCCTCCTGCTGCCCGGTGTCATATATCTGCAAGTAGCCTCCCAGCTTCTTGCTCATAAACCACACCCACTCAATCACTTGTGGATCCTTTCTCCTTCTCTTCATCTTGGTACTCCTCTCATGAGGGCTACCATCCTCCCAAACCAAATTCTTGTCTTTGCACTTCATGGGATTTTGAAATGCAATCTTCTCAAGGATCAATGAGACCCTATAAGGACCCAAATAGGTGGTAGGAAAAAACCTCCCATCATGATGTGTATGGCTCAAGGAATGTCCAACACAAGCATGAGAGATGTTATCCATCCGAAGATGTCCTCCATCTTCTATTTTCTCCTGTGAGAAAAGAAGGAAATCATTGCACTCCATGGTGTATTGAAGTGCACCTCTAATGAGATCTCTCCTTGAGCCCTCCCTCTCAACAATAGTCTTCCAAAACCCATGAGCTCTTGGATCTGCTGAAAGTAGAAGTTCCTCTTTGAGCTGAGAGGAGCTCATTGAGAAAGTGTCATCTTGAAAGGAGAAAGGGTTTCTCACTCCAAGATGTCTACTATCTTCCTTCAAGTCTTCAGACCCCAACCTCAAGTGTGATGTACAATCCAACAATGGCTCATGAGAATGATGGTTTGGTTCCTCCTTGAATGTTTCTATATTGCACAACACAGTGCAACCAAGCTGCTCTATGGTAGAAATGAGGTTTGACCCTTGGCCATGTAAAAATAAATCTCCACAATTATCAAAAGAATTTGCTGCAACAATAGATTGTGGAATCTTTTCATACCTTGATGATGTTTGGGAACTTATTGTAGGGTTGCAAGAGTTCCTTCCTCCAAAGTGTTGGCTGCCCCAACTTTTGATGCATGTGGCTACTCTTCCATGAGTGTGATAGCGTTAGTGTTAAACACCATGTTAAGGCACACACATGGTGTATGAGGAGGATAAACACACACACACAAGAGGAAACTCAACACAATGAAGGATAAGCGTGTAGCTCATATTTTCCATTATACAAAGATGTACATTTATAGTACAATGGTGTGACTCTTGGTTTCACATTCCAAGGTCACTTGGACTCCATTGTGACTTTTCGCATTCCACACCTACCCATGTAGGATTAGAATTCCAAACATAATCAAAGGTATCGTGAGTCGAAAAGAGTTGTAATACAAATAATAAGTATACATGGTAGCACTTGGTGAGATTAACTCTCTGAAGTAATATTGAGGGGTGGTTTTAGGATGACCTGGCTCTTTGGAATGCCATCACATTGAGTTCTGGAGAACTCTTCGCGGCAAAAGCGGGGAAGCACGCAGTAGGGTGTCCCTCATGAAAAAGGGGAGACCTTCAACCTAAAAGAAGGGAGGTCTGCTACCTGTGATGGTTTTAGGATTACCAACAACTCTGGAATGCTTTGAAACATTTTCTGGAACTCAACCAAAGCTGGAAAGAAGATGAAAACTTCTACTAGAGGAAGTGTTCCTCATATATGAAAGGGAGACCTTCGACCTAAAAGAAGGGAGGTATACTACCTGTGATGGTTTTAGGTTATCCACCAACCAAAGATGATGGTTTAAGGTTGTCCATCAACCAAAGGCATGCTCATGGGCATCCGTGTCTCTGGCTACATCTCTGAATCTGGAATGACGAATTGTGGCTCAGGCTCGCTTGAACTGTTGTGTCTCTGGCTACAACTCTGAACATGGAATGAGAGATTGTGGCTCAGGCTCGCTTGATCTGTCGTCGAAGCTTTTACATGACCACCATTTCCCCCCCTGTCAGGGACAAGGTGAGATGATGGCGAAAACTCAACTGCAAGTTTGTTCAATATGCGTGAACAAGTTCTAACATGTGTCGTAAACATCTTCTTGGTTGCTGATGCCCATTGCCAAGAAGCGATCCATCCAAGATGAATCTTGGTTCTTGCAGGAGGCTTGTGTCTGAAGCATCTGTCTGAAGAATGAGTGTGCCGACCACAGTGCTTGCATGGATGAAGATCAAAACATTGATCTTTCATATGGCCAACTCGATCACAGTGTTGGCATTTCTCAATCTGTTGTGGAAGTGGAACAGGATCTGGAACAGCTGCAGGTGAACTGTCATACAAGAATCCGACACTCTGAAATATGATAGGCTTGGTGTAGTCTGGAATATGAAAGGACACATCCTTGTCATATCCAAGACCAGTTCGGTGCTTGTTGTGGACAAGCTCTTCCCAAGGTCTGATGATGGGCTTAGGAAGTGCATGTTGAACTGCTGCATCTGCATGTACATGTGCTCTAGTACAAGGAACTGAATGTGAATCAACTGCAACTTTATCTTCTTTCTTCTGATGAGAGTCCTTCACAATATTTTGAACAAAAACAGGTTCAGAATGGTGACTCTTTTGCTGAAGTTCATCTTGTTGGAGCTGAGATTCCAACTACAAAAATTCAATCTTTTCTTGTGCATCTTGTAAACAACTTTGAATGTTACAAAGAGCATCCTTGCTCATTTTTATCATGTCATCAACATTGGAATGAATGAGGTTACTCAACAACTCTAATGCCTCATTGATTTTAGCCATTTTCAACAAGTTAGGCTCAAAATAAATGAAAGGGTGTCGGCTTCAACCGAAAATGCACCCGTTTACAATGTGATTCCTTTCAAAAAAATACAAATGACTCCAAGGAATTCTCAAAGCACAAAATCTGCTCCTTAAATGATGGAGGGCAATCAAAAATCCAACAACTCAAATACTGATTGCAACTATGAAGAAGCAATGTCTACTCACAATACAATGTCAATGCAATACAATATTTCTGCAAAAATATTTTGTAAATGTGCAGCTGAAAACACTATGCAAGAAGCCTTTAAGGCAGCTGAATTTTTTTTTCAAAGCGTTGTTTTGCACCAATAACAACTCGTCTTCAAATGTCAATTTCTTCAAAAAATCACCCTTATGTCACAAATCACACAATGTCAAATCTGCAATATTCAGTCCATCTTCTTCATATTCCATCTGTTGTTCATATTCTCTCTTTCCTCTCTCTCTCTGCTGTTTTTTTATTTTTTATTTTTTTAATTAATTAAAAATTAATTAAAAAATAAATTAATTAAAAGGAAGTTAATTAAGTATGGAGAGAGGGGAGGGAAATTAAATGGGAGGGGGAATTTAAAAAGGGTGGGAGAAATTTTAATTTAAAAGGGAAGGGGGATTAATTTAAAAAATGGATTAATTAAAGGAAGGGAATTAATTAAAAATGGGGATTAATTTTAGTGGAAGTGAAGGGAAATTACATTAAAAGGGAGGGGGATTATTATAATTGTGGGAGGAGAGATATGAAAAGGGCGAATATAAAAAATGGAGGACGTATTATATGAAGGGAATTTTATTAATGGAGGGAGGGTTATTAAAATGGGGAGGAGGGAGGGCTATTATATGGAAGGAGCGGTGTTAAGTATATGGACGGAGCGGTGTTAAATGGTGAGAATTTAAAATGGAGGGGGGGGAGGGCAGAGTATTCTATGGAAGTTTATGATAAAATTTAATTAAAAAAAAACACGAGGGCTGGAAAGGAGTGGGGGGAGGTCGGCTTATCGAATGGGAGAGGTGAGGTATTTTGAAAGGGCGTTGAAGTTTGGGGTCTTAAGGGAACTGCGTAGGGAATGTGGAGTGGCTAGCTGTGAGAGCCGAGGGTAGTGAGGGGGTGGGTAGGTTAGGTATGGAGTTGCAGGTGTTTGGTAGAGTTGAGGGTGGAAGTCGTAGAGGTAGGAGTTGTAGGATAGCAGGGGTGTCGTGGAGCGATAAGGGGCTGTAGCACGAGTGCGCAGGAAAGAAGGGGCATGTGGGAGAGTTTTGTAGCAGATTTCAAAGGGAGCGTAAGGGGGAGTGGTGGTTAGAAGAGAGCTGTGTTAAGCCATGAGAGAATGTAGGGGGGATTGAAGAGAGTTAGTTGCTGGGATTGGAGAATGCGTGGGGTTTGGCTCAAAAATTTATTTATTTATTTTTATTTTATTTTTGTTTTATTTAATTTTAAAACAACAAAGTAGAGTAGGGATAGAAGAGATTTAGAATATAGCAGAATTTTATGCAATAAAATATCTCAGCAGCAGAGAAATGTAGTCCAGAAACTTAGAAATTTTCACTTAAAAAAAAAAACCCAGAATTTTTCCATAAATCCACTTTGAACAATTTTCCAACAGCGCTTCAATGTAGAAATTAAAAATGCAGAAATTGCAGGAAGAATGAGTAGTGAGAAAACCTTCAAATGCACAATGTTTCTCTTCAAAACCAATGCTGCCAATTTCTGAATGCTGGGATTTTGAATGCTGCTCCTCTTCAAAACACTTCTGAATGGCGGAAAAAACACTGCTGCAGAAACTCTGAGTGCTGCAAAAATGCCAAGAATTTTTGCAGATTTGCACAGGCCATAAACACAAATGGCTCACTCAAGGTTGAGCAGGGCCAGCAATCACCCGCTCTGATACCATGTTAAACACCATTTTAAGGAACACACATGGTGTATGAGGAGGATAAACACACACACACAAGATGAAACTCAACACAATGAAGGATAAGCATGTAGCTCATATTTTCCATTACACAAAGATGTACATTTATAGTACAATGGTGTGACTCTTGGTTTCATATTCCAAGGTCACTTGGACTCCATTGTGACTTTTCACATTCCACACCTACCCATTTAGGATTAGGTGTTCCAACAGTTAGGACAAAGCTCCTCAAGTAGTGTGAGCTTTTCCTCCTTTGTTATTTCTCCATCAAAGGCTTGGATTAACCTTTGAGTGAACTCTGCAAAAGTCTTCACCCTTGCATGGTTCAAGTGGTTGTACCACCAAACATAGACTTCACCCTCCAAGTGAAGCACTGATATTTCAACAGCTTCTTTCCCTGCTACAAGATGTAGTAGGAAAAATGCCTCCAAATTTTTCACCCAAGTTCTTGCTGTAGATAACCCATCAAAAGTAGACAACATAAATCTATTGCCTTTGATTTCTCTTCTGCTGCAAGGTCTCTTCTCTTCCTTCAATTGGATGAAATAAGGGAAATATAGAGTCTCCTTGAAGGCTCTAGGTTGAGATCTATACTCAACAAGTTAATCACTCAGGATCTCATAATCCAAGTGTCTTCCATGATCAATGTCTTCTTCTTGATGAGAATAGGAAGTGCATGGTCCTTCCTCTTCTATTTCTTCATTCTTCTTGACCTATTTGGAGAGGTTTTCTCTAGATTTGAAGACTGATGAGAGAAAGTTCATCTTCTTCAACATTCTGATCTTCTTGGGCTTAGACTCACAGGTTGAGCCAAGAAAGTTGCTTTGATACCACTGTAATATTCCAAATCTGGAACAGCTATAAAGGCATGACTAGAAAACGCATTTTCTAGTAATGGCTGCTACAGGAATTGAAACCAAGACCTAGATCTCTTAGAACAATGTTTCTAAGTGCTAAATCCAAGAGGATGCTCCAAATAAATCCGTCTAAGGTGGTTAAACAAATTTCCCACACTTAGATGTCCTCAGAAAGTTCCCGATGAAGGGGGCTACAACAATGTGTGCACAAGAGCTGGAATGACAACGTTATTTTACACCCATTAAAATATGAAGATCTAAATAGCCAAAAAATGATGCTATAGCAGTAAAAAGAGTACAATTTCTTGAGGAAACATCCACTCAAGAAAGGAAATGCAAGGCTCAACAAGACATGTACATGAAATACAAGACCACTGTTATTTATGCATAAACCCAGGCTAAGAGGACGTAGTTTATAAGAGGTACTGCTCCATATTATATAATAATAGAAATATTTGTCAATATATGGCTCAAATAAAATAGGGGAGCAAAGCTTTAACCCTTAGAAACAATACATCAATCCTTCAAAGGATTGGTTGAAATATACAAAATGGAAAAAATGTCGGAGTTGCTGGGTAGCAGCTGCAACTAAAATCTAGAAATAAATAGAGAAGGCTGAAGATGATAAGAAATCTGAAGTAGACCTCCTCCAATGGATCTCCTAAGTGGAAGGCTGATCCTTACACTTGAGATCTCACCCTCCAATCAACCTGCAATCCCTCACTGCAAGTGCTCTATGAAAATAACGCAATCTAAGAGGGTAACCACGTTGTAGGTGGAATAGAATGATTTGGCCAAGTGTCAAGATCTGAAATAAGCTCTGATAGCTTTCAAACTAATCCTCCAAGGGAAATAAATACTCTCCCTCTGAAAAACAAGCAATGGAAGAGGTGTTGTGACTTCTCACTGCAACACCCTGCAACACAAAATTATGCTACTGCAGTAATAACGTTGTCCTGGAGGAGGATGCTTGGCCTCAAGCCTAGATGTGAGACAAATTAGTACAACTCCTTCAAGAGGCTTCTCAATAAAGGAGAAGGATTCCTACGTACGAGATCCTTGTGCTAAACAGCACAACAACTCAGCTAAACAGTCGGGATTGCAGATATGTCTAAGCAGAGATGAAATCAATAATCATATGCATGTGTAACAATGGCTGCCTTGCCCTCCTTTTATACAATTAAAGCTCCTTCTCCATGGGTCCCACTCTATTAAGGTTTCCTTATTCAAGGAATATTCCCTCCTCTTTCTCTGTGCTGTCCCATATGGTGCTTTCCACCTCATACCTCTGCGTTGTTTGACTTGGTCAAAAATAACCAAGCCTCTTTGCAAAATGTCCCCTTTCGCACATGAGGGTGTGAAATCTAGTTCCAAGGCTGATCCCCTTTCATACTAGAGGGATTTTTTCCATGTTTTTATTGTGAATGGGACTTCTCACCCAATTATTCCACTCCTAAGTGAAAATAGAAAAAGTTAATATTCCAATTTATTGCAGGAAAAATTTGGAATATTACAATATCAATGACCTTTTTAATCTCTATGTGTTGTTATCACTACAAACATTCATTTGGCACTTATTCTCTTATCAACCCTTCCTGTAGGTAGCTATCCTTGACATTTTGTAGAAGTGTTATTTATGGCATAATCCATCTTTTGCAGAATATTAATTTGATAGGGTGACCCTCGTTGGAGGTTTTACTGCTCTGTTGTAAATCAGTGGCATATTTATTCTTTAGACCACTTTGACAATGATATAGGTATAGTGAGAGAGGCAAGCTAGTTTAACCCCTTTTTTGTGTCTTTCGTGGCAACTTCTGTTCTTGTAGGTTCCTACACAATTTCTCTCTTTGGTTACTGTCTCTTTTGAATTTGGACAGCTCACTTTATCAATGATGACCTATGGTTTTCATAGTTGCCTCCTTAGGTAATTTTAACTCATGTCTGTCCCCTTTGGCCATTTGAAAATGTATCTGTCCTTTCTTTGTGAAGACAAACCTTGAACTGATATTTCTGTCCTTTTTTGCTAATACCCCTTATCATCTTTCTTCCTTTGGTGTAGTGGAGTATTAGTTTTCATGTCTGCCTCTTTTGATCTTATTTAAAACCTCTGATTTCACCTTTTGATGAAGTGGAGTTAGTGCCTCTTTCCCAATACTTTAGAGGACAGTTTGAAATCCTTTGAAACAATCTACTTTTTGTACCAATACTCTTTACCCTTTCAACCCTTGATGATGTGGATTCAATGCCTCTTTTCCAAAACCTAGAGGGCAGGTTGTAATCTTCTTGTAGCCATCTGTTGTGATGAAGGAGGCTCTTTGTCACCTTTTGACCAGTTTGTCAACTTTCCCAAACTCTTAGGCTTTAGGGCTGCTTAGGAAAAAGTAAATAGTGTTGTCTTCTAAGTTCTAAAAAACTTATCAAACTCATTAATTATTTATAAAAGGTCTTCAATGAGCATTTGGAGGAGTTGAGGTGGCCTTTGCCTTTGTAACCCTAGAACTGATTCCTTGATTGGTCAAAATTGTTACAAACCCTGATTTCCATCAAACACATACCTTGTTGCTTTCTTCTTGGCTATGAGTGGTTTTCTTGTGATGGTACTTCTCGTTACCTTACCTCTTGCTAGGTTGATGGCCGTTTGACTCTTTTGCAAAAATGTAAGCATGGGGTAGCTATCCCCTTACAAAACTTATGCTTCTAGCCAAATACATTTCTTGAATGATCTCTTTGATGAGTTTAAGACAAGATCTCCAGTTTTTTCATTCTTAGAATGCATTTTCTTCATATAGGAAAAACAAAGTTTGTAGGGCACCAAATCCACCCTATGACTCATGAAACCCTAGGTGACCTAGTGGAGGCTTTCTGGGATTTGGCTTTTGGACTGAAACCTAGAACTTGAGCTTATCAAGTGTGAGATAAAATTCATGATAAAATAATGTTTTGAAAATCCAAAATCCAATGTACTTGATTGATTTAAAGAGTGTACAGAGATATTTTGAGGCTATCAGTGTTTAGGAGTGGTTTGGGGGACATAACAAGCTGTTTGAATGGTGAGCTTACGTAGCAATGGGGTTTTTGGGTAAATAAAAAATAGGGGATTTGGATCAAAGGTGACAAGATATAGATAAAATGGGTGACATGGGCTCCTAATGGGTCTTTTGACACTGGTAGGCAAAGCTATATAGGATGAAATGATGAAATAGTAAAAAAAATCTTAATGGTAATGAAGGCAGTGAGATTTCTAGAACTGACAATGTCTATGAACTTTGTTTCTAGAAATTTAGGGAAATCATTTAGTCATCAATAAAGGCTAAAAATTATTGATGACTAACAGTGGCTCCACTTGGGGAGGGCAGATCCTTTTTTAGGAGGTGTCCAGAACTTCAAATTTCTGGATATATGGAGACCAGTGCCTCATCTATTGGGCAGAGTTTTACCTCTCTTCTTTTGTTGATTCTTGCTTGAAGATATGATCTCAAAAATCTGAAAGATATGATCAATTCAAATCCATCTCTACCTACCCAACCTACTTGCCTAACATTTTTTCTTCATTAGGTGCATTTATACTAGCAACCTGGAAATATTTTGTTTCTGGAAGCAAAATAAACTAACTATTTTTACCATATGTCTTCCTAGAGTTCAGATTTGGCTAATGAACTCCTTTGATTCTCTACCTATACTATTCAACTGTCAAGGTTAAACTGTTTGACAATATTTATTCACTAAGCTAAAAACATGAAATTGAAAACATGGCTAAATCAGGATTAGACAATCTGATTTATCATGGATTTGTGGCATAAAAACAAGCTGCACACAAATGTTATTTTTGTACAAACAAGTCTTAGAAAAATTAGGGCTAGGATACATTGTTTTCTATTCATCCCTATTTTTCTCTTTGGTTCTGTTTTAAGCATGTGGAACTAGTATCTTTTTCCCTAATCTATCTTTTGAAAATTCAAGCTTAAATAATTTGACCAATCTATCTTTCACTAACTTATCAATAATAAATTCAAAACATTTTTTAGCTATGATTAGGCTAGATAACTGAAACAAGACTCCTTTATGCACTTGTAGTGGTATTTAGGCTTACACACTTTCAGAAGTTCTATTTTTTAGGTATGGGGCTTTACCTCTTTTCAATCTGCCCTCTTTTTCAAGTTTTTCATGTTTTTTTTGTATTTTTTCTCTCTATATCTTTTCATCAAACAATGGTATGTACAATGAGTGAAAATTTAAAACTAGGACCCTAAACAACAATGGTATTTGATTACCCTGTCATTTCTAGGATCATCTATCAATCCCTTTTCATTCAGCTCTTGTAGATAAGGAACATGGCTATCTATTATTGAGGGTATGGTAGAAGGTTCTTGCCAAAAAATTTCAAACAGACCATGTTCTCTTTTATACACCTTCTTGGAGCTTTGTTTCCAAACCTTGTTTCTGTGAAAGAAACTGTTTAGGTGAAGAAGGAATTCTTGATCATATTTCAAACAGATGACAACATCATCAATGTATCATATAGTGGAGAAGTTGGTAATAGGTGACACGGCCTCTTTGAAGGTATCTTCAACATATTTTATTCCATGAAAAATTTGGTCAAGCATGTAGTCATTCCAGGGGACTTTGAAAATGTCTTTGTGTTGATTGATTTGAAGTGGTATAAACTCATGGAAACCTGAAACACTAACAGTCAAAGTCACCCTGTTAGAAACTTTTATTCTTAGCATAGGATGACTTATCTTGGGAAAAGGGTACTTGGATTCCATGGAGGATTTTCTTAAGTGTCTAAAGTCTATACACAATCTGCCTCCTTTGGCTCTCCTTGTTAGTGCTAGGATATGCCCAAAATTTTCATAGTTCTTTTCGGGAAAAGGCCTCTTTTGAATAATGTTTATATCATCAGGTTTTGAGCTTTTACTCCTGTATACAAGAGCATCTTGAAACTTTTTGCACAACTTTAAGTATTTCAGTTTTGTATGTAATGGCAAGGCCTTGGATAACTTAATCAGTTTGGGCCTTGTTAGGCTGCCTATATTGTATCCATCTATATTAGTTTCAACAGACATGCCTTTAGGATGGATGGCAACATCAGTGAGAGTCAATAGTTTTTCTGGAGGGACAAGGCTTTCTGACAATGAGGTGTCTAGATAAGGTAGAAACATAAGATTCCTTTCATATATATTTCCAAAAATTATTGTTCTATGAAGGCATTTTAGTGCTTTGGGATTGGTAAAAGAGAATATCTGTGTTTCTGAGTTTTGTCCTCCCTTTGAGCAACTTGATTCATATGTCAAACTGACTATTGGTTTTGAGGTTTCATCTTCAGTTTGTAGAAATTCAAGTTGGGTTTTGTCATCATGTGTTTTTCAAGGCAGCCATAGTTTTGAATATTGAGTTCTTCATGTAAAGACTGGCTTGGTTGTTGTAGTGTGATTTTATGTGTTTCAACTTCACAAAATTGTTCATTAGTGTCTTCCTCGTTATACAATATAAAAGAATCAAGATATGAGTGAATAGAATAAAGAGGAGTATTATCTGGCCTGTCCTGACTACTAACCATATACTTCATAAGTGACTCTCGGTATAGTCTCCTTGTCTGATTGAAAACAGGGATGGTAGCATAGGACATATCTAGTTGAAGGTTCCCTTGAAGCTTGGAACCATAAGATTTGGACAAAATAATGCCATACTTGGGAGGAATATCTGCTACTACTATGTCCATGACTAGATTCTTAGCTAGGACTTGTGCCAGGTTAACACAAAGGTCTTTGATCAGGCCCAAAAATTTGACCCTACTTGAATCGAAAGAGTACAGGTATTTGTAAGGTTTAGTTATTTCTAGGCCTAACCTATCCATCACAACTTTGGGAATGAGATTGTGAGAGGCACCAGAATCAAGCATGGCATTATGTAAGATTTTGTCATGTATATTAAAACTGACATAAAAAGGAGGAATGGCTCCTTCTTGATAATTTCCCTCTATTTTAGGTCCAAAAAATAACTCAGGTGTTTCATCAACTAGGTGCAAAGTGTCAACATCATTTCCTATGTTTAATATTTTTGAAACATGAGATCTATACATGGGTTGAGTAACCAATTCAGTGAAGGGCATATTTATCTTGAATTTGGAAATTTCTCCCTCAAAACTGAAAGGCACTAGTGTTTTGGATATGTTTACCTCAGCTTTATTATCCATGAACTTTTCCACATTTTTTATCTGTTGATCCTGAGTTGGAGCTTTAAACAAAATGGTTTTCTCAGGGAGACTGGTGGAGGTACTTGGACAGCTAAGATCTTTGTTTAGCTGGCTGAATTTTCCTTTGTTTGTTTCTGCTTTCTTAGCCATGGTGTTGACATTCTCTACTATTTTCTTAGGATTATTTTTAGGTCCTTTCCGGATAGCAGCCAATATTTGGTCTTTCTTGGTTAAATCTAGGTACTTTTTTCTCCTAAGGTCTTCCTACTTATGGATTTCCATGATGGCATTTTCAAACCCCAAGCGGTAGTCTTTAGATTCTTCATAGTTTGTGTCAGTTTGATCTAAAGAGAAGAAACTGTGTTCTTCTTCAGTGAGAAAAACATCCTCTTCATTATCAAAACCTATTAGATTTATATGGCTTTCTTCAAGATCTATAATTTCACCTTCATCTTCATCTACACAATTTTGTTGAAAGGGAGGTTTGATTTGTTGATCATTTTCCCTTGGTTTGTTTTGAGGAGTATCTCTTCTGAAGTTCTTAGGTCTGTTTTTGTTTTGGGTATTAGCTTGGTTTTCCCTAGGAGGGGTCATTTCATTCAAATTTATCTTTTCTATCATTCTTTCTACAGTTCTCATTAAGCTGTCTATTTTGGTATCATAAGAAGAGGTTGAGGGCATGGCTTCATCTTTGTGGGTTACCCTTCTTTCTGATTTCAACCTAGCTCTCTTTTCAATTAAATTAACCTCTGCATTAATAGCTTCCCTTTTCATTTCTTCTAAGGTTTCAAAGTCTCTTTCTCTCAGTTGGAAAGTCATGTCAGGGTCAAAACCTTCAGGGAATTTCACAAGTGCTAGGCCTTGTGGAGGTTTCATGTGAGGTGAGAGGGAATTGTACACACTATTAAACCCGGTGCAATAGTCTTGCACACTCTCCCCTATACTCCTTTTAAGATTGTTATATTCAGGCAGGATTTGGAGGGGGTTTTTCTTGATTTCCCACTTTTTTATGAAAGTTTGATAGAGGGAAGGGAGGTCATCTATTGAATTAGGAGTTAATGCTTTGAACCATTTTTTGGCCTCTCCTCCTAAACTTTGTTCAAAAATCCTCATTTTAATAGTTTCTTCCTCTATCTCCATATAATAAAAAGCATCATTGATCCTATCTACAAGCTATTGGGCAATGGTGGATTCGGCTCCTGTGAAATGAGGGATCTTGGACTGATAGTCATTAGGCAAAGGCACTAGGGGCTAAGGTAAAACCATGGGTGCATACCAAGCTGCCATGATGGGAGCTAATGGAGGATTTACAAGAGGTGGATTTGTGAGAGGGTGTGTGGGATGAAGTGGAGTGGTTTGCACAGTGGTGGTATGGATGGTTGTGGTGGAAGTACATGGATCAAAAAAATTATTTTGAGTAGATTTGGTATGGAAAGATGAAGTGATGGAGAAGCTGAAAATCAGGTGATGTGGAAGGAGAGGCTTCTCTGCTAGAACTCTGCTGCAAATCTAAGGGTTCAAGGTCAGTTTGGGTAATATTAGTTTGAGACCTATTTCTGAAGAGGTTCCTTGTATGGTGCAAGTCAAATTAGGGATCTTGCAAAGCTATGAGTTGTTGAGGTACAGAGCTTGCTCTATGGATGGTCCTAACAGTGGTTAAGTTTCCAGATCTAGAAGTTTGCCACAAAATATTTTTTGGGTCATTACCTATGTTGGGAGGGTTTGGGTCTGGATGAGATATGATATTGATCCTATGTGAAGCCAAATTTCAAAATTCAAAATTTAGAGAGGCTGAAATATTTTTAGGACTATTTTCTAAAGGTTGTCCTCTCCTAATGCTTGGTAAATTTTTTGTAATATCCCAAGATAGGGAATTTCTACAACAATAAGAATATCTAAAGATATTTTAAATTTGGAGCTTTAGAAAATCATGAGCATAGCAAGGCGAATCAACTCATTAGATGTAAAATAACACCTCACTAGAAAATGAGAGAACAACAGCAAGAATATGGCCTATACACTCCTTCCCAAGTGGGGAAATGCAGTAATATAGGGCATAAAACAACTGTCTTCATGAAATAATGCTATATCTGGGGAAAATGGGACTTGGATCCCTTAGAATATAAAATATTTATCTCACACCTAGAATTGGAGCAAAAACAAATTCCTCTATCCGAGTTATACAGATCTCCCCACTCCTAGTGCAGCTAGAAATCACTCAAATAAGAGACTTGCGGCAAACACATAAGACTACTTCACAAAGTTACGTTGTTATGGGAAGTAGTAGTATGAAAATGTGTAGAAGGCCAAATAAATACATGTAGATCAGCAAAATAATTCTACAGATAGTTCTGTACACTGCATAAGAGAAAGTATGAAGACTTGAATGAAGGAAACCCTCAAGAAGAGGTATTGCAACACTTTTTTTCTCTGCAACAAGAATGTACAGCGTAATTTTCAGGGGTTGTAGCAGCTATACATTACATATCAGATCTAAGACAGATATGTGCACAAAATATCAGATCTATAACAGATTGGTACACTAGATTGTCTTCACTTTACATTCCCCTTGGGGATTTCAGCAATACATGAAAAATAGAGAGTAGATTTGAGTTTTACTACAACATATCTGCAGAATGATTCAGAAAATATGAAGTAAGCACAACAGTAAATGAATCAGATCTGAAGTAGACATGGATTAGATAGCTAATCCATGGATCACCATGGTGAAGGAAGGATCCATCAACCAGAGATCTCTTCTCCAAATGAATACCAAAATGCCCTGCAACTTTACAGCTGGAAATAACACAATCCAAGAGAGTAAACTGCATTGTAAGCTTGCATCATAGGTTGTCTTGATGCCAGGATCAAGATCTGAAGCCCACACTTCTAATACACTCTTCCAAGAGGATTAAAGACTCACTCACTGAGAAGAGGCACTAATATAATCTAGATTTGAGTAGATCTAGTCTCCACTTGTTGTAGCTCACTGAAACAAGTAAATCACAATAGGATTTATGCTGTCTAAGGGATATGGAGCTTGGCCATATGCCTGATAGTGGAAGAGAAGTACAATGCCCTCCAAGAGCTACTCAATGGAAGGAGAGAGAATCCCTAAACAGGAAATCCTCACAAGTCTCTGCTAAACAGCCAAGAGAACTCGAATTGTCTAAGCAGACATCAAAATCAAATATCATCAACCCCCTTCTCTTGAGCCTTCCCCTTCATTTTATAATATGAGAGCTTGAGAAACCCTAAACCACTTTCAAAACCTTAACTCCTTTCACATGAACGTCCTGCATCTAGAACTGCGCTGATCAACAAGGAGGTTCAATGCATCTGGACAGTGCTGTGATTTGGTCCGATTGACCCAGTCAATCTCCTCAATCCTTGTTCACATACAAGTGTATTTTATTGAGACAGACCTGATTTTCCTCTGTTCACATTGGGCATTGATTTATTTTGATGTTTTTAGGAGTTTATATGTCCTTTACATTTTATTCACCAAATAAGAAAATCAAAGCAAAATAAAATATTCCTATTAGCTTGGGCTAATTAGGAATATTACATTCTTACAATATATAAGGGATTAAAAACTTCTTAGGGTTGGTTTGAAACAAATCTAGAAATTCAAATGAGTGTTAATGAAGTAATAGGCCTACTAGAGGCTAGTGAAGTTGCCAGGTGGAAATTTTTAGCTTTTTTGAAGGTAAAATATATTATGGTCCACCACCAATAAGTAATAGAAATCAATATAAGGGTGTTTTGGGGTTTTCTGAGTTTCCTATAGTTGAGACATCATTTTTCTAGGATGGTAAAACATATAGGGTTTACTCTATGGTTGATAGTGTAAGTTCTCAATGATTTGATAAAGGTATCTGAAGTCCTAAGGGTTACTTAGTTTGTCACAGATTCATAGTTTCCATTATGATCACCATTGTGTTAGTGAGGTGATGAGGTAGTATAAAAACCACTAGATACTATCAATCAATTTTCTAAGCTTAACTGAAGGTTTAATTGAGTCTATAGGAGTTTTTCAGACAACTATAAACTCAGAAGGCCCCACCGTGATCGCCAGAATGTTAGTGCGGCGATGAGGTGGCAGATTCACTGGATTTTCTAAGTCAAACTAAGGGGCTAAAGAGTCTTTAAGAGGTATTCAGGTAATTATAAACTTAGAACATTCCACCGTGATCGCCATAATGTTAGTGTCTTGTGATTTGACATATTGGCAGACCAAATGACAGGGTCACATGGAACCAAGATTTGGAGTCCAAGGAACTAGCCTTCCTGGACTCAGAGAGGGATCTCTCTATTGGGTGCAAAGGATGTGCTCTTTTTGCTCTAGGGTTTTGATTTTAGGCTAGTTATGAGGTGTAGGGTTTTTTATTGTTTTGGATGGGTAAGATGGTCAAATGTAATAAGAGGAGAGAGAGGATGTCAAAGCCATTGGGATATGGAGTCTGTTACGGTCCTATAAATATAGGATTCATAATTTTGAATTGACTTTTGATAGTCTTGTAAAATATGTACATACCTTTCTTTCTGCAAGTTGTTTTCCCATATTTAAAAATAATAATAATAATAATAATAATGAAAAATAGGGTAAAAAGTCGTAAAAGAAAGATCAAAGGACTTGAAAAATATAGACCCCAAAAAGAAAAAAAGATGAAAATAAAACCTGAAAGTGAGAAAGTCCAAATGCCACTACTTTTTAATTTTCTGCAAAATAAATGATTATGGGCAGAGTGTCAATAAATGCCATAGTCCATGATAAGTTAAACTGTTTAATCTTAACTTGTCATGTTTTCAATTTCATGTTTTAGATAGTGAATAAAGATTTGTTATATAGTTTAAACCTGAGAAATCAGTAGATAGGTAGAGAATAATGAGGAGCTCAATGTTTTATTCTGAGCCTTTGGATGAAATAAGGTAGATCTAGATAGTTTTATGTTTTAAAAGAATAAATGTTTTAAGGTTGCAAGCCAAAATGCACCTGCAAAATGAAGAAAAAATGTTAGAATAAGGCTGGGTAGGTAGGAAGTAGTGTAGAAAGCATGTAATAAAGTTTCAACGGGAAAAATCACTAATTTCCCTTCCCCTATAGGTATTCAGTATAATAGGCTATCAGTCAAACAGGCTCAGAGCACTTCTCTGACTTTTTTTGGGACCGAACCCAAGGCTCCATGACTGGTTAAGTTGAAAATATTGAGTTCTTGTGTTGTTGGCTTGAGGGGTCGTGACCTTGGTTTGGTGTGCAAGGTTTGCCAACAAACCTCTATACTACTGACCCTTTTGGCAGTGACTTGCTTGCGCAGGTCACAATCTCAGCTGAAGTAGTATGGGTGGTTGCTGGAACCAGGTTTCTGCACCCTGAGAAAGGAGGGGTAAGGCAAGCAGGGTTGAGTTCTGTTCAGAGTACCTTGTCTCTGTGTAGGGTTAAATATGTATCCAATTGCATCCACGTGCACTAGATCTACAATTATATTCTTTTCATAACATCAACACAACATTACATAACGAGAATAGAAGAGATCTAGATCCAATTCAATACATAGAGACTTTCGCAGCATAACATAACCAGAGCGGAACATATCCAATCATTCAATATACAGACCTTTGCAGCGCAAAGATAGAAAATGCATAACACGATAATTACCAACAATTCATTAAATAGTACTCATGGATTCAGATCTAATAATCCTGCATATTCATTCATTCATCAACCTTTCCTTACAATTCCCTTCCCAACATGCACACACAGTGATAGGGTCCGCACATAGCTGGACTAGGATCTCCGCGCACACAACCAACAGGAGTTTGTTCCCCAAAAACCCAAACAGATCGCTTACACAATAGATCGCATCAATAGCTCATCAAATCCTACCTCTTAAAATCTGAAATGCGTCTCTATTTATAACAATCTAGCTTTAACATTCCTATGGTCCACAACCCATGGTTTTCGGACCCCTAGTTTACCCTTTAACCCATTACAATGTGTTCAGGGTTTTGACCCACCCCAAAACCCCTACTCTATACTAAATATAATAAAAAATAACCAAAATGGACCAGTTTCGTAGCTTGTTAGGAGACCCTGTTCCAACAGTCCCCCAACACAATCTTGTGACTCATCCCAAGTCACTGCACTGTTGCGACCCCATGATTCGTAGCCCGGTATGGTTTGAGTTGACCTCCATTGACAAAGCCAGGGAGGAGGTCACCATGCAGGGTAGCTAACTGGACTGCTCCACCATTCGTAACCTTCTGAACTATGTAGGGACCAAGCTAGTGCTGCCGGAATTTGCCAAAATGTTTCGCAAATTGGCTGTCGTATAACAAGACAAGATCACCTGCGACAAATGTCTTTTGGTGAATGTGTCGATCATGCCAGGCTTTATCTATAGCTTTTTTTACCTGCTGTTGAAACTAAGCAATAAATCGATCTTCTTCCAATGCTACCAATTGCGCTAGGCGTTCTTCTATGATATCAAAGTCTGCCATATTTGTGAATGCTGCAATGTGTAGGCTAGGAAAAACATATTCTATGGGCATGATGGCTTCCTTGCTATAGACCATTCGGAAACATGTCCTACCGGTCATCTTTTTGTAGGTCGTCCGGTAAGCCCATAGGACCGAGGGGATGCGAATATCCCAGTCACTACGATCAGCATTATAAACCTTCGTTAGTGCCTGCTCCAAAATTTTGTTGAAAGCTTCAACCGCCCCATTAGCTTGGGGATGGTATGGTGTACTCTTGGCATGGTGGACCCGGAATTCATCGTTCAAAGCTTGAATCGTTTGGTTAACAAAATGTGTACCTCTGTTGCTCATTAGGATTTTTGGATAGCCAAACCTGGTCAGAATTTGCTCAAATATGAAGTGTGCAGCAGTATTAGTGGTACAATCCTTCACTTCCTATGCCTCAGCCCATCGTGTGACATAGTCAGTGGCAGTGATAATGTAGCACGCACCGGTTTTCTTGCCTGGTGGATTAATAGGTCCTATAAAGTCAATGGCCCATTTATCGAAAGCTTGTAGGGCCATTTGGTCTATAACGTCATATCATCGTGTCGTGAGGGGCAGCCAGTTCGTTGGAAGTTATCACATGTTCTACAATAGGTGTAAGAATCCTGATGCAAGGTAGGCCACCACAAGCCAGCCCTCAAAATCTTTTGCGCTGTAGCCCTGCCTGTGTAGTGGCCACCAGTGACTCCCTCATGGGCTTCTGCGAGGACGGTGGGTCGTTCATGTTCTAATATGTATTTGCGGAGTATTTCATCTGTGCCTAGCTTGTATAGTTTTTTTGCAATGATAGTAAAGTCTGCTTCTCGGGTAACCAACTCCTTTTTTTGTTGCACCAAATATGTAGCAGGGGCCATACCCATAGTAAGGAACTCAATTACATCAGCGAAGTGGTCATCCACCATTTTAATGGTAAACAGCTGCGCATCAGGTAAGCCTTCATCCAAGTTAGTGGGTTCTTCCCCTGTATCAATACGAGACAGATGATCTGGGCCTTCATTCAACCTTCCTGGCTTCATGATGATCTCAAAATCATATTCTTGAAACAGCAAAAGCTAGCGGCAAATATTCCCCTCCAACATAGGCTTGTTGACCAGTTATTTCAAAGTCGAATGGTCTGTAAACATCTTAAACTATCCCCCTAGCAGATAGTGTCGATATTTTTGTAGTGCATACACCATAGCCAGTCCTTCGTGTTCAGTGGTAGAGTAATTTCGTTCAGCACCTGGGAGTTTTCGACTGGCAAAGGCAACCGGATGATCAATATCCCCTTCGCCAAGCTGCGTAAGGACCGCACCCAAGGTAATGCCTAACGCATCAACATGTACATGGAATTATTTTGACCAGTCACGGAGTATCAGTATGGGCGCAGAAATCATCTTCTCCTTGAGCAGTTCAAAGCTCTTCTGACATTCATCATGCCAAAAAAAAGAGACATATTTCTTTAGCAGCTGTTCCATGGGTGTTGTGATTAGGGCGTATCCTTGAATGATTTTTTTTTAATAGCCTGTGTGACCAAGAATGGAGCGCAGCTGTTTCTCCGTTGTAGGCACTGCCAGGTTGATAATTACAACTATCTTTGTAGGATCAACCATCAGACCCTGCCGACAGACTATATGACCCAACAAGATTCCGAACGGCACGCAGAAGACGCACTTCTTGAAATTCAGGGAGATCTGGTGCTTTTGACATGCATTCAACATTAATCGTAGGTTTTAGACATGATCTTTTACTAAGCCAAACATCGTCCAATCATCGAAGTAAACCTCCAGAAACTTATGGGTAAATTCTTGGAACACGGCCACTACGACCCTTAAAAAAATAGCAGGTGCGTTCTTAAGACTGAAGGGCATAACTGTTTACTGGAAGGAGCCCCATTTGGTGGCAAAGGTGGTCTTACTGCGATCCTCTGGTGAAATTCTGATCTAATGGTATCCCTAGAATCCATTTGTGAAGGAATAGGCCTCCTGGCCACCCACGCTATCCAAGATTTCATCGGAGAAGGGAGTAGGGAAGGGGTCGTGAATGTAGGCATCATTTAGTTTTCGGAGGTCCACACAGATACGTATTTATCCTTTTGTTTTTTCTCCTGAACGACCATCAGGCTGATCCAATCTGACTGTTCACTGGTTCAATGATACCTGCAGTCAGCATTTTTTCCAGCTCTTCTTTGACCTTTTGTTTATATTTAGGATTCAACCGGTAGGGCCACTGTTTGATGGGTCGTGCTTCTGGCTCTAGAGTGATTTGCATAATGCCGAAGTCCCCTGTGAGTCCCTTGAGCTTAGAAAACTTTGTAGGGAATAAGTCCTGGTACTCCATTAGTAGCTCGGAAACTTTGCCCACAGTGCCTTCATCCCAATAGTCCCCAATTTTCGCCAGTTTAGGGCATTCATCTATCCCAATATTAACCTCACATAACCGAAGAGGTTGCGTTACATCGAAATTTAAGAGCAATGGTCCGATAATGGTACGTTCCCCTTCAGATTCTGGAACAGAGATATTCCGTGCGTTATCTTCCTCTTCATTAATCGCCAAGCTCCGGCAGTTGACTATGTCTTGCATCTGGGCCTCTCATGTCAGAACGACTAGTGGGGTGTGCGGGTGAGGCTTCTTAAAGATGAACACATCAATGTCAGGCAGGGCTTCGTCAAGAATTTATGTTCCCCCAATGAATCCGAATGTTCCGAGGAAGTCCTCTTTTAATATCTCCCAATGGCGGGTCCTCTGATGTAATTCAGCATCTAAGTACCAAGTAGTGGGGATAGGGCCTAGGGCATGTATAAACAGATGGATCCACTCATCTGGGGTTCAGTTGGCCCACTTGGTTGTCCATATATGTTGATTCACATGGGGATCTCCAGGCCCCAGGAATATCTTTGTGCGCACGTCGACAGGGGGTGTGAATCGCAGCACCATCCTATCCCGACACGTCTCCCAGTCCGGAAATTCTTTCTTGTGGGTATCCCACCATCGGGCAGGTGTGCCGCGTAGTGCTAGATTGAGTGCCCAGATTCGTCAATCCTTGGGCACCCTAGCTTCTAATGTTCTTACGAAGTCCTGGACAGTACTAGACTCATCAAAGTGGGGAAGGTCCCTTACCTCCGAAGTGATGCAGTAGAGAGTCTTTGCAAATTGAGGGCATCGTAGGGCTGAAACATCGTGTAGCCGGGTCTACCACTTCTCAAGTTCTTCATCTGGGTCAGAAAAATATTCCCTGTTCTTATCCCAGTGGAATACTCCACCTATTGCACGGTCATCCTAGTCCTCGTCCTGTGTTGTCATCCTGTAGATGTGATCGAGCTCCTCATCCTCATATGCTGGTTCGGTATATCGTGCGCCCTCAGCGGGATCCAATGGTACTATTACACGTGTTCCATTCTTCTCAAACACCATGCTGCATTTTTTTAGATTAATGACACCTCCTACGTCGATAGCCCAGTCTATCCCCAGGAGCGCAGGATAGGGGTCTGTATCTTCCACAATTTATATGACCTCAAAGTCAGCCAGGACCTTTACTCCTACGACATCAACCATAACGCTTGGCAACCCTCCCAGAGGGATGATCTTCTGTTGATTCGCCATTCGCAGTTGGATGGTGGACCAGTCTAATTTAGGTTCCCCCTTTCGTTGTCAGGTTTGTTTTGGTAAGACATTCGCATCAGATCCGAGATCAAGAATAACCTGATCTATGTCATAGTCACCAATCTGTGCAGTCAAGCGCATCTCTCTCCCAGTGTGCCTTTTATAGCTATGTAATTTGTGTACTTCCTTAAACTTAGTCGTCATGCTGGGCTGAGTTGCGTATTCTTGCAGTAATACTTGAAGACTTTCTCTCGCCTGCGGGCTGCATAGGAGCTTCAAGCATGCCCTTAAAAAGGTTTCAACTTCTTCTTCTGGCAGCTGCGTAGGGGCTCCCAGTGATTTCTACTTTCTAGGAGTCGGTTCCTTCCGAAAAACAAGCTCTTCTCTTTCTTTCTGGGTGACCATGCTACACGCTATGCTCCTTAGATCCATTTTGACTCTCTGTATATTTTGTGTGGGAGTAGACTGTTTGTCCTTCATCTTTGTTAGCAAAATCGGTCAGTCTTCGATTTCATGGTCCAACTATCGGCAGTATTTACAGGTTTTCCTAGTGGGATTTGAGCAGTTCCAGGCGAAATTTCCTACCTCTCCACAGTTGTAGCAGATCATTTGGCCCTATCCTCATCCAACACTTCCTCCCCGCCCTCCTGCCCTGTGCAGGGGAGCTACCAAAGCTCGTGGGGGATCTCGGAGAGGCAGGATCAGATTGTACCCTATAGAGGGTTCCCCGTTCTACCAGTAAGTCATATGTGCGGAAATTATGCTCATCGTGTCCTCAAGATCAGTAGAACTTGCACCATTGTTGCTTCAATTCACCTCTATTCATCTGTGGACACTGGGTTGTATCATGCAGTCCCGTCACAAGGAAATCCTCACACCAAAGTTCCATGCTTACTCCCTTCCCTCGTTCCATCTGTAAGCTCTGTATTTCCATGTGCATGGCCCCGAGATGCTCCTGAATTTGCTGTACTCCTTCCCTTGTGTCATCCTTAGGTGCAGCTTCAATTTTCATGGTAGCTTCAAAGGCTTTTTCTTGTGATTCAAAAGTCTGATGGCCCATGGGCATATGCAAGTGAGGTAGGAGCATAGCGATAAACCATTCTGTGTGTTGTTTTTCATTGTACTTGAACTCGCCTTCCCAGATTGCTTTTTTTAACCGCTAATCAGCCTCCCAGACTGACTCAGATGCTCCCTGCTTGAAGTCTTTTACTTCCGATACCAGTTGGGAATAGGATTTTGGTTTCCAAAATTTTTGTTTTAGGGAATTCTTAATATTTTGAAGTGTTGCACTCCCGTTTTGAGATATGTACCGCATATACCAGTCCAACACCCTTTCCTAAAAAGCCAAGGATAGCTACGCTCTTTTTATAGTATCACTTACCACCCCTTGCACTGTCCATACCGAATCAGCCACGAACCAGAATCATTCTAGGTCCTCATCGATTTCTCCTTTAAAGGTAGGTAATTTTAAGTGGGCTGCCATGGGCTCCTTCGGTTTACCTTCCTGAAGCCCTAGCATCAGGGCGGCTGATGGATTTTGTGTAGGTCTCGATGGACTATGGGCAGGGTGATATTCCTCTCACCTGTTCCGATAGTTCTCACCATTCTGCGTTGTACCTTGGCTCATTCAGCCCTACGCTAGATCTCTGACGCCACTACTGGATCTCGTTTCTCAGATCTCTTCCAATCTCGACAACGGAACCATTTGTTGGCTTGAGGGGTCCTGACCCAGGTTCGGTGTGCAAGGTTTGCCAAAAAACCCCTATAATACTGGCCCTTTCAGCAGTGACCTGCTTACGCAGGTCACAGTCTCACCCAAAGTAGTATGGGTGGGTGCTGGAACTAGGTTTCTGCACCCTGAGAAAGGAAGGGTAAGGCAAGCAAGGTTGCTTTCTATTCAGAGTACCTTGTCTCTGCATAGGGTTAAATATGTATCCAATTGCATCCACATGCACTAGATCTACAATTATATGCTTTTTAGAACATCAACAGAACGTTACATAACCAGAACAGAATAGATCTAGATCCAATTCAATACACAAACTTTCGTAGCATAATATAACCAGAGCGGAACATATCCAATCATTCAATATACAGACCTTCACAGCGCAAAGACAGAAAATGCATAACAAAGTAATTACCAGCAATTCATTCAATATTACTCATAGATTCAGATCTAATAATCCTGTGTATTCATTCATTCATCAACCTTTCCTTAAAATTCCCTTCCCAACCTACGCACACAGCAGCAGGGTCCGCACACAGCTCGAATAGGATCTCCGCGCACAAAGCCAGCAGGAATCTGTTCCGAAAAAACCCAAACAGATTGCTTACACAAAAGATCGCATCAATAGCTCATCAAATCCTACCTCTTACAATCCGAAATGTCTCTCTATTTATAACAATCTAACTTTAACATTCCTATGGTTTGAAACCCATGGTTTTCGGACCCCTAGTTTACCCTTTAACCCATTACAATGCATTTGGGGCTTTGACCCACCCAAAAACCCTTGCGCTATACTAAATATAATAAAAAATAACCAAAATGGACCAGTTTCGTAGCTTGTTAGGAGACCCCGTTCCAACATATGTTAAATCCACATTTATCATTATTCATCCTTCATTCATACATTAAAACCCATTTTCCTAAGGAAAGACACATTCTTACTTAGCTAAGATTAAAATCCCATATAATTAACTTCATCCCTTCAGAAGCATTCATAAAATCCTCAAAATTACATTTATCCTAAGTATTGGTGAAATAATATAAAGATGAGCAATGCTTTTCTTTTTACACTTTACTTAGAGATTTTATGTATTTTGTTTTACATTACACTATCCTTTCATATTATCTTTTAACATAATTTATTAAAACCCTAATAAATACCCTATCCTACTTATTAATTCCCTATATTTAAAATACCCCAAAAAAACCCACTATTACAATGATTTAGACCAAAGTTTATTATCCATGTGCTCAATTAAAAACCCAAATTATACACCCTTTGGTCTGAACTATCTTTAAATAAATATCCTGCCCCTATGGTCTTTAAACTGTTCAAAAAAGGTTTAAATACTATATAATAAAATAAATCATGGCCATTATGTTTTTATTAAGACATTTTACAAATGTTTTGAATAAAACATATTAACCCCCGCTTATAACCACTATTCCAAAGTTTTGAATCGAATAAAACATTTATAAAGTTCAAAAGCCTTAGTCCCTTATACATAAAACACACATACTTTATAACCCAAGTCTTTGAAATAAACCAATGTTTTCATAAATATTAAACCCTCGCCCCATATGAATAAAACCCCACATCTTTATATAATCAAACCTTTACCCACATATATTTCATAAAGGTTTAAACCTATGTTTTACCTATACGCGCACATATATGAAAGCCCTGGTCCCACACCTTCCCATTCAGTGCAACTCCCAGAGCAATCTTAGTCGTTCGCTTTTATCATTCTCATCTGACAGTTGAAATGCGATCTCACGTTGAAAACATGCCTGACCTGCTGAACTCCAAATGCACGTGAAAAGGGTGGTTTAACTCAAACCCCTCCCCTCCATGTGGCCACCATCGATTTGATCACGTGCGTTTTGAATAAAACAACTTACCAATTAAACCTTGCGCGATAACCACTGTTTGATTTTGCATTTAGAATCCAAAACCGCCCTTCCTTTTGATGTGACAATTATTCAATGCCGAATTAATAAAACCCAAATGTATATAAAACCTTTGAAAATACATTTCATTCCTTATCTTCTGTGCATTAACCTTAGCCCTGCACGAGCCTCCCTGACTGTAAAAACACTATTTTTCCACCTTTTCTGCGCCCGAAAAGCCTCCCTTCAACTTTTGAAGACTGTTGAGGAGCTGTACATTGCTCCAAAAAATTCACAGAATTTTCCAACTTGTTCTAAAAACCTCTAAAATTCTTTCATAAGCCTATTTGGAAGGAAAAGCCCAAAAAAGAGACTATAATTTACCTGTTTTTTCCGTTAAGCCTCTGTTACCCATTTCAAAGAATTTTTAGCCCAAATTATTCATTGAAAAAGGCTCAAGAAACCCCCATTTCTTGTTCTCTAAATTAGTGAAGGTCTGTAAATCATTTGAATATTGAAACTGAAAGAAAAAATCCAAGGAAAGAACCATATTCTACTGATTTTCATCCAATAACCTCTGTTAAAGTAAAAAATACTTCTATAAACCATTTAATCTTGCAGAAGTAGCCCAAAACTGCCTAAAAAACAGAGTTAAACCTCCACAGACAGATCTCATTCCGCAAGTCTTTCAAAAGCCTTCAATCACCTCCTTGCATACCTCTGTTTCATTAACAATTTGTTTGATTTTTGCAGGTTATTATCAGAATATGAAATTGGGCCAACGGTTTCAATACTAGTTGATAAAATTGTTTGCTCCAAATTCTCATATTTTAATTCAAAAGCTTCATTCAACAAATAGTTTGTATACAAAGAAAGAATAAAATCAAGTCAGAGAGAGATCAAAATGACAAAATGTGCACAGTGAATGATAAAAGTGAAATCATAATTCACAATGATAGTGAAAACAAAACAGTCAAAGAGCATCAGAGTTAAAGTGTATCAGGTAAAAGTCAGAGTGAAAGTTAAACAAAGTTACAGAGCAGTCAAGGTAAAACAGTAAAAGTAAAAACAAAGGCAGTAGTGGTTAAATAGAGATGAAAATACTTTCACCACTATTGAAATTTATCCAAAGTGAAAGTAAAAACAGTTAAGAGAACAAAAAGGTTAAAATATGAAAACAAAGCAAAAAAGGAACATTTTTGCAAAAATTTCCTGTTTAATTCATTGCTTTGCAGAAACTATTGTGAACAATCCAAGATTAAATTTGAAAAATTGGAGGTTTATGTTCTTAAGATGTCCAACTACAACAACCTCTCTCACTTTTCTAATAGCCATTATGGGTTGGGAAATATTAAACAATATTGGAAGCACGTTTTGCAGAAAATTCCTGTTAAGTCATCATTTTTCAAAGCAAATTGTGGCCAATCATGAATACATATTACAACAGTGAAAGAGGGTTTTGTTCCTAAGAGACCCATCTACAAAAACCTATCTCACTTTGTGCATAGGTATTATAGAATGAGAGATACATGCACATATTTACACCCTATTTTATAGACTCTGTAAAACTCTATTTTACACATCTTTTTGCAGAGCCTATTGTGAACAGATGGAGCATAATTTTATGGAATTGAGAGATATTTATCTCACCAACTTATTAATCTACAATAAATTCTTTCAATTTTTACATATCTATTTTGGATTGAGAAATACAAAGGTATCATTGGACCCCAAGTTTGCAAAATTGCTGGAGTAGAATGCACAAAGAAAGGAGACAGTTAATGACTTGGATGCCTCATCATCAACTAAGAGTTGAGATCAAATTCAAATTCTCCTCTTTGTCATCAACTATCCATAGAAAATAGTGCCAAATATATGCATTATTTTTTAGTGTCCTTTACTTAAGTTCTATTTATGTAAAACAGTTGGAGATATTTGTAAACCAATCTTGATATTTTTTAAAGATATTCTAGTTTAGAATTTTGATAAATACTTCACTCTTTGAAGTATTTTAGGGTGGAATAAAATTTCTGGAATTACTATAGACATTTTGTTGTACATGGAGGCTCTTGTGTGTTTGAATTCAAAGTAGCAGACTAGACAAGCTGACTGGCATCATAATTCAGGATCCTTGTGATAAGTTGATGAGTGAAGTACTTCCTACTTGTCACTATTTCCTTTTCTAAGTTTCATGCATTCATTTTATGCTTGTTTTGTCTGAATGTGTAACTAGGAGTATTACTACAGGATTAGTCAAGTGCTCCTTGTCTTTAACTAGTTGCTATTTTAATGTTTTCTTCTGATTTCTGGTGTAAGGAACCCTTAATTACTCCTTCTCCCGTTTGACCTCTGCCTTCTACTTCCATTTTCCAGATCAAAGGATCCTTAAGTGCCTTTTATTCCAATCATACCACCTCACAAAAAAACACTTTCCCAAATCTCTGAGGGTTATCTATCTTTCCCTGAATATATTTGTACCTTTTTGGCCTTGATTTCTAGTGCTGCTAGCTTGATTTAGACCCCATAGCCCAATGGACAAGTAGATTTCTCTCTATCTTACCTCCAAGTGATTTTTTCCCACCAAACCCTTTAAACCAAAGCCAAATTGTACTTTCATAACTAGCCTAATATTATAAATCAAAATAAAGTTGAACTTTAAAGAGAGAGCCCTCTTTGAACCCTAGGAAGGCTAGATCCTAGAGTTTGAAGTAGGTTTGTGGTTACCTTGATGAGTTCTCTCTTGAACCTATAGAAATTACTAAGTGTTAACATAATGGTGACCATACTGGGGAAGACTAACATTTTCTTTAGAAATATTTTACAGGTTCAGATCTGATCTATGATGGTGGACAATGATCAGACACACAAAGGTTAAAATCATCCACCTAGTGACTCCAATTCAATTTCCCAATCAAGACTCCACTGGAGGAATTAACCTCAAATAAAAATATGGAAAGATCAGGCTTTCAACTTGGATCTTAATCCAATACATTATGTTCTTTCTCATTAAGAAATTTTTTCAATGTATATTGTATTTTATAGAAGAACTTAGATTAGTTTTTAATTATTTTCCTTTGAAGATTGTAAGTACTAATTCTCTTAATCTCTTTAAGCAGCTTTCTTCTGAATCTAATGATGATCATTTTTCAATTAAGAAGCCTCAAATAATCAAGACTAATCTTACAATCCCTGTACATAATCTTGTACCATATAAAGTTCTAAATAGATATAAGCCCCTCATTTTACCTCCTATACTCCATGATTTCCCTGATAACTATTACAAGCATCTTCCTATATTTGATGGAGAGAATGGTATCACTACCCAAAAACATATTCAAGGTTTTGAGAATTATTTGGACCTATTTGAGATTGATGAAGATGATGTTAAAATCAGACTTGCTGCTCTTTCTTTGCAAAATAGAGTAAAAATTTGGTTCAAGAATATGCCTAATGCAAGCATCTCAAATTTCCAACAGTTTGTTAAATTTTTCCTTGATAGATGGATAATCAAAGTTAATCCTTTTATGATAATAGAAGAATATAATCAGTTAAAAAGACATCCAAATGAAACAATACAACAATTTTCTGACAGATTTAATCAAGTTTATTATTCAATACCAGAAAATATTAGACTTCCTCATGATTCGGCTCTCTTGCATTATCCAAGTGCTTTTGATCCAGAAATAGAATTTCGATTAAGAGAAAGAGATCCATAAACACTTTTACAAATGCAAAACATTACAGTTGATGTAGAAGTTAATATACAAATCAGACAGGAAAAATTGAAAGCAGAAGAAGAAGAGAAGAACAACATTGCAGAGGTAAAACTAAGCCTTTTGGTAAGAAAACTAGATAAAATTATACAAAAGATAACTATGAAAGAAGAATTTTTTGTTCAAAATCACCATGATACACTTATTGAAGAAATAGAAGAGGTTGATAGCCATGAACAACTTCCTGCTAATTCCAATTATCATAGATCGGAAAATGGATTTATAGATCGATATGTGGAAGAGGAATCTACTGATCTAATGTGTATGTCTGATGACATTACTTATTTTGATGATTTGCCTAAGTATGATCATTATGATGATATTTATGCTCTCCAAACTCAAGCTAAATTTATAGAGCAATCAGAAGCTATTTTGTGGGATGAAAAAACTCAGTTTCAGCAACTAGAATATAGTAATCAGCTAATGCAAATCAGCTATGAGAGTAAGGAAGAAAGTGCACAAAATTTGGAAATAAGTGAAGGTTCTTTACCTCTTTGTTTTGCTTCATTTCATTTCATTAGAGACAAATTTCATGATATCAATAATCATCAGTCCTTAGATATTGTTATGGACAACAAAGAAGATAATGAAACTCTTGATCAGGATATTTCAATTTCACAATTGCAGTTATCAAATTCCATTGAAACATCTGATAAAATAACACAATAAAGTTCCATACCACTATGTTTTGAATCATTTCAACTTTTAAAGGAAATGTGGTATAACATCATTAAAGAAAAGGATGAGCAACTTGTTGAAGTTTATGAAGTCTCAGGGATTTCCATATCCAATAGTTTGCAATCATCCTCACAAGTTTTTCATGATCCAATAGTAGATATGTTGGATAATGAATGCATTCAAATACTTTCTCCATTAACTAACTATGAGTTTTAGAATCAAGATGATAAAGGTTTCAGCAATCAAACATTACAATCAGTAGGAATATCATCACAAATTTTGCAGGAAAATAAAGATGAAAGTAACATTTCAGTTTCATGGCATGGAGGCCATCCAGAACAAATGTATAGTTGTTTAGATCAGTTAAACATCAGTGTATATATTTTAGAATTTCCTTTTGAAAATTTTCTAGAGTCAACAAAGGAAATCAAGTATTTTCTTGTTCTCTTATTTGTTGACAACTTTCTAATAGGTTGCAGAATTATAGTTTTGACAATCAACAAGCACATGCAACAAAATCTATCAAAGTACATAATGCTTGAATGGTTACATTGGCTATTTCATTTTACCTAACTAGGAGTTGGACAGTTTATTAGAGTAAGTAGGCAGATAAGTGCAAATAAGCTCAAAACTCTGAGCATTTTTTCAGTATTCAGTTTTCAGCTAGTTTTGAAATAATTCATTAAGATTTAAAGCCAAGGAGAAGGTCCTAAAGATAGTTAAAATCTATCAGTTTGGTTTGAGAATTGCAGTATGTTATTTTAGTTTCAGATCAAATTTCAGTTCACAGAAAAAGGACTAAATTCAGTTCAATAGTTTTAGTTACAGAGATTTTATAACAAAGCAAATGCATGTTTGGGATTGGCTCAAAGGATCAGGCTACTAGTCGATGGTGTTCTTGACATCTCACAAGGAGATGTCATCCCCACGTGAATCCATTGTTAGGGTCCTATAAATATAGGGTTCATAATTTTGAATTGACTTTTGATAGTCTTGTAAAATATGTACATACCTTGCTTTTTGCAAGTTGTTTTCCCATATTTTGAAAAAAAATAAAAAATAATAATAATAATCAAAAAGAGGGTAAAAAGTCCTAAAATAAAGATCAAAGGACTTGAAAAATATAGGCCCCAAAAAGAAAAAAAGATGAAAATAAAACCTGAAAGTGAGCAAGTCCAAATGCCACTACTTTTTACTTTTCTGCAAAATAAATGATTATGGGCAGTGTCAATAAATGCCATAGTCCATGATAAGTTAAACTGTTTAATCTTAACTTGTCATGTTTTCAATTTCATGTTTTAGATAGTGAATAAAAATTTGTCAGACAGTTTAAACCTGACAAATTAGTAGATAGGTAGAGAATAATGAGGAGCTCAACTTTTTAATCTAAGCCCTCTGATGAAATAAGGTCGATCTAGATAGTTTTATGTTTTAAAAGAATAAATGTTTTAAGGTTGCAAGCCAAAATGCACTTGCAAAATGAAGAAAAAATGTTAGAATAAGGTTGGGTAGGTAGCAAGCAGTGTAGAAATCATGTAATAAAGTTTCATCGGGAAAAATCACTAATTTACCCTCCCCTATAGGTATTCAATATTCTAGGTTATCAGTCAAACAAGCTCAGAGCATCTCTCTGACTTTTGTTGGGACCGGACCTAAGGCTCGATGACTGGTTAAGTTGAAAATATTGAGTTATTATGTTAAATCCACATTTATCATTATTCATCCTTCATTCATACATTAAAACCCATTTTCCTAAGTAAAGACACATTCTTACTTAGCAAATATTAAAATCCCATATAATTAACTTCATCCCTTCAAAAGCATTCATAAAATCCTCAAAATTACATTTATCCCAAGTATTGGTGAAATAATATAAAGATGAGCAATGCTTTGCTTTTTACACTTTACTTAGAGATTTTATGTATTTTTTTTTACATTACGCTACCCTTTCATATTAAATTTTAACATATTTTATTAAAACCATAAGAAACACCCTATCGTACTTATTAATTCCCTATATTTAAAATACCCCAAAAAAACCCACTATTACAATGATTTAGACCAAATTTTATTATCCATGTGCTCAATTAAAAACCCAAATTATACACCCTTTGGTCTAAACTATCTTTAAATAAATATCCCGCCCCTATGGTCTTTAAACTATTCAAAAAATGTTTAAATACTATATAATAAAATAAATCACGACCATTATGTTTTTATTAAGACATCTTACAAATGTTTTGAATAAAACATATTAACCCCCACTTATAACCATTATTCCAAAGTTTTGAATCGAATAAAACATTTATAAAGTTCAAAATCTTTAGTTCCTTATCCATAAAACACCCCCCCCCTTGCATACTTTATAACCCAAGTCTTTGAAATAAAACAATGTTTTCATAAAGACTAAACCCTCGCCCCGTATGAATAAAACCCCGCCTTTTTATATAATCAAACATTTACCCACATATATTTCATAAAGTTTTAAACCTATGTTTTACCTATATGTGCGCATATATGAAAGTCCTGGTCCCACACCTTCCCATTCAGCGCAACTCCCAGAGAAATCTCAGCCCTTCGCTTTTATCCTTCTCATCCGACGGTTGAAACGCGATCTTGCGTTGAAAACATTCCCAACCTGCTGAACTCCAAATTCATGTGAAAATGGTGGTTTCGCTCGGACCTCTCCCCTCCACGTGGCCTCCATTGATTTGATCGCGTGCATTTTGAATAAAACAACTTACCACTTAAACCTTGCACGATAATCACTGTTTGGTTTTGCGTTTAAAATAAAAAACCACCCTTCCTGCTGATGTGACAATTATTCAATGTTGAAGTAATACAACCCAAATGTATATAAAAATTTTGAAAATACATTTCATTCCTTATCTTCTGCGCATTAACCTTAACCCTGCACGAGCCTCCCTGACTGTAAAAACACTATTTGTCCACCTTTTATGCACCCGAAAAGCCTCCCTGGAACCTTTGAAGACTATTGAGGAGTTGTACATTTCTCCAAACAATCCACAGAAGTTTCCAACTTGTTATAAAAACCTCTAAACTTCTTTCATAAGCCTATTTGGAAGGAAAATCCCAAAAAAGAGACTATAATTTACCTGTTTTTTCCATTAAGCCTCTGTTACCCATTTCAAAAGAATTTTTAGCCCAAATTATTCATTGAAAAAGGCTCAGGAAACCCCTATTTCTTGTTCTCTAAATCAGTGAAGGTCTATATATCATTTTAAGATTGAAATTGAAAGAAAAAATCCAAGGAAAGAACCATATTCTACTGATTTTCATCTAAGAACCTCTGTTAAAGTAAAAAAATACTTCTATAAACCATTTAACCTTGCAGAAGTAGCCTAAAAATGCCTAAAAAAAAAATTTAAAGCTCCACAAACGGATCTCATTTCACAAGTCTTTCAAAAGCCTTCAATCACCTCCTTGCAAACCTCTGTTTCATTAACAAATTGTTTGATTTTTGCAAGTTATTATCAGAATATGAAATTGGGCCAACGGTTTCAATACTAGTTGATAAAATTGTTTGCTCCAAATTCTCATATTTTAATTCAAAAGCTTCATTCAACAAATAGTTTGTATACAAAGAAAGAATAAAATCAAGTTAGAGAGGGATCAAAATGATGAAATGTGCATAGTGAATGGTAAAAGTGAAATTAGAATTCACAATTACAGTGAAAACAGAACAGTCAAAGAGCATCAGAGTTAAAGTGTATCAGGTAAAAGTCAAAGTGAAAGTTAAACAAAGTTACAGAGCAGTCAAGGTAAAACAATAAAAGTAAAAACAAAGGCAGTAATGGTTAAATAGAGATGAAAATACTTTCACCAACAATGAAATTTATCCAAAGTGAAAGTAAAAACAGTTAAAAGAACAAAAAGGTTAAAAGATGAAAACGGAGCAAGAAGGAACGTTTTTTGCAGAAATTTCCTATTTAAGTCATTGTTTTGCAGAAACTATTGTGACCAATCCAAGATGAATTTTGAAAAACTAAAGAAGTTTTATGTTCTTAAGATGTCTAGCTACAACAACCTCTCTCACTTTTCTAACAACCATTATGGGTTGGGAAATATTAAACAATATTGGAAAGCACTTTTTGCAGAAAATTCATGTTAAGTCATCATTTTGCAGAGAAAATTGTGGCCAATAATGAATACATATTACAAACTTGAAGGAGGTTTTTGTTCCTAAGAGACCCATCTACAAATACCTATCTCACTTTGTGCACAAGTATTACATACATGTGCATATTTACAGCCTATTTTTCAGACTCTGTAAAACTTTGTTTTACACATCTTGTTGCAGAGCCTATTGTGAACAATTGGAGCATACTTTTAGGGAACTAAGAAAGGTTTATCTCACCAATGTATTAATATACAATAACCTCTTTCACTTTTTACATATATATTTCGAATTGACAAATACAAAGGTATCATTGGACCCAAATTTTGTATAATTGTTGGAGCAAAATGTACAAAGAAAGGAGACAGTTAATGACTTGGATGCCTCATCATCAACTAAGAGTTGAGATCAAATTCAAATTCTCCTCTTTGCATCGCCTATCCATATAAAATAGTGCCAAATATATGCATTAGTTTTGAGTGTCCTTTACTTAAGTTCTATTTTTGTAAAATAGTTGGAGATATTTGTAAACCAATCTTGATATTTTTTCAAGATATTCTAGTTTAGAATATGTATAAATACTTCAATATTTGAAGTATTTTAGGGTGGAATAAAATTTCTGGAATTACTATAGACATTTTTTTGGACATTGGAGGCTCTTGTACGTTTGAATTCAAAGTAGCAGACTGGACAAGCTGACTGGCATCATAATTCAGGATCCCTGTGATAAGCTGATGAGTGAAGTACTTCCTACTTGTCATTGTTTCTTTTTCTAAGTTTCATGCATTCATTTTATGTTTGTTCTGTTTGAATGTGTAACTAGGAGTATTACTACAGGATTAGTCAAGTGCTCCCTGTATTTAACTAGTTTCCATTTTAATGTTTTCTTCTGATTTCCAGTGCAAGGAACCCTTAATTGCTCCTTCTCCCGTTTGACCTCTGCCTTCTACTTCCATTTTCCGGATCAAAGGATCCTTAAGTTCCCTTTATCCCAATCATACCACCTCACAAAAAACACTTTACCAAATCTCTGAGGGTGATCTATCTTGCCTTGAATATATTTGTATCTTTTTTGCCTTGATTTCTAGTGCTGTTAGCTTGATTTATACCCCATAGCCCAATGGACAAGTAGAGTTCTCTCTATCTTACCTCCAAGTGATTTTTTCCCACCAAACCCTTTAAACCAATATAAAATTTTACTTTCATAACTAGCCTAATATTATAAATCAAAACAAAGTTAAACTTTAAAGAGAGAGCCCTCTTTGAACCCTAGGAAGGCTAGATCCTAGAGTTTGAAGTAAGTTTGTGGTTACCTCGATGATTTCTCTCTTGAACCTAGAGAAATTACTGAGTGATAACAGAGTCAAATGAAGTCAAGAGTTTCTAAATGATGAAACAAAGTGTACTGCAGGGCCAATTTAGCAAGGTTAATGGATCTTTAAGGTGATGTATGAGGTGTAATGAACATCAAGTTGGGGAAAATACTAAGAGGTCTTACACATATATAGTCTGAAGCATAACTCATGAGGTAGGGCAAACCATTGATCTCTATGAACAATACTCAAACCGATAAACATATAAGATGAACATTCCAGTGAAACATAGAAGCATTAGAACTCCTAACTTTAGAAATTCACCTTCAGATTTTGGGAAAACATACAAGATTGAAACAAATAACTTAATTTATGAAAAGAAAACTCCTAAACAGCATATTTCAAGCTATTCAGAACTCTGAAACAAATTGACAAGTGTGGATAAAGGTCAATATCAAACGAGACCTCTTTATGTTAACCTAATCAATCAATATTCCACAGAAAGACTTCAAGATAGGGTTTTGAAAACTTCAAATAAGAAAGGTATACCATGAATCATACTTGTAATCTAGCATAATAATCATTCATGAAACTAAAAAAAAATTTGGGGGACCTAAGGAGCAATTAAGAATTCCTTAAGATGGCCAAAAGAGGAAAACATCAAAGCTATAACAAACAAGACATTTGAGGTGCTTCCAAGAGCATGTCTCAACCTATACTTTTCTGTGTTAAAGCAGCTAAGAAGAATGAAAAAAAATGAGAACAAGAAAACATAAACAAGTTAAGAAAACATCACCATTCACCAAGTTATGAAATCTTGCAACCAAACTTCTCCATCATCAAGAAAAACTAGCCATTCATCCACTTCACAAAACCAATTTCTTCTCTAAGCTCATAAAACCATGTATATTCCTCTTCAAGCTCATCAAATTCCAACAAAATACATAAGGGCCTCATGCTCTATTTATGGAGCAAATTAGGACTAAAACCCTAAATGTGGTAGGAAAATGTCAAATATAGTCATAAATATCATTTATGGCCAAGAGACCATGCAATGCCCAAGGCACATAATATCCCAAGAAATAAATGCTAAAATAACTATTTTCACCTAATTCTATCTTAATTTTCCTGAAAAAACTCAAAAAATATCTATTTGCAATAAATTAGTGTGTTTTGTTGACTTTTGGTCCAAAACACACTAGGCAGCCTTTGTGCACAGCACCACTTCAACAAAAAATAGGGTCTCTTGCACCTGAGTTTTGGACCCCTTCCCAACACCGGATTTGGCTCCGTGATGGCTCGTTGGAAAACCTGATAAGTCTATTTTTCAGAACTTCTTGAGTGGTGCTGAGTGGAGGCCATTTAGCTGTCCAAAAATAAAATCTCCCAACATTTCTCTTTGCGCAGCGCCTGGTCTGAAAATGAGGCAGAAAGTTCAAATGTTTGATGTTTTTTGACCTTTTGAGGGGGTAAAAATGCTCCAAATGATCTAAAAATTGGTGATTAGACTATGGGTGATGTGAGAAATCCAAAAATCCAAACTTTGAGAGCTTATGATGCACCAATTTTTTGCGTAGCGCCTAGGGCACTGCGCACAGAGGGGTCAAAATTAAAAAACAAAAAACAAAAATTTGTCTAGTTTGCCTTAACATTTGTGGAGAGGTCCCTCAAGAGGTCTTGGAAACTTGTTGAGAAGCTCAGCCAAGACTACAAGGATTTCATGCACTTTGGTTCTTTTTAGGTCTTTCGGCTCAATGAGGGCCTTCTTTAGCTTGGCACAAGTAAGCATGCTTTTCCTTGCATAATGTTTGGCCTTTTCTTTTGTAAGGCAAGGCCCCTCTTGACCTCCTTGAAATGCTTATGCTCTTCTTTGTAATAGTGGATGACCCTTTGTGCCATATCAAAGTCCCTTTCCCACTCCTGAAGCTATGCATATTTCTCCAAGAGAAGAAATCTAGTGTTCATCTCTTGGTCCTCATTGTCACTGTCTAGATCAATGAATTGAGGGCCTTGAGAAGTCTTATTTATCCTCTTTCTTCTTCTTACCTTTACCTACTTTTCACCCTTGTCAATATTTTCCTTGCCTTTGTCTTTATGCTTGATTGATGGAGGAGAGATGGCCCTTTTCCTTTTTGAGGCAGCAAAGACATCTCTTGGTCCTCTATGGTAAGTGTATGTGAGAGGAGTGGTGATGGTTTTGGAGGTGTTTCCATCATGGCCTTGATTTTTGCTATGGTCACCAGCACCTTCATTATTGCCATGTCTTTCATGAATCAACTCATGCTCCAATGGGTTATTGATTTCTTTATCTCTAGCCTCATCATCATCATTTCTTTCTTCACTATTTTCTTCACTGTTTTCTTGGCTCTCAAACTGATCACTACCCTCCTCATTTGCCTTGTTTTGACTCTCTACTTCACCAAGGCCTTCTTCTTTGTCACTTTTTGCATTGTCACTTTGGATTCCTTGGTCTTTCAGAGGCTGATTTGTGTCATGATAGTCATGACAGCTATCATGACTGTCATGACTGTCATGACTATTTTCTAAGTTGTCTTGCTCATTGACTGTCCTCTTTGTGCCTTTGTTGTGGTCTCTGCCTTCATCCTCAAACTCTTTTTTAGCCTCCTCACTTGTCTGCTCTTGGTCTTTAATTTCTTCATCTTCTCCCTCTATCTCTTTATTTTCATTTTGTTTATTCATTTCAACACTTTTGTCACTGTGATTGGGCTCACTGTCATGATCAGAACCATATTTCTCTTGGTTGTCTTATTCATCCTCCTGCTGACTGTCATCTTCATTTTTCTTTTCATAATCCCCTTGTCTGTCATCTTGCTCATCATCAACACTCTCTTCTGCATTTGATATTGTTTTATGAGTGTCATCACTGTCACTATTTTGCTCCTTTTCATCACTGTCTTACTCTTTAGGGCTACCATGTTCATCCTCTTCCTCTATGTCATCATCATTGTCTTCATCATTAGGCTCTATTTCTGCCCCACTATTTTCTTTACTTTCCTCATCAACTTCTTGATTAATCTCTGTATATGTATCACTTTTTTCTACCTTTGTATCACTTTCATCTCCCTCCTCATTTCTGTTGTCATCATTGTTTTCTTCTTCTACCTCAGTTTCTGCTTCACTGCCCTTATCCTCTTTACTTTACTCATCACCTTCTTCCTCATTATCACTACTGTCATCATTTGTTTCTTCAGCACTGCTTTCCTTGTTTTCTCCATATATCTCTGTTTCTACCTCACTGTCATTTTCCTTTCCATTTTAATTTCTTTTCTCCTCATTAGATCTATTTTCATTACTTTCATTTGATGCATTAGGAGAAGAGATAGAAGGTGAATATCCTTGTGGTGAAGGCAGGTGTGTAGATGATGGACGAGTGGAGGTAGGTGGGTGTGAAGTGGAAGGAAGATTCTACTGAATGAAGGCTTGAGAATTGGCAAACACATCATGTGAGATAAAAACCTCCCAAGGGATCCCTTGCTGCTCCAGCTAGTGTAAGACAATGATTTTGATAAAGGAGTGGTGAAAAAGGCTCTGCATTTGGTGGGCATAATTTCTCTTCTTGACTACTGAGGCCATCTTGTCAATTCTCCAGAAGAGGTTGTATGGTAGGTTCAACAATTTTACATTGGTGAAATGCATCAGAAGCCTTATGTGGTATGAATAAACCCTAGAGAACCTACCCTCACAAGTGAAATATTTGATAATCTTCCTCATCAGTAGGGCATACCTCTCTAGCAGGTGGGAAAATGGAAAAATAGCCTTGCAGCCTTGTTGAAAGCTAGGCTTGAGGTAGGAATCATAGTAGCTCAAATCCAACTTCTTTTGTTTAAACCATATCTCACCAATGTCTAGAATTCTTGTGGCTTTATAAATGGATTCAAATGAGATTTCAAACTCCACTCCTGCTAGTTTGACTTGGTGATTGTGTAAGCTTAGGATGAACAACCTAGTCAAGTCTAATTGGCTTTGGACTTGCTTGACCTTCTCACAAAATTGATAACACCCAACATCTTGAAAGCATGAAAGGATCATGGGAGAGGAAGTAATTGGAGTGGTGTTTAAGGGCTCAAACCTATTAGCCCTTCCTCCCTTGTGTTTAGGCTTGGTATGCCTTTGGCCTTCATCACTGCTGGTATGAATCTCTCCTTCAGACATGGTGACTATTTTTAGCACAGAAGGATTTCTAGACTTTTTTTAAGAGCCTTTAGGTCAAAGGATGGCAGTGAGCGAGGTGAGGGAAAATTTTGCAAATGAGGGATAAGATGAAGCATTCAAGGACTGTGTCTCAGTTTTTAGAGGTTGTTCTGCTGTCACTGAGTGTCTTTACTTATATAACAACCCTTCTCTTTGAAAACCCTAACCTTAGAAGTCATAAATTGATCTTCATGCAACTTAGGTTTTGGTGACAGCAAGCCAAGAAATACCTTCCTATATGATTAAAAGAACACTTGGAGAGTGACAAAAAGGAGTCACCAACCTTATTTTACTATTTGCAAAAGAGTTGGAGGAAAAAAAATTGAGATTTTGACCTTTTTGAGGAAAAATGGCCAAAGCCTGGTTGTGCGTAGCACCTGCCCAACTGCATGTTCAGGTCAGGTCGGGTTGGCTGTTCGAAGAGCAGCACTAGGTCAATTCGGGCTAGAGATGGGCCAGTCGGGCCCATCAGAGCGTAGTGCCGGGTGGATGATAGGCAAGTCGAGTGGTTTCCTGTGTCTATGCGTAGCGCTTGCCTAGGTGCATATCGCCAGGCTCTAGGTGCATAGTGTAGTGTTAAATAACACTGCGGCCACCTCGCCTATGCGTAGCGCTGAAGGCCAAGTGCGTAGCATCTACAGATTTTTACCAATTTGCACAGAAACCCTCAAACTTTCTTCAATGCTTCTCTCTCCTTTGAAAATGATAAATGAGGCGAGAGACACTCAAAAAGATCCTTATAAGCTTTTGAAAAATAATTTTGAAGCCAAAACCCATTCTCATAATTTTTCCTTTCTCTTTATTTTTCTTGTTGTGCCCTTATAGGCTTTTGGTCCTATAGGTGGCATTTCGACATAAAAATGGATTTTTTCCTTTGCAGGAAGCCCTTAAATGTTATTTTTTCTACTGGAATTTTCTTAGTGTCACCCCTTAGATTGATAATCACCCTAAAGAAAATAAAACTATGCATTTATCTATATTTTGAAAAATGAACCGATTTCATGAAATTTAATACTTACACACAACAAACCTATCATATTTGCCATTTCTTCCTTTGACTAATATTTTGTTATGCATTTCTCTTTAAGACAGTGAACAATCCTCCTAGTATGAAAACCCCTATCAGTAAGTATCAATGACCTTTTTAATCTCTATGTGTTTTTATCACTACAAACATTCATTTGGCACTTATGCTCTTATAAACTCTTCCTGTAGGTAGCCATCCTTGACATTTTGTAGAAGTGTTATTTATGGCATAATCCATATCTTGCAGAATATTTATTTGATAGGGTGACCCTTGTTGGAGTTTTTACTGCTCTGTTGTAAATCAGTGGCATATTTATTCTTTAGACCACTTTGACAATGATATAGGTCTAGTGAGAGAGGCAAGCTAGTTTAACCCCTTTTTTGTGTCTTTCATGGCCACTTCTCTTCTTGCAGGTGCCTACACAATTTCTCTCTTTGATTACTATCTCTTTTGAATTTGGATAACTCACTTTATCAATGATGACCTATTCTTGTCATAGTTTCCTCCTTAGGTAATTTTAACTCATGTTTGTCCCCTTTGGCCATTTGAAAATGTTTCTGTCCTTTCTTTGAGAAGACAAACCTTGAACTGATATTTCTATCCTTTTTTTTGCTGATACCCCTTATCATCTTTCTTCCTTTGGTGTAGTGGAGTATTGGTTTTCATGTCCGCCTCTTTTGATATTCTTTAAAACCTCTGATTTCACCTTTTGATGAAGTGGAGTTACTGCCTCTTTCCCAATAATTTAGAGGATAGTTTGAAATCCTTTGAAACCCTCTGCTTTTTGTACCAATACTCTTTACCCTTTCAACTGTTGATGATGTGGATTCAATGCCTCTTTTCCAAAACCTAGAGGGCAAGTTTTAATCCTCTTGTAGCCATCTATTGTGATGAAGGAGGCACTTTGTCACCTTTTGACCAGTTTGTCAACTTTCCCAAACTTTTAGGCTTTAGGGCTGCTTAGGAAAAAGTAAATAGTGTTGTCTTCTAAGTTCTCAAAAACTTATCAAACTCATTAATTACTTATAAAAAGTCTTCAATGAGAATTTGGAGGAGCTGAGGTGACCTTTGCCTTTCTAACCCTGGAACTGATTCCTTGATTGGTCAAAACTATTACAAACCCTAATTTCCATCAAACACATACCTAACTACTTTATTCTTGGTTGTGAGTGGTTTTATTGTGATGGTATTTCTCATTACCTTACCTCTTTCTAGGTTGATGGCATTTTGACTCTTTTGCAGAAATGTAAGCAAGGGGCACCTGTCCCCTTACAAAACTTGTGCTTCTGGCCAAATACCTTTCTTGAATGATCTCTTTGATGATTTTAAGACAAGATCACCAGTTCTTTCCTTCTTTGAATGTAGTTTCTTCATATAGGAAAAATAGAGTTTGTAGGGAACCAAATCCACCCTATGACTCATGAAACCCTAGGTGACCTAATGGAGGCTTTCTGGGATTTGAATTTTGGACTGAAACCTAGAACTTGAGCTTATCAAGTGTGAGATAAAATTCATGATAAAATAATGTTTTTAAAATCCAAAATCCAATGTACTTGATTGATTTAAAGAGTCTACAGAGATATTTTGAGGCTATCAGTGTTTAGGAGTGGTTTGGGGGACACAACAACCTGTTTGATTGGTGAGCTCAGTTAGCAGTGGGGTTTTTAGGTAAAGAAAAAATTAGGGATTTGGATCAAAGGTGACAAGATATAGATAAAATGAGTGACATGGTCTCCTAATGGGTCCTTTGAGACTGGTAGGAAAAGCTAGATAGGATGAAATGATGAAATAATGAAAAATTATCTTAAGGATAATGAAAGCAGTGAGATTTCTAGAACTCACAATGTCTTTGAACTTTGTTTCTCTAAATCTAGGGAAATCATTTAGTCATCAATCAAGGCTAAAAATTACTGATGACTAACACCTTCGAGCATACCTTCCTCTCGATCCGTCCAGCCCTAGCCTCACAGGAACTCTTCCAAGATGTGTGTACAATAGATGTCATATAGGGTGATGTACATCTCAAGGAAATAAGGGTTTCCTGAATATACCTGGGAAGTGTAGGAGGCACGGGAATATTAGACTTGAAATAGGGCTCCAACTGAGTATAATATCTATATATTTTCTCTCTCCCTTAGGACATTCCTTGGAGGGGCTTCTATACTCCCTCAAATTAGTTTCTGCAGTTAGGAACAGTTAGGCCATAGGCTCGGGTGGTTAAATTACTGGAATAACCATAAAAAACGCCTCAATAATAGGGAAAATATATATCTTTTAATAATTAAAAAGGTATACGTGGATCTCTATGAATGGACTCACGTGTATACACGGAAAAGTCTGGGCAAGGTCATGTATGGGTTTTAAGATACTTTTTTTTGAGAAAATGTTCAAGTCTAGGGGAAAGAGTGCCCAAGGCCAAAGTGTAAATCATCAAGTACATGAAGGTGATAAATGAAACTATAACAGATGCACCCTAATATATGAGGTTAGAAGGGGTACATGATGGTCGAAATGTATTATGTGCATAGAAAGAACCTTGCAAGGACTAGAGAGGACTTCACCAGATTTTAGCCTACCAAAAAAACCAGTGAAAGAAATCAAAGAGATAGCTCATGCCTGAGGTGGGCATACCCATGCTCAGTGAAAGAAAAGCATGTCCGCATATGAAGTACAGAGTGGATCCAAAATGTATACAAGTATAGGTGAAAATTTAAAGTACATAGTGAATCATCTGATCACTGCCCGGAAGTACAAGTCAAAAATCAGGTCCAAGTATCACATATAGAAGATTGATCAATGATGCTGCAATAAATATATGATCACAAAAGTCACAACTGAATCTCCAAGTACCATATCATAAGTGGTGGAATAAATGGTACAACACGCAACTCGGGAGCCAACATATAGGATGTTGTTGTGGTGAAAATGCAACATATAAGAGTGGACGGTGTCACTGGCAGAAAACTGAAGAAGTTGTCTAAGTGAACCAAATCATGTTGATGCAAAACCAGAGGTATTCACCGATCACAATGGAAAAATTCTACACTATAGGAATAAATGAGCTGAATTCGACCATGTGAGAAATCGTTTGGTTACCAGTCATTGATGTATACCATTAACAAATGCAAGACAACCCACCGATAATGATAATGAGCGTCAAGGTGCCCCAGTACAATCCAACAAGTGCGAAAAAATGAGTTGAAGTCGAACACTTGAAAGAATCTATCAATCAAGAGGCAATGATGTATCCTCACTAATGACTGCAAACCCTAAGGTACTGACAAAAGGACTCTAGACCTTGTTCCCAGAGCAATGATTCGGAGTCAATGGGAAAAGATCTGCTGGAAGGAATGCATTAAGGCATCCCACATCAATCTAGTGTGAGTGTAACCTGCAGGCCAATATTTGGAGGGAATCGGACGAATTAGAGTGAAGTAACCAACCCAAAGTACGTTTCCTCCATGCACAAGATGAAGCTAGCGCACAGAAGAAACCCTCTAAACCAACCAATAATGAAAGCTAACAAAGAGGCAAGATATCCACCGATAGGGTCAAATGGAAATCAAGGTACTGCATGAATCCTAGGTGTGATAATGTAAGCCGATGTCGAACACAAGGGAAACCACTCAGTTAAATACCCATAGTGATGATCAAATGTTGAGCACAAGGTCACCTATCAATGATGTAAATAGGGCCAGGGTGCAACTCTAAGTTTTCTCTCAAAGAAATATGTCACAGTCGATAAGAGACAAACCCGCTGACAAGAAGTCAATGGAGACCTTCTCAAACCAGCATGAGCATAGGACGAAACATTTGATGTGATAGAACAAGATACTGACAATACAGGGAAAGTCGACTGAAAAATGAGTCAAGAGACACCGCAAAAAGGCCGACTCAGGTTAACTTCCTTTGAACAAAAGCACGACTCATGTTGACTATGGCAACAAATGATAACTTTGTATAAGTTTGTCATGCAGGAGGCGTGAACAAACCCTCCATATGACTGGAAGAGATAACCAACCGGGGGAGAACTAATGCATGTAACAAGGTTATGGATTCTCCTAAGTCAAAACTAAAACCATACAAAATGAAGGAAAGACATATATTTTTGTGCTTTGTTCAAGGGAGAAAAAAATGACACTGTATTTGCCATCAAAATATGAAGTAATATCCCGTTCCCGCTCTTTTTCACATATTTAATTTTTTTGTCTTTTCATATTCAAATCCTGAAAAGGAATAAAATAATGCTAGAGTACAATGGATAGAATGAGTATCATGAAACAGATGCACTAGTTCCTAGGATAGGAAAAATCCTATGCTCAATGCAAGGTGGTGGAAACTGGTAAGTGATACTCAAAGGAATGTTTCGTCCATGGGTAAAAAAGGTGTCAAGTCACGGTAGCTAAGTGATTACATGGTTAACTTTTACAGAAAATCATTGTAAAAATATGGCTTAAACATTGAGTCCAAATGAAGCCAGCTGAAGGCCAAGATAAACAAGTGGTCAATATGCAATGCATTAATACAACTTGACAACAAAAGGGAGCCTCTAGGGTAATGGTCAGAAAAAAATGATAGCGAAGAAGAAGAAGAATGAATCTTCAACATGTATGTCATGGCAGGACTAAAGAGGACTCCCGAGCCTACATAAATTGCAGCATGGGTGACAAATGATAGCGAGGAACTAACTAGGAAGCCAATGTAAAGGAAGGCTCTACCACCAAGTCATGATTAAAAATCAATGAGTGAAATGGGTTACGTACTCATGACATGATGGGATTGACCCTATGACAAGTGATCAGAATGGAGGCTAGTATGTAGAATGCAACGGAAAATGGATTCCCTAGCCTATTGTTTTACTATACAACTGACCTCCTTTCTAAATTTTTAAGAAATAAAATTTGATAGAGATATTTTCAACTTTTAGAAATAAAACACTTAGAAGGAAAAATTTCATATTCAACATTCAAAAAACTTATGGTCCGATCCAATATACAAGGCCTTATCATAAAAAACAAATCAAAGTTAAAAGTTCAATCGCAATCGGAGAATCGGAGATAACCCTCAAAAGAAATTTCATATGCCCATTTCAAATCTTCCGATGCGATTAGTCCAATCGGAAAATTTTAAATCGCTAAGAGTTTAAAACAGTTAAATATAACTTTCGATGCGATGCGGTCAATCGCAATCGATTAATCGGGACAATCTTTAAGAAACTCTTTACGCTTATTCGAAATTTCCCGATCCGATGTGCATTTGATAATAAACGCCTTTAAAAGAAAATCGAACATTTGTTTAAAAAATATGGTAGACCCCACCATTAGAGATCGGAAAGATCTGCAATCGCAATCGATCAATCGGGATAAACGTATTGTGATACTCATTTGCCATTTGAAAACTTCCGATGCGATTCATCTATTTTGCATAAGAAGATTTTTGTTGAATATATTAATATATCACAAGCGCCAAATCTTTATTGGTACGAAGGCATTCAATAACGAATCAAATGAATATGGTTTGTGATTTGGTTTTAAATACTTAAGTGTGACCCAAAAGGAGCATTTACGCAATATACGAAACAAATGAATGAAAACCATAAATTCATAAATCATTTCGTTTGAGTGGCTTGTTGATCACGACTGAGAGTTTATTGTCTTGCAGAGCCAAAGAACAACAAGTTTTTTCATTCACAGACAAAGGGAAGCTGTAGCAGACGCAGAAATGTCAAAGAGAGGAAGAAGAAACAAAACTGCTCTACCAATGAAGCTTGCCGAAACTCCTACGGTCTCAAAAGAAAAGCCCATAAAGCCAAGGCTAGTCACAGATACATCATGCCAAGGTCTTGGGAAAATGACATGGGACACAGTCTACAACCTATTGGAAAAAGAAGACCCCAAGGTCACAGTGGAGAAGGCATCAGTTCCAGACGAGGATAGCTCGGATTCTGACTCTGATATCAATGAAAGAACACTTGCAAATTCATTTCTACATCGAATTGCAGCCAGAGAAAGCATCATGCCTTACTATGATGTAGTCCGATGGGTTATCGACAGTGTAAAGATACAAGATAGAATGTTTGTTTCAGCATCTGGAGTGCCTTTCGGCTCGTTTAAAGCAGAAGACTTGAAAGCAATGTACCACCTTCCAGACCCACAGAAGGTGTATAACAAGGAATTTATCAAAGAATTTGTTGATGATAACAAAGTCCAATCCGACCCTATCAGAAATTGGAGGAAAAACCCAGAGAAGCACCGAAATGAAGCATCCGGTATGTATTCTGTAGATTCTCTTCTGCCTCCATATTGCTATGCAACTGCCATGATGTGTAGGTTATTTGGCAATAATAATTCAGCTAGGTTTTCTATACAAATGGTCCCATTAATCCTAGCAGCTGTGAATTCCGACATTATGGATTGGGCTGTTATTCTTTCTGATAGAATGGCCAATAGGATCCTTGAATACAGACAAGAAAAAGATGCTGGAAATTATACTCCCTTTTTCTTTTGTGCCTATATTCTTGATGCTATTTGTTTCAATTCCGAATTTCCCTTATTTGGATGGAAATGGACTCCCAAAGACCCTGTTCCAATTCATATTTATCATAAATTTCTTTGGAAGGTTCATTTCCAAGCTAATGTATATAGAATCTGTCATGGTTTCCTCATTCCTGTTTTCCAAACCATTTTTAATCGCTTTCCTCCTAGATTTTCTGATAAAGCTAAGGCCGACCTGTCTGCAATCAGAGATTGGTTTGGGGAGGAAAAATTTACATACATCAGGGTTTTTGGTAGTATAGTGGAGCCGCATGTTCTTCCGCTTTTTGTTCCAGACAAACTTCTCGCTCAAGAAGTTTCCTATCAATTGACAGTTGAAGGTATATCTAGGTCTTTGAACAACAGTAAGAAGAGAATGTGGCCTCAATTCCCACTCAATTGTGGTCATTTCACTCTAAATGATTTCAAGCATGCAGAAAAGGAAGTCTTCAAGATAAGAGGTTGTAAATTTGCAACCATTCCTAGAAGACAGTATGATCCAAAAAAGATAGCATTTGATGTCACCGCTTCAGTTTCAATTGCTCGTTTTGAGCATGAACCAGATATGTTCGATGATTTGTTTATTTCATTAGATAATTTTCCTCAGATTTTTGACTTGATCAAGTCTACATTTCAACATGAGGAAATAAATAAATTTCTCTTATTTAGAAGCCAGAGATTGTTGAGAGTACCTCTAGACCAGCTGAGAACTCAAATCCAAAAATCAGAGACAGAAGGTACCTCCGGCCAAATGCTAGTAGAAACATCTACCAGCAAAATCATTACACAATCGGCTGTCAACCAGCCGATTGTACATTCTCAAAAAGTGGTCACTATTGACAAACATGATGCCTCAAAGGGAAATACTGCTCAAATGACAGACAAATGCACAAATATCAATGATGAGGTGCATAATCAAAAGGATGGATCAGATGACAAAAGCACCAAGCAGAGCATAGATAAAGAGAAAGGAAAAGAAATAACTAAGGAGATTACGGTTTCCACTAATCTTGATATTTCTTCTCAGCTATTAAATCAATATGATCAGTTTGCTCAACAGCTTGGATTGCAGTATAAAGGTTCAGAACAAATAGAGCAGGATGTTGAAATCATTCCTGAACATCCTACAGGGCATATTGTATTAAAAGGTGAGGAGATCCCTCCTTTGGATGTATTTTACAGCCCTAAACATAAGGCTGTTGTCAAAAGACAAAGAAAGAAAAGAAAAACAGAACCGGGTATATTTTCTACTCCATCAGAGGAGTTGATGAATATTGTTTATAAGAACAATGAAATGAATCCATTTGAAGACCTTACGAAATTGTCCCAGTATACAGGAGCTTATAGTGCTGCAACAGTGGATAAAGTTGTAGAAGTTTCTCAACTAATAACTCGGAAAGATCTTCACATAGCTTCACTGGAAGAACAAGCTAAGGAGAATCAGCAACTGATCAGCCAATTGCAACAACAACTACAGGATCAGACATTCAGGTCTAAAGAATTGGAGAAACAGCTTGCTGAAGAAAAGAAGAAGGTTGATGAAAAGCTTTTAGGAAAACAAAAGCAGCTAAATGAAGAAATTTCTAAGTTACAGAGTCTGTTACAAAATGAGGAAAAGGCAAGAATGATTCAATAAAAGGAATTTCAAGCAACTTTGGATAAGTTTAAAGGTTATCCAAAGTTAAATGAATTCAAATCGGAAGCCCTTGAGGCTAATAAATTATTGACTCAGCAGTTAATTGAATTTTGCTCAAAACTGTCACAAACAGAACCTTTTTGTGAGATTACTTCATCTTTGATCCAAACTATCATAACTCTTAGACAAGAAATAGATGATGCCGATGAAAAGATTTCTGAGTTTCTCACCTGGCAGGATACAGAAAAGGGAAAAGAAGCAAATCTTCCTAGGATAGAGGAAAAACACAAAGAAATCCTGTTTACAGAATGGGAACATCAATTAATGAAATCTGATAGAGCAATATCAAGGGCCAGAAATATAATGAACAATCTCACGCAATTAATAAATGACAGCCTATATTCAATTAATCTCATTTCAGACTGTATTCCTGGCAGTTTGCCAAAGATAAAAGAAACTGAAGACAGGTGGAGAGAAGAAATGGAAAGGAAAAGTCAACAAATCGGCAAACTTCAAACTATATCCTGGGATAGTATGTGGACTCATTTGATCAAGCCAAACAATCAACAGACAGCTATCAAACTTCTATCAAACGCTGTCGATTGTCTAATTCCAGAATTTTCTGATGCCACCTATGCTGGACAGTTGCATTCTGAGATGAGTCATCCACCAAGACTCCGAGATATGTTGAAAATTTGCAACTTGGCTTCATCAAGCGAGGGAGAAAAACAATGAATCAGTTTCATTCAAGATAGCATTTTAGTTTTAATTTGATAGATTGTAGCAGTAGTATTAGGATTTTTTTATGTAATTTATTATTTAAATCCCTCTCATGCATTTAGAGAAGGATCGGAAGTTGTAATATTTTTGGGATTTGGAGCTAACATTTCTGTTCTTCATTCCTTATTATATTTATATGAAAGATCACATCTGGTGATTTTTGTGCTCAAAATTATCTTTGAAGTGTTGCATTTTTGTGCCTTTGGATTTAATTTTACATCGGAGTTACTAGATCAGAGTATCACATTTCATTTGACAGTCTTCAATATGAATGAGGTATTTTTATCTGTTCACTGTTGATTTTCTCTGTTATATGGTATTCGTTTGAAGAATTTGCTATCATTTATATATTTGGTTTTCATAGCATTTCCTTTTTATATATCATTTCTGAGTATAATTGGAATGTTATCATTTATAAGCATATATGAATGGTATATAATGATGAATGCAATATGCTAATATAACTCTGTTTAATTTCTTAAACAGAGTTATCTTTATTCGTTTCTGCACATTTCAATTTGATTAATAATACATTTTCATGGTTATTATTAGATTGAAACAATCTTAAGTTGTATTCACATATAATTACCCGGGTTAGTATTAGAATTTCTTTATCAGTATTTATCTTAGATTAGATAGTTTTATTTCTGTTAATTTAGTCCCATTTCCACCCATCCAATCCAATCCACTTAGTTATAAGGAAACTGGTCCTTTAAATCCAGTCGGAGCCACCATCCCAAACGGAAAAGGAGCTGTCTTAAGGTCCCGACCGGGTGGTTTTCCCCCAATGTTTGAAGCAAAGATTTTCTAGGCTTCAACATTTTGGCGCTAGAAGGAGGGCATCCAACTGTGAATGGCAAGCAAACCCAAATCTACAAACCATTCTAAGAGTAATTCTCCCTCCACATTACCTCGTACTTCCCAATTGCCCGCTGATTCCTCAGCATCCAAGCAAGAAGAAGAGGTATCCACTATCACTGCTCAAACCCACCATACTTCAGAACAATTAAGTCTTGAATCTCCTGAAGTTCAGTCTCTCATCCATAAACTTCAGAGTTTCTTGATTTCACCACAGAAATCTGAGCTATCTCAAAGCAGTGAGACTTCGCAATTCAATCTACCTCACCCTCTTACTAGACTTCAGAGTGAAAAGCTCGGTATTGAACCTACTGATTTTCCTTTACCTAAAAGGAAAAAGGCAAAGAAAAATACTGAAGATTCTGACAGTGAAGCACTTTCATCCACATCTTCCATCTCATCTTCCCCAGTGCGAAGTCAACCATCCACTCCCTCATTACATATCGTTGTTAATCAGGAATTGGGAACTTCAACATCTCAAAATATTCACTCCTCAATATCAATTCCTTCCCAGACATCTGGAATCTCAACAGCAGTATCATCCACCACTGGTATTACAATGGCAGATCCATGGACCAGGCCTGGTGCAGTCAATATGCCCGCACCATTACATGCATTACCTGATGCTCCTGAAAAATGGCTACCCAAGTTTAATCCAGAAAATGGAACCCAAGCCAAGGAACATATCAATAACTTCATGTTAGCAGTTAATTTGAAGGGAGTGACTGAGCAAGATGTCGTTGTTAGGCTTTTTCCCTATACATTGCAAGGATCAGCAGGATCCTGGTATTTTTCCCTGCCTTCTGATTCTATTACCAGTTGGGAAATTTGCCAAGAACAGTTTCTCACTAAGTATGGAGACGATAGATCTTTAGCTACACTAATAAATGATCTCTCCAATCTTAGGATAGAGCATAGGGAACCCATTAAAAAATTTAATGCTCGTTTCAATAAACTTTTGAATAAAATCCCAACGACTTCCAAACCAAGTGAACAAATCAGAAGTGAGTGGTATATTACTGCCCTACCTGCCAATATAGCTATTTTTGTAGACAGGGCCGCAAAACCAACACTCGCTGAAAACATGAAAGAAGCACTTGCTGTGGAGAAACGTATCAATGCTCTAGAAAAGAAAGCGGCTCTTGAGGAAAGAAAAACCAAAAAAGTTTCGTTCAAAGATGATTCAAAGAAGAAAACCTCAAAAGATCCATATGACATGGAGGGCCTCCAAAAGGTCCTCAAGACCATGTCAAATGAAATGGTTGAAATAAAGAAACAAGTCACTGAAAATTCAACCAAAAGGCCTTTTAAGAATTACAAGAAAACCGAATCAAAACCACCGAATGTCATATCTAATGCAGATTCAGATCAAGAAGAAGAGGAAGAGGAAACAATCTCACCAACTGATGATGAAGAGGAAGTTGTTGAATGCCATGGCATGTGGGATTTCATACTGCCCAACTCCGATACAGATAATGATGAAGAAGCTTTTCCTGTCTCTACTAGGAGTAAAGGTACTTCCGAACTTGTTTAGACAACTTCAAAGAAACGGAGTGCAGGTGCTGCTACAACAAAGGAAAAAGTACCTACAAAGAAATCACCTGCAGCAGTCCCCCAAAACCTACCTTCAACTTCAAGTACTCCTTCAACATCCAAAACATTAGTAGTATCCGATTCAATGGATTACAATATTGTTGATGATATGAAGAAAACTAAGGCAAACATTACTATGTTTGAACTTAGCAAATTAAAACATCAGCAGAAATTGCTTCTCAAAGAATTGAATGCTGTTCCCTGTTCACCTCTTCTCAGTGCTAAAGCTGCAAATGATTCTGGTCAACCACCTTCTGGTATGGTAGAAGCTACTGATTCAGTCCTGATTGGGGATAGATCAAGTTCTCACACTCCACCCTTCCTTTTGACTTTTGAGATCTACAACAGAAACCTACACAATTGTTTGATTGACTCAGGGGCATCATCCAATATAATGCCAGCTTCAGTTTGTTCTAAACTGAACATAGAACCCAAAAAGTCTTCCATACACATTGTACAGTTAGACCGAAGCAAGGTCCAGGTTTTAGGAGAGATTAACTCCGTAACTATCAGGTTAGCAGCTGATCCACGGGTAGTTCAACGAATTGATATCTTAATAGCTGATGTACCTGAATTTTATGGGTTGATTTTAAGTAGAGATTGGTCTGAAAAGCTCCACGGATATATTTCTACCGATTGGTCTCACATGTGGTTACCTTATGGAGGAAATCCAAATCAAATAAAAATCAATCGAGAGAAACACATGACCCATACTGTAACAGATTTTGAACAGGAAAATCAACCAATTGCATTTAATAACAACATCTTGGGAAATTATTCATCAGAGTCATTTTTTGGAAATCTCATTGCCCAACCATCCCCTTTCTCAGTAAACAGTTTAACATCACAGATTGAAAACTATTCACAAACTGATAGGTCAAGATGTTTTAGTGATACTGGGGAAATTGTAAATAAGATTGTTAATACTTCTTTATTTTGGTCTTTATATTTTGACGGCTCTAAATCTAACGAAGGTTCAGGAGCAGGGTGTATCTTGGTTAGCCCGCAAGGTGAAAAGACAATGCTGTCCTGTAGGTTAGAATTTGAATGCACAAACAATACAGTTGAGTATGAAGCTTTAGTCCAAGGTTTGTATAAAGCAATTGGCCTTAAAGTGCAATATTTAAAAGTATTCGGCGATTCTGAAATTATTGTCAAACAGGTGAGAAATACAATTCACTGTCTTTCAAATCATCTCAAACATTATCAATCGTTGGTTCAAGAACTCACCACACACTTTTCTGCATTCAATATTTCTTCCATCCCTAGGTCTCAAAATTCAGCAGCAGACTTGCTAGCCAATGTTGCTTCCAGACTCATACCTTCTGAAGATTTTAGCCCAGATAGATTTTCAATAGAATTACTTTTTAGACCATCTGTCCCAGACAATGTCACAAATTGGAGAGTTTTTACCATGATCAAGATATCTTGAACTTCATGACTTCAGAGAAATCATATGATGATCAAATTATCGACGAAGAAGAGCATGATTTACAAATTTCTTCAAAAAGTAATGAAAATCCCATTCCGAAATCTGTTGTTAGATTGGAGGACTTGTATGATATTAAAGACAGATTCAAGAAAGTCACTAATACCAAGCTTCAAAGTTCTACTTTGAAATTTGAATTAGTGAATCTTGGTTCTGATTCAAAACCTCAAAATGTTAATTTAGGACTTAATTTAACATCAGAGGAAAGGGATGCCTTCATTAAACTATTGAACAAATACAAAAATGTTTTCGCTTGGAATTATGATGATTTAAAAACATATGATACTTCAGTTATTCAGCACACAATTCCAATGCTTCCCGATATTAAACCTGTTCAACAGAAGCTAAGGAAAGTTCATCCAAATCTTGAAGATCAAATCAAATCAGAACTTAATAAACTTTTTAAAGCCAAAATCATTTTTCCTGTCAGGCATTCCAATTGGGTTTCCAATATGGTACCTGTAAGGAAGAAAAATGGTGATATAAGAATCTGTATTGATTTCAGAAATTTAAACAAGGCATGTTTGAAAGACAATTTCCCATTGCCAACCATGGAGCAGATACTTCAAAAAGTAGCTGGTTCTGAACTTATGTCCTTTCTTGATGGATTTTCAGGCTATAATCAAGTCTTGGTTCATCCAGATGACAGATTGAAAACAACTTTCAGAACTAAATGGGGGACTTATGCTTATCAAAAAATGCCTTTTGGATTAATAAATGCAGGAGCAACTTTCCAAAGAGCCATGGACATAGCATTTAAAGGTCTAATCAATAAATCAGTTGTTGTTTATCTCGATGATATAACAGTATTCTCAAAAAACAGAACCAATCATCTACATGATCTAAAACAAATATTTGAAAGATGTAGAAGGCTTGGTATTTCATTAAATCCGAAAAAATCTTTCTTTGCTTTGGATGAAGGAAAACTAGGATTTGTTGTATCAAAAGATGGTATATACATTGATCCAGACAGAGTTAAAGAAATCTCTGATATTTCTTTACCTCATAACAAAAAATCCATGCAATCATTTCTTGGACAGATCAATTTTGTAAAAAGATTCATTCCTGATTTTTCTTTAATTGCTTTACCTATGCAAAATATCATCAAGAAGAATTCAGTATTCAAATGGGGGCATAAAGAAAAAGAAGCCTTTGAGTTAATCAAACAGGCAATCATTAATGCACCAGCACTAAGTACTCCGGATTTTTCTAAAGATTTTATTTTGTATACTTTAGCCACAGAGACATCTTATGCAGCTGTTTTAACACAACTCAATGATCAGAAAATTGAAGCACCAATTTCTTTCTTTAGTTCAAATCTGCAAGGAGCTGAACTGAATTATTCCGATGTTGAAAAACAAGCCTTTGCTGTGTTCAAATCAATCAAGAATTTCAGACCTTTTCTCTTAAAAACTCATACAAAAATCATTGTCCCATTCTCAGCAGTGAGGCAATTATTAATTCAGAGAGAAGTAGGAGAAAAACGAGCTAACTGGGTAACAGCCCTACAAGAATATGATGTTGATATTAAACCAGCTAAGATTATTAGAGGACAAGGTTTTTGCAGATTATTAGCAGGAGCTCATAATATACCAGACAATGATCATTCAAATCAAGATATTCAAGTAAATCAGATAAGTGTTACGGATTCTGAGTCTCAGTATTCTGATCTCATCTATTACTTAAAAAATGGGTATGCTCCTTCTGATCTCAGTTATAAGAAAAAACGTGCTTTAAGATTAAAAACTGTTAAATATGAGATCATTGATAATGTGTTATTTAGAAGAAATTATGATTCAATTTTGTTGAGATGTCTAGAAAAGACTGAGGCTGAAAAGGTTTTGCAGGAGTTGCATGATGGACCAGCAGGAGGTCATTTTGGAGGTGATACCACAGCCCACAAAATAATTCGTGCTGGCTATTATTGGCCTACCCTTTTTAAAGATACGCATGAATATGTAAGAAAGTGCAGAATCTGCCAAACTGCAAGTGGAAGACAAAGGAAACCAGCTTTTCATTTGCAACCAGTAAATATTGAGCAACCATTTGAACAATGGGGACTTGACATTATTGGTGAGATAGTACCTCATTCTTCCAAGCAGCACAAGTACATTCTTACTGCAACCAATTATTTTACAAAATGGGTAGAGGCAATCCCTTTGAAGGTAGCCAATTCTGATGCAATTATTGATTTCATAGATCAATTTATCATAACCAGGTTTGGTGTACCTCAAGCTCTTGTCTTTGATAATGCATCTTATTTCTCAGGAAATAGTTTAATTGAATTTGCAGTTAAAAGAGGTTTTAAACTCAAATATTCAGCAAATTATTACCCACAAGGTAATGGATTAGCTGAATCCACTAATAAAAATCTTATCAAGATTATTAAAAGGACTATTGATCAAAATCAAAAGAATTGGCATAAATCTTTAATCTTTGCACTATGGGCTGATCGTATTACAGAGAAAGCTTCAATCGGAACTTCACCTTTTAATTTAGGTTATGGAAAAGAAGCTGTGATACCATCAAATTTAACTCTTCCATCATTAGCCCTGGTACAATTTATTGAAGAAAATCCTTCTTCATCCGTTCAATTGAGGTATGATCAAATCCTTAAACTAGAAGAAGAGAGAGAAAAAGCTAGAATTGTTTATGAAAAACATCAACAACTTGTGAAATCTTCTTTTGATGCAAGTTCTACCGGCTCAAAAAATTTGTCAATTGGTGATCTTGTTCTAAAATGGGATAAGGCACATGAAGAAAAAGGTAAACATACCAAATTTCAAAAGATGTGGCTTGGACCATTTCAGATCGTTGAACAGATAGGCTCAAATACATTCATGCTCCAAGATCTAACAGGTAAGAGAGAATCTCTTCCTGTAAATGGGCTTATCTTAAAGAAATTCTTCTCATAAGGAGGTAACCCCTTCTTAAATTGTACATATTCCTTTTTGCAAAGTCTTTTATTGTTTTTATAAATAAAGGTTGTTAATAAATCTCTAATTGACTGTTTACTTGATAGAAAAATTCTTAAGAAAAATATTATAAATATTTATTTTAGTGTAAATAAGAATTTTTAGAGAAATGATTATATTCTTTTGATAGTTTTAAATAAGATGTTAAACTTTGAAAGATTATACCAATTATTTGCATAATCTTTTTGGGAAAAACTTGAGGAAAATGTAAATCATTACAAGTTTATTAAGCAGAGAGAAGTTATCTATAAAAGTAAAGATTATTCAAGTCTTGGTACTCAAAAACTCAGACAATTGTCATCCATTGATTCTTAAGGATAAGACTAGTTCACCCCATTCATTTAGGTTGTGATTTTTTAGAATATAATTCTAAGAAATTATTGAAAACATTTTTAAGAGATAAGAGGTCTCATCATGAGCCGACTTACCATATTCATAAGAAATAATAAAGCTGACATTACCAATACTGCCTATCAAAACAGGGTAATGGCTTATTAATATAAGACAAGGGGTCTCATCACGAGCCAGCTTGTTCAGTTTAATTATAACTATTGAATGGCATTGTTAACAACTGGCTACCAAACCAGAACAATGGCTCTTAAAAAAGAAATAAAAATAAATAAAAGACAAAAACATGAGATAACATATCTTATGAATTTATCTTTTAAAAAGTCATAATCTTAGTTGAATGGGACAATGAATAGTTAGTGGTTAAAAGGTAACCCTGTCGAGACTATGAACGTTTGCGGGCAGCAGAGGCAATACCTGTGACAATAGAGTATATTATCAAAACCAAGCTTGAAGAAATCCACTTACTTCATTATTAATACCAATCAAAGCTTAAGACAACTCAAAATGTTTTTATTCTCAAGAAACTAGAAAGAGATTGTTAATAATTTTTATTCTTTTTTCATAAGTTAGATTTTATTTTTGATTATCCTAGGATAATTTTTATTTACCTTTAAAAATCTTTACTTACTTAAAATATAGTATTCATTCTATTTTTCAGAGATAACTGGTTCTTTCAAGTGAATCGCCAATTGTTGTACCATACAACAACCCTCCCTTTCTCTTAAATTTTAGAAATAAAATTTAGAAATAGGGTCCCTTTCTTTTTAGAAATAAAACACTTAGAAATAAAATCCATTGTTTTGGAAAATTTCATATTGTTACTAAACAGATTCAACATTCAAAAACTTACGATCCGATCTAATATACAAGGCCTTATCATAAAAAACAAATCAAATTTAAAAGTTCAATCGCAATCGGAGAATCGGAGATAACCTTTAAAAGAAATTTCATACGCCTATTTCAAATCCTTCGATGCGATTAGTCCAATCGGAAATTTTCAATCGCTAAGAGTTTAAAACAGTTATTTATAACTTCCGATGCGATGCGGTCAATCGCAATCGATTAATCGGGACAATCTTTAAGAAACTCTTTATGCTTAGTTGAAATTCCCCGATCCGACGTGCGTTTGACAATAAACGCTTTCAAAAGAAAAATCGAACATTTGTTCAAAGTCTTATATGGTAGACCCCACCACTAGAGATCGGAAAAATCTGCAATCGCAATCGATTAATCGGGATAAACGTATTGTGGTCTTCATTTGCCATTCGAAAACTTTCGATGCGATTCATCTATTGCATACGAAAAGTTCAGAATGAGTGAATATTTTAATATTTCACAAGCGCCAAATATTTATTGGTACGAAGGCATTCAATAACGAATCAAATGAATATGGTTAATGATTTGGTTTTAAATACGTAAGTGTGACCCAAAAGGAGCATTTATGCAATATACGAAACAAATAAATGAAAACCATAAGTTCATAAATCATTCCGTTTGAGTGGCTTGTTGATCACGACTGAGAGTTTATTGTCTTGCAGAGCCAAAGAACACCAAGTTCTTTCATTCACAGAGAAAGGGAGGCGGTAGCAAACGCAGAAATGTCAAAGAGAGGGAGAAGAAACAAGACTGCTCTACCAGTGAAGTTTGCCGAAACTCCTATGGTCTCAAAAGAAAAGCCCACAAAGCTAAGACTATTCACAGATACATCATGCCAGGGGCTTGGGAAAATGACATGGGACGCAGTCTACAACCTATTGGAAAGAGAAGACCCCAAGGTCACAGTAGAGAAGGCATCAGTTCCAGACGAAAATAGCTCAGATTTCGACTCTGAGATCAATGAAAAAACACTTGCAAATTCGTTTTTGCATCGAATTGCATCCAGAGCGAGCATCATGCCTTACTATGATGTAGTTCGATGGGTTATTGACAGTGTAAAGATACAAGATAGAACGTTTGTTTCAGCATCTGGAGTGCCTTTCGGCTCGTTTAAAGCAGAAGACCTGAAAGCAATGTATCACCTTCCAGACCCACAGAAGGTGTATAACAAGGAATTTATCAAAGATTTTGCTGATAATCATAAAGTCCAATCTGACCCTATCAAAGATTGGAGGAAAAACCCAGAGAAGCACCGAAATGAAGCATCCGGTATGTATTCTGTAGATTCCCTTCTGCCTCCATATTGCTATGCAGCTGCCATGATGTGTAGGTTATTTGGCAATAATAATTCAGCTAGGTTTTCTATACAAATGGTCCCATTAATCCTAGCAGCTGTGAATTCCGACATTATGGATTGGGCTGTTATTCTTTCTGATAGAATGGCCAATAGGATCCTTGAATACAGACAAGAAAAAGATGCTGGAAATTCTACCCCCTTTTTCTTTTGTGCCTATATTCTTGATGCTATTTGTTTCAAATCCGAATTTCCCTTATTTGGATGGAAATGGACTCCCAATAACCCCCTTCCAATCCATATTTATCATAAATTGCTTTGGAAGATTCATTTCCAAGCTAATGTATATAGAATCTGTCATGGTTTCCTCATTCCTGTTTTCCAAACCATTTTTAATCGCTTTCCTCCTAGGATTTCTGATAAAGCTAAAGCCGACCTGTCTGCAATCGGAGATTGGTTTGGGGAGGAAAAATTTACTTACATCAGGGTTTTTGGTAGTATAGTGGAGACGCATGTTCTTCCGCTTTTTGTTCCAGACAAACTTCTCGCTCAAGAAGTTTCTTATCAATTGACAATTGAAGGTATATCCAGGTCTTTGAATAACAGTAAGAAGAAAATGTGGCCTCAATTCCCACTCAATTGTGGTCATTTCACTCTAAATGATTTCAAGCATGCAGAAAAGGAAGTCTTCAAGATAAGAGGTTGTAAATTTGCAACCATTCCTGGAAGACAATATGATCCAAAAAAGATAGCATTTGATGTCACTGCTTTAGTTTCAATTGCTCGTTTTGAGCATGAACCAGATATGTTCGATGATTTGTTTATTTCATTAGATAATTTTCCTCAGATTTTTGACTTGATCAAGTCTACATTTCAACAGGAGGAAATAAATAAATTTCTCTTATTTAGAAGCCAGAGATTGTTGAGAGTACCTCTGGACCAGCTGAGAACTCAAATCCAAAAATCAGAGACAGAAGGTACATCCGGCCAAACGCTAGTAGAAACATCTACCAGCAAAATCATTACACAATCGGCTGTCAACCAGTCGACTGTACAAACTCAAAAAGTAGTCATTATTGACAAACCTGATGCCCCAAAGGGAAATACTGCTCAAATGACAGACAAATGCACAAATATCAATGATGAGGTGCATAATCAAAAGGATGGATCGGATGACAAAAGCACTAAGCAGAGCATAGATAAAGAGAAAGGAAAAGAAATAACTAAGGAGATTACGGTTTCCACTAATCTTGATATTTCTTCTCAGCTATTAAATCAATATGATCAGTTTGCTCAACAGCTTGGATTGCAGGATAAAGGTTCAGAACAAATAGAGCAGGATGTTGAAATCATTCATGAACATCCTACAGGGCATATTGTATTAAAAGGTGAGGAGATCCCTCCTTTGGATGTATTTTACAGCCCTAAACATAAGGCTGTTGTCAAAAGACAAAGAAAGAAAAGAAAAACAGAACAGGGTATATTTTCTACTCCATCAGAGGAGTTTATGAATATTGTTTATAAGAACAATGAAATGAATCCATTTTAAGACCTTACGAAATTGTCCCAGTATACAGGAGCTTATAGTGCTGCAACAGTGGATAAAGTTGTAGAAGTTTCTCAACTAATAACTCAGAAAGATCTTCACATAGCTTCACTGGAAGAACAAGATAAGGAGAATCAGCAACTGATCAGCCAATTGCAACAACAACTACAGGATCAGACATTCAGGTCTAAAGAATTGGAGAAACAGCTTGCTGAAGAAAAGAAGAAGGTTGATGAAAAGCTTTTAGGCAAACAAAAGCAGCTAAATGAAGAAATTGCTAAGTTACAGAGTCTGTTACAAAATGAGGAAAAGGCAAGAATGATTCAAGAAAAGGAATTTCAAGAAACTTTGGATAAGTTTAAAGATTATCCAAAGTTAAATGAATTCAAATCGGAAGCCCTTGAGGCTAATAAATTATTGACTCAGCAGTTAATTGAATTTTGCTCAAAACTGTCACAAGCAGAACCTTTTTGTGAGATTACTTCATCTTTGATCCAAACTATCATAACTCTTAGACAAGAAATATATGATGCTGATGAAAATATTTCTGAGTTTCTCAACTGGCAGGATACAGAAAAGGGAAAAGAAGCAAATCTTCCTAGGATAGAGGAAAAACACAAAGAAATCTTGTTTACAGAATGGGAACATCAATTAATGAAATCTGATAGAGCAATATCAAGGGCCGGAAATATAATGAATAATCTCACGCAATTCATAAATGACAGCTTATATTCAATTAATCTCATTTCAGACTGTGTTCCTGGCAGTTTGCCAAAGATAAAAGAAACTGAAGACAGGTGGAGAGAAGAAATGGAAAGGAAAAGTCAACAAATCGGCAAACTTCAAACTATATCCTGGGATAGTATGTGGACTCATGTGATCAAGCCAAACAATCAATAGACAACTATCAAACTTCTATCAAACGCTGTCGATTGTCTAATTCCAGAATTTTCTGATGCCACCTATGCTGGACAGTTGCATACTGAGATGAGTCATCCACCAAGACTCCGAGATATGTTGAATATTTGCAACTTGGCTTCATCAAGCGAAGGAGAAAAACAATGAATCAGTTTTATTCAAAATAGCATTTCAATTTTAATTTGATAGATTGTAGCAGTAGTATTAGGATTTTTGTTATGTAATTTATTATTTAAATCCTTCTCATGCATTTAGAGAAGGATCGGAAGTTGTAATATTTTTGAGGATTTGGAGCTAACATTTATGTACTTCATTCCTTATTATATTTCTATGAAAGATCACATCTGGTGATTTTTGTGCTCAAATTATCTTTGAAGTGTTGCATTTTTGTGCCTTTGGAGTTAATTTTACATCGGAGTTACTAGATCAGAGTATCATACTTCGTTTGACAGTTTGCAATATGAATGAGGTATTTTTATCTGTTCATTGTTAATTGTCTCTGTTATATGGTATTCATTTGAAGAATTTGCTATCATTTATATATTTGATTTTCATAATATTTCCTCTTTATATTATCATTTCTGAGTATAATTGGAATATTATCATTTAGATACATATATGAATGATATATGATGATGAATGCAATATGCTAATATAACTCTGTTTAATTTATTAAACAGAGTTATCTTTATTCGTTTCTGCACATTTCAATTTAACTAATAATACATTTTCATGGTTATTATTAGATTGAAACAATCCTAAGTTGTATTCACATATTATTACCCGGGTTAAAATTAGAATTTCTTTATCAGCATTTAGTTTAGATTAGATAGTTTTATTTTCCGTCAATTTAGTTCCATTTTCACCCATTCAATTCAATCCACTTAGTTATAAGGAAACTGGTCCTTTAAATCCAGTCGGAGCCACCATCCCAAACGGAAAAGGAGTTGTCTTAAGGTCCCGACCGGGTGGTTTTCCCCCAATGTTTGAAGGAGAGATTTTCTAGGCTTCAACATTTTTTGGCGCTAGAAGGAGGGCATCCAACTGTGAATGGCAAGCAAACCCAAATCTACAAACCATTCTAAGAGTAATTCTCCCTCCACATCACCTCGTACTTCCAAATTGCCCGCTGATTCCTCAGCATCCAAGCAAGAAGAAGAGGTATCCACTATCACTGCTCAAACCCACCATACTTCAGAACAATTAAGTCTTGAATCTCCTGAAGTTCAGTCTCTCATCCATAAACTTCAGAGCTTCTCGATTTCACCACAGAAATCTGAGCTATCTCAAAGCAGTGAGACTTCACAATTCAATCTACCTCACCCTCTTACTAGACTTCAGAGTGAAAAGCTCGGTATTGAACCTACTGAATTTCCTTTACCTAAAAGGAAAAAGGCAAAGAAAAATACTGAAGATTCTGACAGTGAAGCACTTTCATCCACATCTTCCATCTCATCTTCCCCAGTGCGAAGTCAACCATCCACTCCCTCATTACATATCGTTGTTCATCAGGAATTGGGAACTTCAACATCTCAACTTGTTCACTCCTCAATATCAATTCCTTCCCAGACATCTGGAATCTCAACAACAGTATCATCCACCACTGGTATTACAATGGCAGATCCATGGACCAGACCTGGTGCAGTCAATATGCCCGCACCATTACATGCATTACCTGATGCTCCTGAAAAATGGCTACCCAAGTTTAATCCAGAAAATGGAGCCCAAGCTAAGGAACATATCAATAACTTCATGTTAGCAGTTAATTTGAAGGGAGTGACTGAGCAAGATGTCGTTGTTAGGCTTTTTCCTTATACATTGCAAGGATCAGCAGGATCCTGGTATTTTTCCCTGCCTTCTGATTCTATTACCGGTTGGGACATTTGCCAAGAACAGTTTCTCACTAAGTATGGAGACGATAGATCTTTAGCTACACTAATAAATGATCTCTCCAATCTTAGGATAGAGCATAGGGAACCCATTAAAGAATTTAATGCTCGTTTCAATAAACTTTTGAATAAAATCCCAACGACTTCCAAACCAAGTGAACAAATCGGAAGTGAGTGGTATATTACTGCCCTACCTGCCAATATAGCTATTTTTGTAGACAGGGCCGCAAAACCAACACTTGCTGAAAACATGAAAGAAGCACTTGCTGGGGAAAAACGTATTAATGCTCTAGAAAAGAAAGCAGCTCTTGAGGAAAGAAAAACCAAAAAAGTTTCATTCAAAGAAGACTCAAAGAAGAAAATCTCAAAAGATCCATATGATATGGAAGGCCTCCAAAAGGTTCTCAAGACTATGTCAAATGAAATGATTGAAATTAAGAAACAAGTAGCTGAAACTTCAACCAAGAGGCCCTTTAAGAATTATAAGAAAACCGAATCAAAACCACCAAATATCGTATCTTATGCAGAATCAGATCAAGAAGAGGAAGAAGAGGAAACAATCTCATCAATTGATAATGAAGAGGAAATTGTTGAATGTCATGGCATGTGGGATTTCATACTGCCCAACTCCGATACAGATAATGATGAAGAAGCTTTACCTGTCTCTACTAGGAGTAAAGGTACTTCCAAACCTGTTCAGACAACTTCAAAGAAACGGAGTGCAGGTGCTGCTACAACAAAAGAAAAAGTACCTACAAAGAAATCACCCGCAGCAGTTCCCCAAAACCCACCTTCAACTTCAAAAACTCCTCCAACATCCAAAACATTAGTAGTGTCCGATTCAATGGATTACAATATTGTTGATGATATGAAGAAAACTAAGGCAAACATTACTATGTTTGAACTTAGCAAATTAAAACATCAGCAGAAATTGCTTCTCAAAGAATTGAATGTTGTTCCCTGTCCACCTCTTCCCAATACTAAAGCTGCAAATGATTCTGGTCAACCACCTTCTGGTATGATAGAAGCTACTGATTCAGTCCTGATTGGGGATAGATCAAATTCTCACACTCCACCCTTCCTTTTGACTTTTGAGATCTACAACAGAAACCTACACAATTGTTTGATTGACTCAGGGGCATCATCCAATATAATGCCAGCTTCAGTTTGTTCTAAACTGAACATAGAACCCCAAAAGTCTTCCATACACATTGTACAGCTAGACAGAAGCAAGGTCCAGGTTTTAGGAGAGATTAACTCCGTAACTATCAGGTTAGCAGCTGATCCACGGGTAGTTCAACGAATTGATATCTTAATAGCTGATATACCTGAATTTTATGGGTTGATTTTAAGTAGAGATTGGTCTGAAAAGCTCCACGGATATATTTCTACGGATTGGTCTCACATGTGGTTACCTTATGGAGGAAAGCCAAATCAAATAAAAATCAATCGAGAGAAACACATGACCCATACTGTAACAGATTTTGAACAGGAAAATCAACCAATTGAATTTAATAACAACATCTTGGGAAATTATTCATCAGAGTCATTTTTTGGAAATCTCACTGCCCAACCATCCCCTTTCTCAGTAAACAGTTTAACATCACAGATTGAAAACTATTCACAAACTGATAGGTCAAGATGTTTTAGTGATACTGGGGAAACTGTAAATAATCTTGTTAATACTTCTTTATTTTGGTCTTTATATTTTGACAGCTCTAAATCTAACGAAGGTTCAGGAGCAGGGTGTATCTTGGTTAGCCCGCAAGGTGAAAAGACAATGCTGTCCTGTAGGTTAGAATTTGAATGCACAAACAATACAACTGAGTATGAAGCTTTAGTCCAAGGTTTGTATAAAGCAATTGGCCTTAAAGTGCAATATTTAAAAGTATTCGGCGATTCTGAAATTATTGTCAAACAGGTGAGAAATACAATTCACTGTCTTTCAAATCATCTCAAACATTATCAATCGCTGGTTCAAGAACTCACACACTTTTTACTGCATTCGATATTTCTTCCATCCTAGGTCTCGAAATTCGGCTGACGGACGCACTTTATTAATGTTGCTTCCGGACTCATACCTTCTGAAGATTTTAGCGAGATAGATTTTCCAATGGGAGTACTTTTTAGACCATAAATACGAACCAATGTCACAAATTGGAGAGTTTTCTATCATGATCAAGATATTTTAAATTTCATGACTTCAGAGAAATCATATGATGAGCAAATTATTGATGAAGATGATCATGATTTACAAATTTCTTCAAAAAGTAATGAAAATCCCATTCCAAAATCTGTTGTTAAATTGGAGGACTTATATGATATTAAAGACAGATTCAAGAAAGTCACTAATGCCAAACTTCAAAGTTCCACTTTGAAGTTTGAATTAGTGAATCTTGGTTCTGATTCCAAACCTCAAAACGTTAATTTAGAACTCAATTTAACACCAGAGGAAAGGAATGCTTTCATTAAACTCTTGAACAAATATAAAAACATTTTCGCTTGGAATTATGATGATTTAAAAACATATGATACTTCAGTTATTCAACACACAATTCCAATGCTTCCTGATATTAAACATGTTCAACAAAAGCTAAGGAAGGTTCATCCAAATCTCGAAGGACAAATCAAATCATATCTTAATAAACTTTTAAAAGCCAAAATCATTTTTCCTGTCAGGCACTCCAATTGGGTTTCCAATATGGTACCTGTAAGGAAGAAGAATGGTGATATAAGAATCTGTATTGATTTCAGAAATTTAAACAAGGCATGTTTAAAAGACAATTTCCCATTGCCAACCATGGAGCAGATACTTCAAAAAGTAGCTGGTTCTGAACTTATGTCCTTTCTTGATGGATGTTCAGGCTATAATCAAGTCTTGGTTCATCCAGATGACAGATTGAAAACAACTTTCAGAACGAAATGGGGAACTTATGCTTATCAAAAAATGCCTTTTGGATTAATAAATGCAGAAGCAACTTTCCAAAGAGCCATGGACATAGCATTTAAAGGTATGATCAATAAATCAGTTGTTGTTTATCTCGATGATATAACAGTATTCTCAAAAAACAGAACCAATCATCTACATGATCTAAAACAAATATTTGAAAGATGTAGAAGGTTTGGTATTTCATTAAATCCGAAAAAATCTTTCTTTGCTTTGGATGAAGGAAAACTTTTAGGATTTGTTGTATCAAAAGATGGTATATACATTGATCCAGACAGAGTTAAAGAAATCTCTGATATTTCTTTACCTCATAACAAAAAATCTATGCAATCATTTCTTGGATAGATCAATTTTGTAAAAAGATTCATTCCTGATTTTTCTTTAATTGTTTTACCTATGCAAAATATGATCAAGAAGAATTCAGTATTCAAATGGGGGCATAAAGAAAAAGAAGCCTTTGAGTTAATCAAACAGGCAATCATTAATGCACCAACACTAAGTACTCCGGATTTTTCTAAAGATTTTATTTTGTATACTTTAGCCACAGAGACATCTTATGCAGCTGTTTTAACACAACTTAATGATCAGAAAATTGAAGCACCAATTTCATTCTTTAGTTCAAATCTGCAAGGAGCTGAACTGAATTATTCCGATGTTGAAAAACAAGCCTTTGCTGTGTTCAAATCAATCAAGCATTTTAGACCTTTTCTCTTAAAAACTCATACAAAAATAATTGTCCCATTCTCTGCAGTGAGGCAATTATTAATTCAGAGAGAAGTAGGAGAAAAACGAGCTAACTGGGTGACAGCCCTACAAGAATATGATGTTGATATTAAACCAGCTAAGATTGTTAGAGGACAAGGTTTTTGCAGATTATTAGCGGGAGCTCATAACATACCAGAGAATGATCATTCAAATCAAGATATTCAAGTAAATCAGATAAGTGTTACGGATTCTGAGTCTCAGTATTCTGATCTCATCTATTACTTTAAAAATGGGTATGCTCCTTCTGATCTCAGTTATAAGAAAAAACGTGCTTTAAGATTAAAAGCTGTTAAATATGAGATCATTGATAATGTGTTATTTAGAAGAAATTATGATTCAATTTTGTTGAGATGTCTAGAAAAGACTGAGGCTGAAAAGGTTTTGCAGGAGTTTCATGATGGACCAGCAGGAGGTCATTTTGGAGGTGATACCACAGCCCACAAAATAATTCGTGCTGGCTATTATTGGTCTACCCTTTTTAAAGATACGCATGAATATGTAAGAAAGTGCAGAATCTGCCAAACTGCAAGTGGAAGACAAAGGAAACCAGCTTTTCCTTTGCAACCAGTAAATATTGAGCAACCATTTGAACAATGGGGACTTGACATTATTGGTGAGATAGTACCTCATTCTTCCAAGCAGCACAAGTACATTCTTACTGCAACCGACTATTTTACAAAATGGGTAGAGGCAATCCCTTTGAAGGTAGCCAATTCTGATGCAATTATTGATTTCATAGATCAATTTATCATAACCAAGTTTGGTGTACCTCAAGCTCTTGTCTTTGATAATGCATCTTATTTCTCAGGAAACAGTTTAATAGAATTTGCAGTTAAAAGAGGTTTTAAACTCAAATATTCAACAAATTATTACCCACAAGGTAATGGATTAGCTGAATCCACTAATAAAAATCTCATCAAGATTATTAAAAGGACTATCGATCAAAATCAAAAGAATTGGCATAAATCTTTAATCTTTGCACTATGGGTTGATCGTATTACAGAGAAAGCTTCAATCGGAACTTCACCTTTTAATTTAGTTTATGGAAAAGAAGCTGTGATACCATCAAATTTAACTCTTCCATCATTAGCCCTGGTACAATTTATTGAAGAAAATCCTTCTTCATCCGTTCAATTGAGGTATGATCAAATCCTTAAACTAGAAGAAGAGAGAGATAAAGCTAGAATTGTTCATAAAAAACATCAACAACTTGTGAAATCTTCTTTTGATGCAAGTTCTACCGGCTCAAAAATGTTGTCAATTGGTGATCTTGTTCTAAAATGGGATAAGGCACATGAAGAAAAAGGTAAACATACCAAATTTCAAAATATGTGGCTTGGACCATTTCAGATCGTTGAAAAGATAGGCTCAAATACATTCATGCTCCAAGATCTAACAGGTAAGAGAGAATCTCTTCCTGTAAATGGGCTTATCTTAAAGAAATTCTTCTCATAAGGAGGTAACCCCTTCTTAAATTGTACATATTCCTTTTCGCAAAGTCTTTTATTGTTTTTATAAATAAAGGTTGTTAATAAGTCTCTAATTGACTGTTTACTTGATAGAAAAATTCTTAAGAAAAATATTATAAATATTTATTTTAGTGTAAATAAGAATTTTTAGAGAAATGATTATATTCTTTTGATAGTTTTAAATTAAAAGGTGAGGAGATCCCTCCTTTGGATGTATTTTACAGCCCTAAACATAAGGCTGTTGTCAAAAGACAAAGAAAGAAAAGAAAAACAGAAAAGGGTATATTTTCTACTCCATCAGATGAGTTTATGAATATTGTTTATAAGAACAATGAAATGAATCCATTTGAAGACCTTACGAAATTGTCCCAGTATACAGGAGCTTATAGTGCTGCAACAGTGGATAAAGTTGTAGAAGTTTCTCAACTAATAACTCGGAAAGATCTTCACATAGCTTCACTGGAAGAAAAAGCTAAGGAGAATCAGCAACTGATCAGCCAATTGCAACAACAACTACAGGATCAGACATTCAGGTCTAAAGAATTGGAGAAACAGCTTGCTGAAGAAAAGAAGAAGGTTGATGAAAAGCTTTTAGGCAAACAAAAGCAGCTAAATGAAGAAATTTCTAAGTTACAGAGTTTGTTACAAAATGAGGAAAAGGCAAAAATGATTCAAGAAAAGGAATTTCAAGCAACTTTGGATAAGTTTAAAGATTATCCAAAGTTATATGAATTCAAATCGGAAGCCCTTGAGGCTAATAAATTATTGACTCAGCAGTTAATTGAATTTTGCTCAAAACTGTCACAAGCAGAACCTTTTTGTGAGATTACTTCATCTTTGATCCAAACTATCATAACTCTTAGACAAGAAATAGATGATGCCGATGAAAAGATTTATGAGTTTCTCAACTGGCAGGATACAGAAAAGGGAAAAGAAGCAAATCTTCCTAGGATAGAGGAAAAACACAAAGAAATCTTGTTTACAGAATGGGAACATCAATTAATGAAATCTGATAGAGCAATATCAAGGGCCGGAAATATAATGAATAATCTCACGCAATTCATAAATGACAGCTTATATTCAATTAATCTCATTTCAGACTGTGTTCCTGGCAGTTTGCCAAAGATAAAAGAGACTGAAGACAGGTGGAGAGAAGAAATGGAAAGGAAAAGTCAACAAATCGGCAAACTTCAAACTATATC
>CM076583.1:251958849-252063036 GCA_034641835.2 Pinus albicaulis | reverse complement strand
GAAGGATCGGAAGTTGTAATATTTTTAAGGATTTGGAGCTAACATTTCTGTACTTCATTCCTTATTATATTTCTATGAAAGATCACATCTGGTGATTTTTGTGCTCAAATTATCTTTGAAGTGTTGCATTTTTGTGCCTTTGGAGTTAATTTTACATCGGAGTTACTAGATCAGAGTATCATACTTCGTTTGACAGTCTGCAATATGAATGAGGTATTTTTATCCGTTCATTGTTAATTGTCTCTGTTATATGGTATTCATTTGAAGAATTTGCTATCATTTATATATTTGATTTTCATAATATTTCCTCTTTATATTATCATTTCTGGGTATAATTGGAATATTATCATTTATAGACATATATGAATGGTATATGATGATGAATGCAATATGCTAATATAACTCTGTTTAATTTATTAAACAGAGTTATCTTTATTCGTTTCTGCACATTTCAATTTAGTTAATAATACATTTTCATGGTTATTATTAGATTGAAACAATCCTAAGTTGTATTCACATATTATTACCCGGGTTAAAATTAGAATTTCTTTATCAGCATTTATTTTAGATTAGATAGTTTTATTATTCTGTCAATTTAGTCCCATTTTCACCCATTCAATTCAATCCACTTAGTTATAAGGAAACTGGTCCTTTAAATCCAGTCGGAACCACCATCCCAAACGGAAAAGGAGCTGTCTTAAGGTCCCGACCGGGTGGTTTTCCCCCAATGTTTGAAGCAGAGATTTTCTAGGCTTCATAACCTATATGCTAGTTCAGAATCATATACCTACCATGGCAGGTCAGCTGTCATGGATCTGAAAAAACCAAAAAAAGTCTCAACTTCAGTAAAATGTCCCTAAAAAAATACCTTGCCCAACACTTACAAGGAACACAGTTATACAACCTTATATAGATTTGAAAAATAAGCATAAAGGAATTTTGCAAAAAAAAAAAAATTCAAAATCTGGGTATAAATACACCAATTACCTCATATTTGGGTCATTGTTACTTTGCAAAAGTGGAGAAGGAGATTTTGGAGAAAAAATTCCTCTTTCTCAAAACCGGAGCAATCAGCCATCAAAACATGCCGAATCAGCCAGGTAAGCTCTAAATTCATCTTTTTCATCAATTTCATTCCATTTAAAATAAAAATTTAGAAATTTGACTGTAGGAAAAATTTGTTTTGATGGAACCCTCTGCGCATTCGCAGGTTCGTGTGGACAAACCTACGTATGATACATGACTATATGTGAACAAAGCCACATATGCACAGACCAAGAATTTAAAACTTGAACCTAATGAACGATTTGATGAATTTTTTTCAAGATGTTAATTAGCTAGAGGGAGCATGAACATAGTACCATCGACAATGAAGTGATGGAATATCAAAATTTGCTCGATATCCTTCGAAACTGTGGATTTCTCAAGTTCTTTAAAATGCCAAATGTGAAAAGTAATGTCCAGTTGCTCCAAATTTCAGTAGATCACTAGGAGTCAGAATAATACTGCTTCATGATAGATCAAATGCCAATGCGCAAAGAGGTGGAAGACATATATTTCATCACTGGACTCTCTCAGAGAGGAGATCCAGTAGATTTGCATGGAAATCCTTTGGGATGGCTTACCGTGGAAGATTACGTCCAAGTCTATTGCATAAAGGGGTCTCAAAAATTAGGTACACAGATTGCAATCAAAGATTTGAAAGAATTATATATGAAGATTCTCCTTTTCACCATTGGCAGGGTAGCAGGATCTGCTTCTCTACATCAGGCATCGAGGACTCAAATGAGCATTGTAGTGGAATGTTTGATTCACCTCTTCGATTGGTGCACAACATTGCTGAGCAACATGAAAATACAATTGACTTTGATCTGGAAGGAAAAAACTAAAAATTTTGGGTATGGAACCATTTTACTGACATTATTCTTTGAGAGGATTTCAAGGCTTCAGCCCCAAGTCATCTCAACCATCAGTGGCCCCAAAGATCCAAGAATAGCCCGGTGGGATGATCTGATGAAGATATTGGGGGGAAGTGAAGTTCCTCGAACCACTTGGGATGACGATTTCATCCAATGGTGGGAGGAACAAGTTATTGTGGTGGAAAATTATCCCTATGCTAGGATGAATTTTCACGATGATCCAGATCTAGTCCTTCCACCCGGTGCAGCATGGGGTGCAATCGGTGAGATTGCAATTTTAATTTTTTATTATATGATTTTTATTTTTATTTTTTCAAAATATGATAATGAAAAATGTTTTTGATTGAACTCAAATGACTTACAAGATTATTGATGATCATGATACAGATATGGGACCAGTCAGACCTAAGGGATACCCAAGGCATAAGCGTTGTAGAGGCAAGGCGGATGCTAAAGACCCTCGAAGGACCCTCCATGCCGTCTAGAGAAAATTGGAAAGTTTGACTCGCCAAGTACCTATGTCTGCAGTAGAGGACCTACCAGAGGCTATCCAAAGACAGGTAGTCAGAGTACCATGATACTGGGTGCAGTTATTCCACTTTATAGCAACTGCAATCGTATTCTATAGGAACACGAATGTTGGGCAGGGACCACGGGATTAGATATATAGATTTTACCAGATGACTGTAATATATTTTTGATACTGAACATGATTGTGCATAAGCCCTAATTTTGTAGGATAGATGGGTCCAGATTTTGTATATTTTTTTAACACTCTAACTATATATATATACAATGATTTATATGATGTGATGACTCAAATGTATGAAAAATGAATGATGTATTTGATATGTTGATTAAAATGTTGAATGATGAATATGCCAATCAATTGCTTGATTAACCAATAAGTCTGCCATCCAATTGTCAGCTCGAGGAATATGAATGAATGTTAGAAATTGAAATTATCTTTGTAATAGACGTACCCTAAAAAAAAATCGGTGCAAAAATGGGTCTCGAACCTGATATGTGTTGTTCAACTGCGAAACCACTAGCTGGGAGTCCAAGAAAACTACTAACGACTCAACACCCATGGATATTGATTTCGAGAGTAGATAAACTACTGTAGTATATTCTGCTACGTTGTTCAAAGCAGGACCAATGCAGACACCTCTTGAAACCAAAAACTGACCAGATGGATAATGAAGTACCCAAGCCGCGGAAGCTAAGTTCCTAGTATGTCTACTAGCACCATCGGCGAAACCAAAATGATTCATGACATCCAACACAACCTGCCAAAGCAGATCAAATGCATCAAAATCACACCTAAAAATCGGAAACTCAGATATGTACAAAAATAAAAAATATATACAAAAAGAAATATGCTAGGCCAAAGCCTAGGCATAATACTTTTTCAAATAGAGCCCATTTCTAGGCTCTGACAACTCATATACGTCAAAATCAACCAAGGCATAAGTTCCTATCTTGAGGACTTTTTTAACGATGAAGGGGCCATACCACATAGACTTAAACTTGCCTACTCCTAGGGCATCCTTCTGTTGGGCATAAACGAAGACAAGGTCTCCTTCGGAAAAAACTCTAGGTTTGACCGCTTTATCATACTGAACTTTTATTCGTTTCTTATGTGCCTCGTTCATCGTGGCGGCATCCCGACGCTACTCATCAAGATGTTCCAGATGAATGAGACATTCTTCAAGACTGGAAGTGTCAGGAAGAAGTTCTACAACTAACCTAAGAGAAGGAATTTCACACTCTATGGGAAATATAGATTCCAACCCATAAGCCAATTGAAACAGAGTAAAACCAGTTGCAGTTTTGACTGACATCCAGTATGCCCAAAGCGCAGGGTACAACATAATGTGCCAATTGGATCGAGCTTTATTAATCGTCCGTTGAAGAATTGTATTCAACGATTTGTTTATGGCTTCCACTTTCCCATTGTCTTGAGGATAATACGGAGATAAGTGCTCCTACTGTAAACCTAATTTTAGAGCCAATTAAACCATCATGTTGTTCTGAAAGTGACTACCATGATTAGTGACAATCTCTTTGGGAATACCAAAGTGATAAATGACCTGATTGAAGAGAAAAAGAGCTGCTATCTCACCATCATTCCCAAAAGTAGGCATAGCCTCAACCCACTTTATGAAGTAGTCTACAGCTACAATAATGTACTTATGGCCTTTGGCCGAAGGCGGGTTACAAGTAGTATAATCAATACCCCACTTTGTAAAGGGGACAATAGTGATGATTGGAAAGAGTAGAGCTAGATGAGCGCGCATCTTTCAAGTATAAACTTGACACAAATGACACCTTTTGACCGATTCCATGCAATCTTTGAAAATTGAAGGCCAAAAGTATCCTGCATGCAAGATTGTTGTGGTTGTAGCAAGCCCAGATAAATGACCACCACAAGCTCCACTGTGGCAATCATTCAGCATGACCTCAACTTCTTCGAGATTTAAGCACCGTCTAAGGATTGAATCAACCCCACGAAGATATAAAGTGTTACCAATGATCAAGTAAATTTTAGCTAGGTGATGTAACTTACGACGCTCATCTTTCGAAAAAGTCGAGGGAAACTTCGCAGTCTGGAGATACACTATGAGATCCCCATACCAAGGATCCTGTGAAGAAATGAGAAAAATATTTTCATCTGGGAAGGATTCATCATAAACCATCTCTTCTCCACAGGGCAACTCAGAGATCATTTCTGCAAAAACCAATGATTTCTTGGACTTGGAAGACATAAACTCAAGATCAAATTCCTGCAAAATCACGATCCATCAATTGTATTTTCCCCCAATCACTCGCCTACTGAGAACAAACTGAAATGGATTGACTGCTGCCAAAACATAGGTTTTTCGAAGAAGAATATAATGTCTAAGTCACTGCATAGCATGAAAAGCTACTAAAGCAAGCCTCTCTATCGGAGAGTATTAGAGTTCATGTCCTACCAAGCCTCGACTAAGGTATTAAATAACGTACTCGTAAAGAGCATCATATTCCTAAACCAGAACCATACCAATGGTAGATTCTGCTGCCGCAAGATACAGAAGGAAATCCCTGCTATAATCAGGTGAACTTAGTAGAGGATCAGAGGTCAATGATTTTTTCAGAGCATCAAATGAACGCTGAGCAAAGTCATCCCAAAATAATGGAACTCCTTTCTTTAATAATCTCATAAATCCTTTCATAATATTGACATAATTTACGATAAATATCCACAGAAAATTAGCTTTTCCTTGTAGACTTTGAAGTTGACTAATTGAAGACAGGGGAGGCAACTGAAGTATTGCTTCAACCTTGAAGGGATCTACCCGAATCCCTTCCGAAGACATAATAAACCCCAACAACTGACTGGATGTGATCGCGAAAACACACTTTTTCAGATTCAACTGAATTTTGTAATGCCGACATCGTTCGAATACTTGACAGAGGTGAAAAGGATGATCAATTCTCTTACGAGAACGAGCAGCTAAATCATACAATTATGCCTCAATAAAATGTTTGATGTCATGGAAGGCATTGGACATAGCCCACTGAAAAGTAGCCCCAACATTTTTAAGGCCAAAAAGCAATTTATTGTAAGCAAATTTACCCCAGGGACAAATAAATGTAGTCTTATGCTGATCTTCAGGATGGATAGTAATTTGATTATATCTAGAGAAACTGTCCATGAAGGAGAAAATATCACTCCCCACACACTCATCGATAATCTAATCTATAAATGGTGTGGGGTAGTTTTCTTTAGGACATGCTTTATTTAGGTCCCTAAAATCGATGCAAACTCGAATTTTTCCTTGTTTCTTGTCCACGGGAACTGGATTCGAAACCTACTCTGTCAAAGGAATAGGAAAAATGAATCCCGCCTTAAGCAGCTTCTCCACCTCAGCGTTGATAGTTGCTGCCTTCCTAGGGTTGATCGGATGAAGCTTTTGCCTGACAGGCTTAGCATTTTCATACACCTTGATCTCATGCTAGACAATAGTTGGATCTATACCAAGAATTTCCTCATAAGACCAAGCAAACACATCCCTAAACTCTCGAAAAAGGTCAGTGTAAATTTGAACCTCTTCAGGGGAACATTCAACTCCGATGAAAACATTCTCTATAATGCTGGGATCTCTGGAAATGTTCACCGGGATATTAGGATAAATCATAGCCATGTTCCCTTCAGCAAAAACATGTGTTGGTGCTAAAGGGTTCAAGACTGGGTGAACAGGACCAGAAGACTAAGGGCAAGGAAAACTTGATTCAACTTCACTCAAATCTGGTAGAAAGTAAGAACGATGATGCAAATCATCCCACAGTCTCTCTACATCTATCATAGCTTCTAGGATGGCCTCTTCAAATGGAAGAGTGGTATCAAGACAATCATGGGCCAAAGATGAACTAAGAGTCCAAGCCAGGGCCACATCTCCATCCAATTCCTCCGATGAAAGGGAAACTGGAATGGATTCTGCAAATTCAATAATAGAGCTATAAGAAATCTCAGCTGTAGACATTAGAAATTCCATTCCACCCACTTGACCTTCTACTAATGTGGAGGTAGGAGAAGTTAAGGTCCAAGGGTCCGAAAAATAATGAGTTCTGAAAAAATCTTTTCGAATAGGAGCCCTGGAGGATGAAATCGCATTGATATGGACCGAAGGAGGTGGAAGATCAAAATTACCCATCAAAGAATAATACATTCCGACCCCCAAATTCTCAGCAAGTGAATTGGTATCCTTCACTAAAGGAATGGTTGAGTTAGAATATTCATTCTGATCTATAGGAGAAAAATCGAGTTGGTTAACTGTGACAATTCTCCCTTCGTGAAAACAAACTATAGAAATAACAAGGATGCAATAGCATCCATCTCATAGATCCAGTTTCGCCCCAACAGAAGGTTATAGTCTAAGCTTGCATCGACTATCTCAACTTCAATATTTCACAGTTTTTCCCCCAACACAGATGGGAAAAGCCGAAACAATACCATGCAGCCTGTGAGAATGATGGTCAAACGCAGTCAGAAGAGTGGCTGAAGGAACAGCTGCGGGAGATCCAATACCCTTCCAGCATGCAAGAGACATTACACATGTGGAAGCCCCTTCATATACGATCGTTTGAAATATGTTGAATTTTAGATAACTCGATCTAATATGGAAAGCCATATGATGAGGGAGTCTCTTTTTAAAATTTGACATATCAAATGTAATCATAAGAGAGTTCTTTGGATCTACAGCTCCGATAGTAGTGAGCAAAGAACTTTGCTGATTAAGACAAGGCTGGAGCACCTCTAATGCAGACATGGCACAAGGACTCTGAGCCAGATCTTCTACAATGGAGTTCTAGACAGCCTTGGCATTTGGATTAATCGTTGTACGTTTTGAATATGCCTTCAGCATCCGAGGTATAGGCTCAATAGTAGGCTTCATAATATGAAGTGGTTCAACATTATCAGGATTTCCCTTAGCTTTCGAAGACTCAGCTTCACCATAATCATGAGATCTTGTAGCGATATCTGCATGAGCACTCATCATGTATATGTTTGACATATTTTACCCTTCTTAGCTGCCCCCAGAGGGAGCCCCAGTATTTTGATTCGTGCCAACAAATAATTGCTACCCTTGGGGAAAAGGGTTTGTTAGCACAGCTTAGGAACTGGAAGAATCCTGTTGAGCTAACAAGCACTGTGCATCCTTAATTTTAGGGCAAAGGTGCGTAATATGGTCTCCAGTGCATAACTTGCATCGAAACTTCACTTTCCTTTTATTATCCTTTTGACCCCCTCCAACATGATCATTGGTTTTTTTTTCATTCCCCTTCCCATCCTTACCTTTTTTCTTGTTATTCCGTCCTTTCTTATTCCCATCAGATTGTTGATTTCCTTTGGGGTTATAATTCTGGACAACATTAATTTCCAAGGACTGGGAAGGAGTTGACATTGAAGGCACAACTTGACTAGAAGAAGAAAAGTGTATAGAAAACTGCTGCAATTGACTAAGCAGGTTAGTTGCATTGTTATCGATCGAACCAATAAGCCCATCACCATGAGGACTGGGTTTAGTTTTGGACAAGTCCAATTTGGAGTGAGGAGCATCCGGAATTTTTTTATTGAGGACTCCAGACTGAGAATAGATTAATTCTAATTGCTAAGCCCTAAAAATAGCTTTCTCTTCTGAAAAAACCCCTGAAAGGGATACATATTTAGAAATATCTGGCTGCAAGGATTTCAAAAACCATTCCAGAAGGAATTCATTCGAAATATGGGCTTTAATGAGCCTATTCCTTCTTCGCAATTCCTGAATATGATCAGAAATGTGAAAATTGGCCAGGAGTTCAGTCCCGACGTCATAACAGACAAGTAACTGAAAGTGGTTTAAGAACATGGTAGCCAAATCTCCAAAAGTGGAAAAACTTCCCCTAGCTAACTCAATATACCACTTGGCTGCATTTCTAGTTAAGGTGCATTGAAATAACCTCAACCTAATTGAATCATCAATCAAGGAGTTGGATGAACACCATAAATGGAAAGTGGTGATATGATCTACCAGATCCTCTCCATTCTTCCCTTCAAACTTTGGAATTTCCAAAGGGGCTTTGGTGGGAACCGGAGGCCATCTCAGACTATACCAAATTGGATTGTTAGTCAATTTCAACAAATTTGGAAAGTTTAACGTTGTTAGAAATGGTAAGTGAGGAGGAGCTTGGGAATTCCATCCTCCATATGAAGGATTTCCAACATTCTGAAAAGAATACCCTGGATTTTTTGAGGCACCAAGTTGCCAAATGTTGTTCGTAGAGAATGCTGGGCCATAGGAAAATCCTTGTGACCCAATATTTGGAGAAGGACCCCCTCCAAACATAGAGTTACCATAAACAGGACCATTTCCCCCCACTGAGGTAGTGAATGGAGATGAAACCCCTTGATAAGGGTTCCAAGCGTTTGCAAATAGGGAAAAAGCTTGAGAAGTACTCGATTAAGGGAAAGGAACATTCCCTTACTGACTAGTGATAAACTAATTTCCTACTCCCAACGCAGTAAAAATAGGATTCCAACCTATAAAGGTGTTAGAACTTTGACCTCTAGACCAAGGATTGAAACCCTGAGTCTAAGAAGTAAAAGGAAAAGATCCTAAGGAAGGGGTCAAATGAGGGATATGCCCACTCCCTAAGGGGAACCCTTGAAAAGAAGCCAATCCACTAGCCATAGAGGGTATGGGTGTAGATGCAGCTAAAGCATCAGAAAAGGAGAAAGAAGGAAACCCACTAGTGGGCATTCCAAAAGAAAAGGGACCAGATTGTGAAGCATGTGCTTGGGTGTGACCAGAGCCAAACACAACAACACTAGAAGTGATAGTAGATATAGAAATAGTGCCCCCTCCTTCGACTCAAAGAGGGGTTTGAACACTTACAACACTCACAATCGAAGTTGTGTTCCCAGTCATGGCCATTGAAAGGTGTGAATATGATGGATAAGGACTTTCGGATCTCTGAGATTTGGGTCAATGTATTGAATGATGAAAGGATAATTAGCAGGAAGAGAAGATGGAAGAGACTCAGGAGGCTGAGGGACTTCCTCTACTTCTACTTCTTATGTAGAAAATAAAACTCTCGAGATGAGTGAGGCACTCCTCTCTGTACTAACACCAACACCAGAACCACCCACAAAAACAACAAGTCCTGACAGAGGATCTCTCTCCACTGCGTCTGAAACCATCGGGTGAAAATCACCCTCCAAATTACTCCTACGCCTTCTTGAATAAGGCTCGACACTCGTGGGAGACAACCCACAAAGCCTCCTCGATCGACGAGGCGATCGGTCAGCCACTTTAAGAGATTTATGCTAGACTCAAAAAATATATGAAGCTAAGTAATCTAGGAGAAAAGAGCACTCAATAAAAAAAATATTCCTAAGATACAGCCAGACAAGCAGCTCTCAAGTGTTTCCACTCTGGGTGATGAGGACTAGAAACCAAAATACAAGAAAGAAAAATAATAGGACCTCCCGAGAGTAGTCTAGGGTAATTATGACCCAGGCCTACAAGTGAAGGTAACAGAAACAATTACGCTGACCTCCTAAAAACATCCTTTGCCGGTGCAAGTACCTAATCTTCACAAGGGCACCCTCCAGAAGTATTAATGTAAGTGATGAAATGTCTGCCTCAGGTACCACGGGAATTCCCCCTAGCAGTCGCCTGTGTGATCCCTAAGATAGGAAACTATGGGCACCAATCCGTATCGGCAGCCGGGCAGAATGGTCTTAGGTCAAGATTCAACAAATAGGAGAGGGAGTGTCTCTCTTCTCTGCCTGCACTATCCCTCATGCTTGACTCTCTAGAGGAGAGCTTTCCCGATCCACTTAATGGGGTTGGATTTCACTCATTAATAAACTTCTATGTTTAACAGTTTGAGCAACCTTGGAGAGTTAACTCTCCACTCACCTAATCCAAGGCCCTACAACCTAGCTAGTTGGTGTATGATTAATGACAATAATAAAAAAAATACTAGTTGATTTTAATTATATCGCTTATTTTAGATTGGCTGTTATTTAAGTCAAGGGTGCAAGGAAGTGAAACTAATGGTGTTTTTATGACACAGAAGAAACCAATGAAAACCAAACTACATGCAAATGCAATGATTTCCTTTCGATGAAGAGTGATTTATACACAGGTTCTATGAAAATAATAACCAAGAACTTTGTTTTCTTTTCAAACACTCATACTTCACACAACTCAGAAAATTACGAAAAAGACTAAAAATGCTCAAATGCACTTAATGCAAACTACCAATGAGATGCAAATTCTAAGATTCTAACTCTAAATAAGAAAGAACAAGTCTCTAGAAAAACAAATATTCAATCACTTTTTGATAGTCAACAAGGCTAGTTCCAAATCAGAACTCCCACGTATAAAAACACCAAAAATGCACTTGACATAAAGAGAGAAATCAAAAGCAGACTTCCTTCCAAATCAAGCCAGGAACCGAAGACTAGAAACTGAACCAAAAGCTTCAAAAGATGAGAAGAAACCGTAAACAAAACTAAAAGAAAAAAGCGACCAAAAACACAATTTTTTTTTGGGATTTTCAACTTATAAAAGAAAGAAAAGGGATTTCAAGAAGACAAATAAAAACTATCCAAGAATCGAATCAAGCGAACATGAATTCCAATCCAAGGCTTCGAAGTACTCAAGCCAATCGTGCTACTTTTGTAGTGGGACTTATACGAGCACAAAGAAGTAATAAACTCAATCAATCAACTCAGTATAATAGCATAATCTTGCCGTGAAAAGCAACTTCAAAAAATAAAAAGAGATCTTTCAAAATTCACATCAAGACAAGTCTACGAAATCAAGAAAACCAAACTACACCAAGAAGGAAAAAATCAAATGCAAAGCAATGCATAAGGCCAAGAAGAAAAAACGAGTAAAAGCTCACTGTTATGAATGTTCAGGATAGCCAAGAATCTTCAAGGAAAGATCTTGGTGCTCAAGCCACGATTTAAAACACACAAAACAAGTATTTCACCAAACGGCTAGGTTTTCATATAAGCAAGAGAGAAACAGATACAAAATCACTTTGAGCATAGTCCGGAGGCCTCCAAGATACTACAAGAATAGCTCAACTTAGACAGACAAGACCACAAAGGCCAGAAATTAAAAATTTCAAATTTTCCTAGGCATACATGCTTTTGCAGTGAGCAACAAGTGTCCATACGTGAATTTAACAAAGGAAAATCACGTATATGTGGGCCCCTTTGCAAAAAATAGTGTGTATACGATACTGTGCAAAGAAAAAACTGCGTATGGAAATAAAGATGAGGAAAAAACAAAAAATCAAGCTTGATCAAGAGACCAGGTCTTCTGTCTGACTGAAAAAAGACTTGCTAGACTGCAAAAAGTGATAGAAACTGTTGGGAACCTATAAGACAGATGAAATAACCCAAACAATAAATCACAAGAATGTGATCCCCAATGGAGTCGCCTTTTCTATTTCAGGAAATAATACCCTAAAGGTCTTGGGTTGACAACCTTCATAATTCAGGGGCATGCCATTCAAGAAGAACTCACTTAACCAACTTTTATATTGAAAACTAGATACTAATGGTTGCATAACTTACCCTAAAGTCCCTCAGTTGATGTAGATCCCATGGGGTACAAACCCCCTGCAACACTTTGTGCTCTGAAACCTGTAAATCCACAAAGAATGAACACAAAAACCTAGTTGTACAGCATATATAGTTCCTAGATGTCAGTGAAAACCATGTATAATGCCATAAAAACAATATGAAATGTTCAATTAATGATTATTACACATGTATAAAGAATCATAAACACGTGAACATCGGGAACAAGATGGCTCTTCTTATTATGAATGACACATACAGTAATCAAAACGTGGAGAGATCACCTGAATACTGCCATGGACTTCGAGCATACCATCCTTTGGATCCATCCAACCCTAGCCTCATAGGAAATCTTCCAAGATGGGTGCACAACAGATGTCATATAGGGTGATGAACATCTCAAGGAAACAAGCGTTTCCTTAATATACCTGGGAAGTGTAGGGGGCACGGGAATATCAGACTTGAAATAGGGCTCCAACAGAGTATAATATCTATATCTTTTCTCGCTGCCTTAGGCCATTCATTGGAGGGGCTTTTATACTCCCTTAAATTATTTTCTTCAGTTAGGAACAATTAGGCCACGGGCTAGGGTGGTTAAATTACTGGAATAACCATCAAACCTACCTCAATAATAGGGAAAATATATATTTTTTAATAATTAAAAAGGTATACGCAGATCTCTATGAATGGACTTGCGTGTATACACAGAAAAGTCTGGGCAGAGTCGCGTATGGGTTTTAAGATACTTTTTTTTGAGAAAATGTTCAAGTCTGGGGAAAGCATGCCCAAAGCCAAAGTGTAAATCATCAAGTACATGAAGGTGATAAATGACACTATAACAGGGTTGTACCTCTTTTTCAAAGTTGCCCTCTTTTTTGTTCTTTCTATGTTTTTGTGTTTTTTCTTATTTTCTCATGCAATGGTATGTACAATGAATGAAAGTTTTAAACTAGGGACTTTGACAGAAATGGTACTTGAGCATCCTGTCATCAACAGGATCTCCCAACATCCCTTGTCCATTCAGCTCTTGTAAACAGGAAACATGGTTACCTCTATTTGAATGCATGATGTGAGGATTTTTCCACAAAATCTGAAACTTGTCATGTTTTCCTTTGTACCTCCTCATTGATTCTTACTTCTGAACTTTGTCTCTGTTAGATATCCATCTTAAGTGAACAAGGTATTCTTTATGAGTTTAAAAACAAACAATGATGTCATCAATATATATCATGGTGGAATAACTCAAATCAGGAACCATGGCTCTTTGGAAAGTAGTTTCTAGACCTCTCAACCTAGAAGGAAATTGATCATATATGTAGGTGCCCCAAGGTGCTTTGAAAGTGGCCTCATGCTGATCATTTGGAGGTACCCTCACCTGATTGTAATCTAAAACACTATCAAGCCATGGCATTTTGTTAGAACTTTATACCTCTTGCAGTATATGATTTGTCTTGAGAAAAGGGTATCTGTTCTTCAGGTGGGGTTGATCTAGGTCTCTAAAGTCCATATATAGCCTACACCCTTTTACTTTCCTTCTTAGTGACATAATTTGCTCTAAATATTTATGGTTCTTCTTGAAAAGGATCATACTTTGAACAATTTTTGTGTCAAAAGTCTTTAAGCTCTTATCAGTATATGCAAAAGTATACTCAAACTCTTTGCACAGTCTTATGTATTTTAGTTTCGTGTGAGGTGACAAAGGTTTATATAACTTGATCATTTTGGGTCTTTCTAGGCTGCCTATGTTGTATTTTTTGATGTCAACCTTGGTAAATTCCACTAAGGTTTCTATTTTTTGTTTTTGTGTTTCACTTGAGCAAACTTGTTCAGATTCTAAGCTTAGTTTTGATTTTTAAATCTTACTTTCAAGTTGCAGAAAATTAAGTTTAGTTATACCATCATTTTGTTGTTGAGGGCTGCTAGAGTTTTGTCTGTTGAGTTCCTCATGTAGTGACTAGTTTGACTTTTGTAGTATGTCTAGATCTGTCTCAACTTCAATTACCTACTCATCAATGTCTCCTTCAGCACATAAAATGGATGAGTCAAGATCTGAATGGATGGAGTAAAGTGGTTTGTTGTTTGGCCTTTCCTGGCTACTAACCATAAACGTCATGTGTGATTCTCGGTATAATCTCCTTGTTTGGTTAAAAACAGGGATGGTAGCATAGGACATGTCTAGTTGAAGTTTCCCTTGAAGTTTGGCTCCCCAAGATATAGATAAAAGCATGTCGTACTTGGGATAATGTCAGCCATTACTATGTCCATGACCAGGCCCTTAGTAGGGATTTGTGCCAGATTGACATATAAATCCTTGATTAGGCCCAAACACTTGACTCTGTTTGAATAAAAGAAATACATGTCCTTGTAAGGTTTAGTTATTTCCAGGCCTAATCTCTCCATCACCACCTTTTGCATGAGGTTGAGAGAGGCGCCAGAGTCCAACATGGCATTATGCAAGATTTTGTCATGTATGTTTAGGCTAACATAGAAAGGAGGAATAGCTCCTTCTTGTTATTTTCCTTCTAATTCGGGTCCAAAAAACAGTTCATGTTTTTCATTAGTCAATCGTAGAGTGTCGGTATCATTTCCCATGTTCAAAACTTTCAAAACTTGAGACCTGTACATGTCTTGGGTAATCAGTTCAGTGAGAGGTATAGTTATCTTGATTCTAGCAATTTCTCCTTCAAAACTGAAAGGTACTTGTGTTTTAGACATATTTACATCAGTTTTTTCAGCCATAGCCTTTTCCACAAGTTTAGTTTGTTGAATCTAATTTGGGACTTTGGACAAAAGAGTTTTTTCAGGGCCACTAGTAGATGCACTAGGGCAACTTGGGTCACTACTTTGCTGGCGATTTTTGTCTTTGTTTGGATCAGGTTTCTTAGCCATGGTGTTAGTACTGTCTGCTTTCCTCTTAGGAGTGTTTTCAGGGGTTTTCCTAACAACAGTGTCTGTTTGGTTTCTCTTTGAGGTTTCTTGGTTATTTTTTCTCCTAAGGTCATATTGCCTATGGACTTCCATTATGGCATTTTTAAATCCTAATTGGCAGTCTTCAGAATCCTCATAATTTATTTCAGTTTGATTTGAGGCAAAGGCACCTTGTTCTTCTTCAGTTAGAAAAACATCACCTTCATTATCAGAACCTATCAAGTTTACATGGATTTCTTCAGGTTCTTCAGTCTATATTCCTTCTTCATCTACATAATTATCTTGGAAAGGAGGCCTAATTTTTTGGTCATTGTCTCTTGGCCTGTTCTGGGGAGGGTCTCTTCTGAAGTTTGGATTCCTATTTTTGTTTTGGGGATTTTCTTGGTTTTCCCTAGGAGGCATTCTTTCATTTAGGCTTATCCTCTCCATCATTCTCTCCATGGTTCTAACTAGGTTGTCAATCTTGGCATCAGATGAGGAGGTTGAGGGTATGTTTCATCTTTGTAGGTTACTCTCTTTTCTAATCTCATCCTATCCCTCTTTTCAATGAGGTTGGATTCTACACTAATATCTCCCTTTTGCATTTCTTCTAAAGTCAAGGGTTCTCTCTCTCTTAATTGGTATGTCATATCTGGATCAAAGCCTTCAGGAAATTTCACTAGTGCTAGGCCTTGTGGGGGTTTCATGTGAGATGGGAGAGCATTGTACACACTATTGAACCTAGTGCAGTTGTCTTGGACACTTTCCCCAAAATTTCGCTTGGGGTTCTTATATTTTGAAAGGATTTGGAGAGGGTTCTTCTTAATTTCCCACTTGTTTATGAATGTATGGTAGAGGGAAGGGAGATCATGTATGTTGTTAAGAGTCAAGATTTTGAACCATTTTTTGGCTTCTCCTCCTAAGCTTTGTGAAAATATCCTCATTTTAATGGTTTCCTCTTCTATTTTCATATAATCAAAAGCATCATTTATCATATCTACATGTTGTTGGGCAGTGATGGATTCAGATCCAGTAAAGTGAGGAATTTTGGATTGGTAATCATGTGGCCAAGGTAACAAAGGCTGTGGCAGTGCTAGGGGGCATACCATGCTGCCATGATGGGAGTGAATGTGATCCAAGGATGATTTACAAAGGGAGGGTTTGTGAGAGGAGGTGGAGGATGAAATGGAGTGGTTTGCACATTGGTGGTATGAGTGGGTGTGGTGGAAGTACTTGGACCAAAAAACTGATTCTGAGAAGACTTGGGATGGAAAGAGTTGAAATAATAGAGAAGCTAAAAATCAGGAGGGATGGAAGGAGAGGCTTCTCTTCTTGAACTCTGTAGCAAATCTAAGGGCTCAAGGTCAGTCTAGTCAATCCCACTTTGTGACTTGGTTCTGAAAAGGTTTCTTGTATGGTGCAAGTCAAATTGGGGGTCTTGCAAGGCTATAAGATATTCAGGGACAAACCTTGCTCTACGAATGGTCCTAACAGTAGTTAAGTTTCCAGTTTTAGAAGTTTGCCACAATATTTTCTAGGTCATCAAGTATGGTGGGAAGGTTTGGGTCCGGATGAGATCTGGTATTGATCCTTTGTGAAGCCAGATTTCAAACTCAAAATGTAGAGAGGTTGAAAGTTTAGGACTTTTTTGGAAGGTTGACCTCTCTTAGTGCTTGGTAAACTCACACAGTATGTGACTAGGCTTCTAAACTTCTCAGGGCTGATTTGACACAATCCTAGGGAAGTCCAAAGAGAACTAGTGAAGTAATAGGCCTACGAGAGGCTAGTGGAGTTTCCAGGTCGATGTTTTTAGTTGTTTTGAGGATATGTATGTATGGTCAACCACCAATAACTGACAAAAAACCAATCTAGGGATGTTTTTTGTGGTTTTTTGAGTTTATGTATGTAGCCCTAAGATTTCTATGAATGTCCTACAGCTGAGTCATCATTTTGATAGGATGGTGAAACAACCAGACTCTACTCTTTGGCTAACAATTTGAGTTCTCTATGATTTGATAAGGGTTTCTGAAGTTCTAAGGAATGATTAGATTGCCACTAATTTCAGAAAGCCTCTCACCTTCATGTTCAATTATGTTAGGCTATGAGTTGGTGATAAATCAATAGATGTTGTGTACAAGGGTTTTTGAAGTCCTAAGGAATACTTATATGGTTATTGAATCAGAAGGTCCCACCGTGATCTCCATTATGTTAGGTGGCGATGAATCACTGGATATAGAATGTCTTAGCTTGTGACTTACTCAGAAGGTCCCACTGTGATCACCATTATGTTAGGTTCCTGTGATTTAATAGATTGGTAGACCAAATGCACAAGGTAACATCAGACCAGTCTTTGGAATCCTAGGACCTAGCCTTCCTGGACTCAGAGAGGGCTCTCTCTATTGTATGCAAAGGATGTGAACTTGTTTTCTTTTAGGGTTTGATTTTAGGCTAGTTGTTAAGTGTAGGGTTTGTTTGATTGTTTTGGTTGGGTAGGATGGTCAAGTAGAATAGATGGAATGAGGAAATATTCAAGTCATTGGATATGGAGTCTATCGAAGTCATGGAAAGTTAAATAATGGACTGGGGAGCATCACAGGGAAAATCTAGCATGGTCAATGGATTTTCAAGGTTTATGCGAAATGAGATGGACATCAAGCTTATGAACAAAGGTAGGGAAAAGGGCAATCAAGAATCCTTTATCATGTACTTTTTTAACAAGAAGGGACTTAAATACATAAGCATAAAGAAGTAATCAATAAACAAGGAAAACTAGTAACTTTTTTATTCAACTTAAGCAAATAAGCATTCAAGACAAACATTCCAATGAAATATAGAAGGCAAGAAACTCATTTAACTTCTAGTGATTTCACCTTAAAGGTTAGAAAAAATTAAAGATACACATATAAATTTAATCAAAGAATAGGGAACACCTAAACATCATTGATCATAGTTATGAAGATCTCCAAAACAATTATTCAAACATGGACAAAGGGTATGATCGAAACATAGCCTCTTTGGCAGACCTAATTAATGGTACTTTGGAGAGAGACCTCAAGAACAGTGTTTAGTCACAACAAACAAGTAGGGCTAGCCATAAATCATCTTTGATACCTACTGTATTAAACAATTCATGAAATAAACAAGCTTATGGGGTCTAGAGAGCAATTAAGAATTCTCTAAAATGTCCTAGCAGAAGAAAACATAGAGGCAATGAAGAACAAACAAAGCTAAGGTGCCTTTGAAGAACATTTCTTAGTCTAAATCCTTTGTTCTATTGCAACATAGAAAAATGGAAACATAATGACACATGAGAAAAAAATAACTGAATAGAAGCACTTCACCATTAACCAAGCTTAGGGATCCTCTAAGCAATCCTCCTCCATCAACAAGCAAAACAAGCCATTCACAAGCTCCACAACACCAAATTTCTCTTCAACCTCCAAAAGACTATGTATTGCTCCAAAGAGTAATCAAATGCCAACATTTGCAACGAAGCCCTCATACTCTATTTATTTAGAAAAGGGGGGCTGAAACCATAGCTAGGGTTGGAAAATGTCAAAATCACTCATAAATGTCATAAATGCCCAAGAGACCATGCAAGGCACAAGGCACAAAATATCCCATGAAATAAATGCCAAAATAACTCCTGTCACCTAATTTTAGAGTGATTTTCCTCAAAAAACATTAAAATATCATTTTTCAATCAATGAGTGTGTTTTATTGACTTTTGGCCAAAAACACACAGTGAGGTCCAGAAGCGCAGTGCCTTCACAGGCAGAAAATAGGTCCACTTGCAGCCAAGTTTTGGTGACCTTCCTGATGTCAAAATTTTCCCCGTGATGGCCCATTGGAAATCCTACTGAGTCTAATTTCCAAATATCCTTTTTTTGTCTAATTGAGCTCTTGTAACCGGTCCAAAAAGTCAAATTCTCCAAATTTTTCTAAGTGTAGCGCCAAGCCTCAAAATGAGGCAGAAAGGTAGAAAATGAGGTGTTTTTTGACATTTTGATGGGTCAAAAATGATCCAAATGCTCTAAAATTTGGTGAGAATAGTGTAGTAGGCATGAGAAATCCAAAAATATAAAGCTCTCCCTCTGATTATGTCTGAGGAAGAAGCATAGAGCCAAGGGTGTTGCGCTTATAGGCCTCCAAATTCACAAAAACCAAAATTTGTCAAAATTTCTTCAAAATTGGTGGATGTATCCTTCATGGGGTTTGGGAGACCTGTAGAGAAGCTTGAGCTAAGGCTCCAAGGTTAGCTTGGTATTTTCCTCCTTTTAGTGCTTTAATTTCAATGAGGGCCTCTTTGAGCTTGGCACTAGTGAGCTTGTAATATTCCAAAAATTTAGCCTTCATCTAAATGGAATATTATAGTTTGTTTTATCACTAGGTAGGTGAATAAGTGGGTGAGGAGGCTCATAAAACCCCTTTAGAAGGAATAATAACACTCTTAATTTGAAAGGAGGAAGAATAAGAAGCTGGATTAAGCACCTTTGGTTGTGAACAGGGATTGTATCATGTTGATTCAGTCAACTTTGACCAAATCAACAGCGTTGTCATGGAGGAGTGGCCTTTATGATAAGACAACGCAGTTTTAGTGGAGGACAACTTGCAGGAGCTTGGTGGCAAGTATGGATGAGACCCGATGTGAGTAGGAACTCATGATATATATGGAGGGGATGGAACTGCTAGGATGATTTTGTCACCCTCCTAGAGACAGCCTAGAGTTGCCATAGACCAAAGGTTTCAGACATCTTAATATAGCAAGGAATTATTTTAGTTCTAAGCCACAACCAATAACTCACTTACTATCTCTTGTTTAAACAGGGAAATTAAATTTGAATGGGACCAATCTCTCTCAGAAGCTGACACAAAGATAAGAATAATGTAGGAACATCATGTAAAAACTTCAGCATGAAAGCATCAGACAATTAAGAGACCGCTTACTGTAAAGAGGGCCGATTCAAATAATATATCACAGAAATCAGATATCAGGAAGTGAGTGCAGTGAGGAAACATAAGAAGATATTAGCTGGCATGAGACTGATACCCAGATACACAACAGAACCATATAAGGGCGCACTAATTTACGAATCCTTATATGACAATGGCGTTTTAAAAGCACCCTCCTCAAGCAACTAATATAGCAGAAAATATGAAAGAGTGAATATGAAACAATATATCATGACTAGGCCTATTTAAAGCGCTTGACTAATTCCAGAAGGGCACCACTTAAGATGAATCCTTACTGCAAACTAGTGAGCCACTCGCATTCTAGAACATGATACAAGAAGACAATTTGCATGAAATGGGATAATGTATTAACACATAAGAGAAATTACATACTGTGAGATACCAAAGACCAGAATCCTCAATACAGTTATAACCCCTCCTCACTGAGACCCCACGGGCTCTGAAACTTCATACAGAAATGTTACAGAATGTATACAGAAGTCTTCTCGCTGCACAGTTTGCTGATAGAAATCTGGAACCCTTCAAAAATCTTATTTCTGAGTATTTATAGAGAAGACAGAAACTTCTAGAGGAGGAGGGAGACGAGGCACAATTAATGACTCAGTTTGAACCAAAATGGCGGAAAACATTCGCGCCTTCTCTATGAATGACTGACTATAAATGAATATACCTAACAGTCTATCTAAAGAAATAAATGCTGGGAGATAAAAATCTCTTTATATACAAGACAGAAATAATAAAATATATACAATATGTTGCCCGCGGCTGAGAGAAAATCTGCTGCCGTAAGAGATTTGAAATAATCTGCGTTTCTGTACTGTACTCTCGGCCCTTGGCTTTGGATTTGAATCCTGGGTCTTTAATGTGGGGCGAATTTATCTGGAGAGTTATGAGAATCCATATCTATGTCTTCTTTAATGGCGGTCACCTCTCCCACCTACCCTCGGCTTCTTTCTTTAATTTCGCCAGTAGGATATGTCCTTTGGTATGCTCCGGATCTTTGCAACGGAGGCGGCAAGTTAAAGCGCCAACTAAGTCGTTTTAAAACCTGCAAAATCCGCAAAACATTAGAGAAAATTGACTCGGTGACAGGGGGTGTGGATATAACAGCGGCCATGGAATCGGTGATACAGACTAGGCGAAATGTTGAGATGATGCAGGGTGACAGGAAACACATGAAAATAATGGAGAAATAGAGGGTGACAATGCAGAATACAATGGAGCGATAATGAATGAACGGGGCAAAGTTTCATAAAATATGACACGTCACCAAAATATATGGATGGTGGAGGAGAAACACGGCGTACACTTGTGAATTATGATGACACGACCGCAGGGGGCGGGACCCAAATCGGAAATCGCAATCGGAAAGTGGAGCGGGGGAACCGGGGTGGCACATTTTGGAAGTTCCGATTGCAATTGAGGGCAGGACTGCGATTGACCCAGGACCGTTCGATCTCAGAACAAGATCAACGGCTACGCTTGCATCGGGGGACAATAAAATGGTGGGCCATGAAATACAGCCGGTCTGTTGTGCGCGGGCTCTCCATATAAGTTGATTACCGCGCTGTCGATTTGAGCCAGATCGGGCGGCCAACATTGCGTCCGATCGTTAAGACAATAGGCCCCTTCTTGCTTTGAATTATGGTTTTCAGACTCGGGTCATATGGAAGCTGAAGCGGGAGGGCGTCAAACTCTTAGGGACTCGGCCCGATTATTTAAATTTGAGTTTTGAACTATTGTAAAGCGGATTTTCGGACGGAGATAGTAATGTCAAGCGGGGTCATGAGATTTTAGGCCACGACAGAGGTTAAAAATGGATTTGAATGAGACAGCGGGGAAAAATTCACAGGCAGAGGTGAATATGTACAACATCGGCTCCAACTGGGGACGACATGTTCGTCCTCGGGCATGTCGAGAACACACAGACCATTAAATATTTCATCTTATTTTTCAATTCCCCTGCGCTTCTTACTTTAGGTAAGTATCAACATTCTTTTCCTTTATAAAAATAAAAGCCAAAACAAACTATATACAATATATACAATCAGGCATTCCCAGCCTGGGTCAGAATTGAAAATAAGGCTTGAGGAACTGGCCATTCACGGGTGCATCCAACAAATCACCCTGTAGATTTTCTAAAGTAAAGGTGTTGTTTCTTCCCAGCTTCACTATTTTGAATGGCCCAAACCACAATGGATCAAATTTAGCATGTTTGCCCTTTTCTGCTCTGCGGACATCCCATCTAAGAACCAGGTCTCCAACTTGAAAATTCCTATCCTTCGCGTGCTGATCAAAGACATTCTTCATTTTTTCCTGGTATTCTATCAATCTCTGATCTACCTGGTTCCTTGTTTCCTCCAATTCTACCAGCTGATTAATTCTTCGGATCATGTCATCTGGTTCTTCCTGGTTCTCCTGCATAAAACGTGCCACTGGCAATGCCAATTGCAAAGGAAACACTGCAGCCCGTCCATATACCAGCTCATAGGGTGACTTCCCTGTTGCTCTTTTGCTGGTTATCCTATTTGCCCATAGAGAAAACTTTAATTGAGAGTCCCAGTTCTTCTGATTTTCAGCTATTGTCTTCTTCAGGGCTCTCACCAGGGTTTTATTGGATGACTCTGCTAGACCATTTCCCTGCGGATAGTATGCTGTAGAATGAGTCAGGATGATGTTATATCTTTGGCAGAATTTTACGAACCTGGCAGACTTGAAAGCCTGTGTATTGTCAGTTACAATTCTTGCAGGACAGCCAAACCTAGATATGATATTATCTTCTATAAAATTCATTATTACCGCATCTGTAGCCTTTCTGGTAGGTATGGCTTCCACCCATTTCGTGAAATAGTCTGTGGCTGTTAATATCCATTTATGTTGGCCACTTGATGGGGGATGTATCTCACCTATAAAATCCAATCCCCATTTCTGAAATGGTTCATTTACATGAATAGGGATCAAGGGCAATGCTGCTAATTTCTGCCTTTCTGCAAATCTTTGGCATTTGTCACACGATCTGACCCAAGCAAAAGTATCTGAATACAATTTTGGCCAGTAAAAACCAGCCTTCAAGATTTTATGAGTGGTAGCCCTCCAGCTGTAATGTCCTCCACCATATCCCCTCATGAAATTCTGTCATTACATTTTGCACTTCATTTTCCGTGAGGCATAAAAGTAATATGCCTAGAGGGTCTCTCCAATAGAGCTGCCCATTGGCAATTGCATATTTCTGAGATTTCATCCTTACAGCTCTGTATTTCACTTTGTCACAGCCAGGGGGACAACTGAGTGTTAACAGATATTCAACTATTTCTTTATACCAAGGACTAGTTAGATATTTCACATGTATCTTTTGAGTAGCCATCTCTAGTCCATGCTGCTCTTCTTCTTTTTCTGATTCTTCATTTGCTATCACAGACAGATTAATGCCCAAAGCTTGATGATTCGATTCAGATAACATCTTGGCAAGTCCCTGTCCTTTCACCAACTTAGTAGGCCTTATATCCAAATCATACTCTTGGATTTTTGCAATCCATCTTCCCCTTCTACCTTCGCTGTCTCCTTGAACCAGAATGTCTTTGACTGCTGCTGTAGGGACATAGGCTGTAATGTGAGATTGCAAAACATAGACTCTGAAAGCTTTAAGGGACTTTACCAGGGCATATGCCTGCTTCTCCAGTATATTGTATTTCAATTCAGCATCATACAGTACTTGACTGAAGAAAGCTATAGGCTGTTCATATCCCTCTTCATTTTTCTACAGTAACACTCCAGCAATTGTATGAGGTGAAGCAAATGAGAAAATCATAAATGGCTTTTTGTAATCTGGCCCTGCTAGCACAGGAGCTTCAGCAAATGCCTGTTTTATCCTTGTGAATGCATCTCTAGACTCCTGGGACCATTTTACTTCATTTTCCTTTTTCAACATATTAGCTATGTGCCTAACTGTCTCTGCATAGTTAGGAATAAATCTTTTCAAAAAATTAATTCGGCCTAAAAATACCTGTACTTCTTTCTTATTTCTTGGCAAAGGAATGTTGTTTATCACTTCAACTCTCTTAGGATCAATTTTCACACCATCTTTAGTCACAATGTGCCCTAAGAGTTTTCCCTCATCTAATGCAAACAAAGATTTTTGAGGGTTAAGAGAAAGGCCATACCTTCTGCATTTTTCAAAAGTTCTTCTTAAATGCTCAATATGCTCATCATCATTCTTTGAGAACACTGTGATATCATCAAGATACACCACCAAGAACTTGTCCTGTTCTCCGACAAAGGCTATGTCCATTTCCCTCTGAAAAGTAGCTCCTGCATTAATTAATCCGAATGGCATCCTAGCATACATAAAGGTTCCCCATGGTGTAGTGAATGCAGTCTTCTTTTGGTCTTCTGGGAACACAGCTACCTGATTGTAGCCCGAAAATCCATCCATCATTGACATTCTGGATGCTCCCACTACTTTCTGTAGGATGTGATCCATTTTAGGCAGTGGATAGTTATCTTTGAGAGATGCCCTATTCAAATTTCTGAAATCTACACATAGCCTTATTTCTCCATTTTTCTTCCGAACCGGAACAAGATTTGCTATCCATTCTGAGTACCTTAATGGCACAATTATTTTGGCCTTCAACAATTTTTTAATTTCTTTTTCAATGGAAGGAAGAAGCAAAGGATTTATTTGCCTGAGCTTCTGCTTGTATGGCTTTGCATCTTCCCTCAGTGGAATCTTATGCTGTATAATATTTACATCAAAAGTTTTTAGGTCCTCATAGGACCAAGCAAATACATCTTTGTAAGATTGAAATAACTTCAAATACTTTTCTTTGTATCCTTCTGGGACTCTTTTGGATAATTTAACAATTTTGGGGTCAGTGGAAGTGCCCAGATTCAAATTTCCTACTTGATCTTCTTCTAGTACTTTATTTGGCTGCATTGGAACATCGTCTTTATTGAATAACCTTTCTAGAGGTACCAATCCTCTAGGTATAACATTACCTTTCAGCTGCAGCACTTTATTACCTGCTATTCTTTCTTCCCATTTGTTTTCAGCAATATTTTCAGCTTCTTCCTCTTCATTATCATCAATCTCCATATTGGAGAATTCTCCCACAGTCTCCATAAATCTTTTCATTTGTTCATCATCCTCGAATACCTGCCAATGCTTTATATTATCTGGAATGGATGGTCTGTACCGTACCTCCACTTCATATCTTAGGAGTGGATTCTGAGGAGGACGAAAGGTACCTGCAGCTACAACGAGAGAGTCTGCTATTCTGTTTTGCTCCCGGGGCATGAACTGTATGTTAAATGCTGAGAAGAAATTTTCTATCATGTCCCATACTTCGTTTCTATATGCTCTGAGCCATGGATGCTTAGTTTGACATTCATTTTTAATCTGCCTTATGACCAACTCAGAGTCTCCAAACACTTTTAGACACTGGATGCCCATACTCTTGGCTGTCTGGAGTCCCAATAATAGTGCTTCATATTCAGCTACATTGTTTGTAGCCTCATACTCCAGTTTAAAGGACAGTGGCACCCATTTCCCTGTGGGAGAAATCAACAAGACCCCAGCTCCATTGCCTTCTCTTGAATTAGCTCCATCAAAATGCAAAGTCCAAATTTCTGATTCCTGGTCTTCTTTAGGCTGCTCAGCCTGAATTTGACCAAAAAGGGGCTCATGAGCGTAACTTTGATTTTCTTCTAACATAAAACATGAAAAGTCTCCCTCTTTGTTATAAATTGGGGAATTATCTGAGCAGTCAACCTTGGTTACCATTTTAACAAATCGAGTTTCTCTGTACAACCTCCTTTCTTGACCTCCAAAGACTGGGACAGTAGCATATGTTAAATCCAATTTAATTGACCCCCCAATCTTTGTACCCCAGGACCTTGACAGCAGCATGCCAAAGCGAGCTGGGATATCAGCAACCACAATGTCCATGACCACACTTTTTGCTGGGATTTGAGCCAAATTAACCACTAAATCTTTAATCATTCCCAAGCATTTTACTCTTTTAGAATCAAATGAATATAAATCTTTGTATGGTCTTGTAATTTGCAGTCCTAGTTGCTCCATGACAGACAAAGGCATAAGATTATGGGAAGCCCCAGAATCTAACATGCAGTTATGTAACAGCAGGTCATGAATGACTAGGGATACATAAAAAGGAGGAGTGGAAGGGTCTATCTCCTCGACATGTGGGCCAAAGACTACCATGGGTATTTCTTCTTGAAGATTTAAACTATCAGGTGCAATTGGTAGCTCAGGAGGAAGAATGAAAGAGGTAACTTGAGACTGATATGCAGGCTGTTTTAATAACTCAGTCAGAGGGACAGGAATCTTAATCTTCTCAAGTTCTTTTTGTAAATTGAAAACAGATGTGGGCTTCTCTATCACTACTTCTTTTGACTCCTTATTCTCAACTGAAGACTTGATTTCTTTTGACGCTGGTTCAGCATTAGGAGGACCAACTAGTTTAGAAGAGGAGGGAATCTGATCATTAGACTGCAAGGGGTTATTTAGAAGATTCTTACCTTTTTCTATACATCTCTTTGCTGTTGATTCCTTCTGAGCAGATGCTTCTTTCTGAGGTGGTTCTTCTTCTTGCTCCTGAGTTCTGGTCCTCTTCCTTGAGGATATGAGATCATATTTGACGTTGAATTGTGCTTCCATGAAATCAGCAAATTGCTTGCAGTAATGGTCAATCTCTGCTTCTTCGTCTTCTTCTTGCAGGGGGCACTCCATATCATCATTATTTGAAAAGGCCAGGTTGGAATCCTCTAATCCGTAAGCTGTATCTCCAGTGGGGTCATCTGCTGGCCCTTCAAGGTACAAGGGATGAGGCACCTGATCTTGCTGTTCTTTCGCTTCCCTTGGCAATATCTGCAATGGAGGCTTTCTGTACTGAGGATTATATCCTCTGTTTGGAGCATTATAATAGTTCTTGGGAGCTACATTCTTAGCTTCCAGTTCTAGCTTGACCATCTTCTTTATCATCTTGCTTATCTCATCCATTTTATCTGAATCCTTTTCTTGATTAGAGGTAGAAACCTCTTCTTTGCCTTTTCTTCTAGTTTCCTGTTCAATTTTTCCTTTTAACTTCCCAGTGGCAGCAAAATTTGCCTCCAACTCTAGAGCATCTGTCTGAGCATCATCCAGGGTGACAGGCATTCTTTCCCGCAGAGAAAAACCGAAATCAGAATCAAAAGCTGCTATGAAAACAACTTTGGCTGCAGCTTGTTGGGGTTTCATATCAGCAGGAAGTTTCAGATATAATTTATTAAACCTTTTGATAAATTCTGCCACTCCCTCATTGTGTTTCTTCTTTAGCGTATTGAATTCAACGAGGCACTGCCCTTGGTCTTTCTTTTCTCCCCACCTCCTGAGAAAAGCATTTTCCATCTGGTCCCAGGTGGTGATTGAATGGTTTGCCAATGTCTTGAACCATTTTCGGGCTTCACCTTCCAAGGATTGCACAAATAACCTCAAGACCACATCCAGATGTTCAACATTTAAGTTCTCTGCAAAAGAGCAGAAGGTCTCGAGGTGCTTCTGAGCGTCAACTTCATTCTCACCATTGAATCTTGGCAAAATCTTCAAGTAATCTTGTGGCATATCATTTAGCACTTGGGGCAAGGCCAGAGGAGCATATTTATTTAACAGAAAAGCAGGAACATTGGCCATTGGGGGAGGCGGGGGTTGCACAACAATTTGAGGTACAGATGAAGGGAGAGGAGTAGGAGGAAGCGGAGTATGAATAACAATGGGAATATATTGCACAGAAGCCTGAGGTGTAGATGGAAATAACTCACGGTTAACAACAGCTACTTCTGTGACCTCTTTAATTTCTTCAGCCTCGAAAGTAGGATGAGATTCTCCTTCAATCCAGGTATTTCCTCTACGTGGAGTTTCTGAGTAAAACTCGGGTTTTTCTGTTCTAACTTCTTGAGAAGAAGAGGGCGGATGATCTTCAACGGAATATTCAGGGTTTTCAGAACGAACTAACTTCTTCTCTTTCCAAACTCTTTTATGAATGATCTTCTCCGGGTCAGACACAGGTGTTTTCGGCTGTGAGGTATCTGACCTCAAATGGGGCTTCCGGGAAGCCAGGACTTCCAATAAAATTTATCAAATAAAGACCAGTGGAGTCGCCAAGGTGAGAAATCTGCAACTCTTCACCTCTCCGTGCTCACCTGATTAGAGAGTGAATATAAGATGTCGAACCCAGGGAAACGGATATTCTTGAATTCGTCCCCGGCAACGGCGCCAAAAAGATGTTGGGGATGATTTTGTCACCCTCCTAGAGACAGCCTAGAGTTGCTATAGACCAGTGCCTAGGACATCTTAATATAGCAAGGAGCCCTTTTAGTTTGGGTTGTGTTGTGGTAAAACACAAACCCCCCATTTTTGACTTTTTCACTTCAAATAATGGGGACCCTTTCTATAAATTTTTGACTAAACGCCTTTTCAGATTTTTATTTTATTTGATTATCCTACGCGATTGTTAATTTTTCATTTTCTTTGAATTCTTGTTTTGATTGCTTTGTTAGAATTAATTTTTATAAGCCTCCCATTGACGCTTGTTTCGCCTCATTTGGTCAACTGGTTTAAAAATGGTACTCCTTTGAAGTCCCATCATTTATCTAAGTCTGGGTTAAAAATGCTATTTTTATTCTTTTTATTTATTTTCAGAGTAGCTGTAGTTTAGAAAAACTTAATATTAAAAAATATATATTATTAAAAATAAAAAAAAATAAAAAATTAAAAAAAAAATAAAATATATATATATATATATATATATATATATATTTTGGATCTGTCGCAGATCGTAGATCGCAAATTTCAGATTCGTCGCAGATCGCAGATCGCAGATTTCAGAATCCGTCGCAGATCGCAGATTTCAGATTTGTCGCAGATCGCAGATCGCAAATTTCAGAATCCGTCGCAGATCGCAGATCGCATATTTCAGAATCCGTCGCAGATCGCAATATCGCAAGATCGCAAATTTGCAATTTCGGATCCATTAGGTTTAGATTGATTCCAATGGTTTGTAAATTAATTTTTATATTTTTTATATTATAATAATTATATTATAATTATAATGTTTATTATAATTTTAATATAATTTGAATTATAATATTAATCATATTTAAATTAACGTTTTAAAATCATTTGTATATTAATTTAATTTTGCAACTGAATTAATTATTAGTTAGTTAATAATTAATTTAGAATTAATTATTAGATAATTAGAATCTAATTTAGGATTAAATTTCTAATTAAAAATTCTGATTTTTAGCCCAGCAAACAGAATTTCCAGATTTATGCCATATTTGACTCATCAACTTTGGAAGCTCATAGATTGAGTTATACTTGACCAAATGAGGCCCAGGACGGCTCATTGGAAAGATAAAATCAAGGAGAACATTTCTGAGGAGGTTTCACTAACATATTTGATGATTTATTGGGTCAAAAATCAGGCAGAAGATCAAGCTCCAAATTTCTAAAAATAAAATCAATTTTCTGAGTTTTGTTTTCTTCATTGTCATTTGCCCAGCCTCTTCTAATTGCAGATTCATGCATCAATATTATCCTTGGTTAATTAAAATCGTTATGAGTATCAATAAGAAGCTCAAATTTCCTTTTTATTTATTTAAATAGAATTTGATTGGATTTGTTTTAAATGTTAGAAATAATATTTGGATTTTATTGTTGCATCTTAATTCATTTTAATTTCTTTTTGCAGAAAAAAACAATAGAAGGGATATTGAGGAAAAAGATTTCAATCAATGAGAAGACTCCAGCAATTAAAGATTGGAATTTTTGAGCAATTAAAGTTGGATTGGACAGATTTTTCTTCAACAAACTCTCTTCTAAAAATACTTTTGGGAGGATTATAAATTGCAGATTGCAAAATGTAAAAGGGGCTGCTCTCCTCTGCAATTCCAGACTTCTAAAAGCATTTATGTTATAGGAATTTAGAGTTGTAGATGGGGAGGAGAGAAAGTTTCAGATCTGAACATTAATGAGGGTTTATTCTTTATATCTTGAATTATGCATGATGGGCAGAGTTTGCATTTCTGCAGCTCTAGTCTTGAAAGCAGAAATTCAAGTAATGTAAAGTACTGTTAGAGACCAGGATCAGAGAAGCAGATTCAATTAATTGGTATTTTTGGCATTTCTGTAGCAAATATCAATTTCATTTTTATTTTAATAAAATTGTTGTTTCATTTTATTCATGTTTTGGCATTTCTGTTGATATGGATAATTTGTCTCAAATTGTTAAGTATCTCTGCTCTTATGAATTAAACTCTGATTTCTGAGTAACCATTACTCAGAAATTTATCTTATAACATTAATTTATTAAATAGTAATGTGTTGTGAATTTCTTCCACATATTATTGTTTAATTATTAGTTTGACTGATATGATAATCGATATCATTTTTGTGAATTTCTTCCGGAGTGTTGTTGATTTATTATTTTAGTCAAATGGTCTCAATAGAATATGTTTTGGTATTCACAAATGTGAGCTAAATTGAATTTCTTCGTTAGCTTGACATTAATTTAAAGCCAGACATATTTTAATCCTCATTACTTAATTATCTTGCTCTTAGTTGGGATAGATTTTCATCTACCTGATTGAGATAGGATTTAGATTAGTTTCTTTTTGCTTGCATTATAGAATAAGTTTGCAATTAGATTAAATTTACATTCTTTTAAGTCCTCTTCTCAAAGAGGTAAAATCTTAGTTGTGGTTTGGCTGAACCCAAATCAGCTTAAGGGTCATTCTCTTGCCTGATCAGCAAGAAGAATTGATCTGATATCCCTGTCTATTGGTAGTTAACAATACATCGTAAACCAATAGCGATAGGGAAAAGGTAACTGGACCTAGTTAAACCAGTCGGAGCCACTATCATAAACGGAAAAGGAGCTGTATAAGGTCTGGACCGGGTGGTTATCCCCCAATGTTGTAGCAGTGATTTTCGAGGCTTCAAATGTTGTCAGTCCAAGAACTCGCTTACTATCTCTTGTTTGAACAAGGAAATTAAATTTGAATGGGACCAATCTCTCTCAGAAGCTAACACAAAGATAAGAATAATGTAGGAACATCATGTAAAACTTCAGCATGAAGGCATCAGACAATTAAGAGACCGCTTGCTGTAAAGAGGGCCAATTCAAATAATATATCACAGAAATCAAATATCCGGAAGTGAGTGCAGTGAGGAAACATAAGAATATATTAGTTGGCATGAGACTGATACCCAGATACACAACAGAACCACATAAGGGCACACCAATCTACAAATCCTTATATGACAGTGGCATTTTAAAAGCACCCTCCTCAAGCAACTAATATAGCAAAAAATATGAAAGAGTGAACATGGAACAGTATATCATGACTAGGCCTATTTAAAGCGCTTGACTAATTCCAGAAAGGGCACCACTTAAGATGAATCCTTACCGCAAAACTAGTGAGCCAATCGCATTCTATAACATGATACAAGAAGACAATTTGCATGAAATGAGATAATGTATTAACACATAAGAGAAATTACATACTGTGAGATACCAAAGACCAGAATCCTCAATACAGTTATAACCCCTCCTCACTGAGACCCCACGGGCTCTGAAACTTCATACAGAAATGTTACAAAATGTATACAGAAGTCTTCTCGCTGCACAGTTTGCTGATAGAAATCTGGAACCTCTACAATGTCTTATTTTTCGGTATTTATAGGAGTGATGGAGAATTCTAGAGGAGGAGGTAGCTGAAACACAGTTAATGACTCAATTTGAATAAAATGGCGGAAAACATTCGTGCCCACTCTATGAATGACTAATTGTTAATGACTGTACTAGACAACCTGTCCATGAAATAAATGCTGGGAGATAAAATATCCTTATATACAAGATAGAAATAATAAAATATATACAATATGTTGCCCACGGCTGAGGGGAAAATCTACTGCCGTAAGAGATTTGAAATAATCTGCATTTCTGTACTGTACTCTCGGCCCTTGGCTTTGGATTTGAATCCTGGATCTTTAATGCGGGGCGAATTTATCTGGAGAGTTCTGAGAATCCATATCTATGTCTTCTTTAATGGCGGTCACCTCTCCCACCTACCCTCGGCTTCTTTCTTTAATTTCGCCAGTTAGAATATGTCCTGTGGTATGCTCCAGATCTTTGCAACGGAGGCGGCAAGTTAAAGCGCCAACTAAGTTGTTTTAAAACCTGAAAAACCCGCAAAACATTAGAGAAAATTGACTCGGTGACAGGGAGTGTGGATACGACAGCGGCCATGGAATCGGTGATACGGACTAGGCGAAATGTTGAGACGATGCAGGGTGACAGGAAACGCATGAAAATAATGGAGAAAAAGAGGGTGACAATGCAGAATACAATGGAGCGATAATGAACAAACGGGGCAAAGGTTCATAAAATATGACACGTCACCAGAACATATGAATGGTGGAGGAGGGACAAGGCGTACACTTGTGAATTATGATGACACGACCGCAGGAGGTGGGACCCAAATCGGAAATCGCAATCGGAAGGTGGAGCGGGGAGGCCGGGGTGGCACATTTTGGAAGTTCTGATTGCGATTGAGGCGTGGGATCAAGGATTCACCTGTGACCGTTCGATTCTCGCATCAAGATCAACGTACAGCACTTTACCTGAGGGTAAAAACTATGGGCCATGAACATCACGGTCACAGCGCTGCCCTCCATATAAGTCACGATTGTCAAGGCCGTCGATTTGAGCGTATCGAACGGCCGCATCGCGCCCCGATTGTTCCAGTAATGTGCACCTTTTGTTTTCGATCTACGACTGGCCATAGCCGGGCTGTGAGGGAGTCAAACTTTAGGACTCGGCCCGATAAATTGAATGTGTTTTGATCTATTGAAAGCGCATTTTCGGTGGAGATATTAATATCGCGTACGTTGTGAGATTTTAGGCCACGACAGAGGTTAAAAATGGATTTGAATGAGGACAGAGGGGGCAAAATTCACAGAAGAGGTGAATATGCACAGTCTTCGAAAATTGTTATGGATGTTTTTAGATTATCATTTTGATGTTGCTCTGTTTATACTTTGCATCCTTTTGCTGTTTAGCAGGGTTGTTGTGTTGTTTAGCACAAGGGTGTTCCTAATCGGGAATACCTACCTCATCCTCAGGGAAGGAGAGGGTCTTTGGGATGCATTTCCTCATTTTGGCATTCAGGCCAAGCTAGAGCTTCTTCATCAATGTAGTTTCTGGAGGTTATTGTGCTGTGTTGCAGGGTGCAGTAAAGGAGAATCACATAGAGCCAATTCTGGGCTTGTTTTTCAGTGGAGAGGTAGCCTATCCATTGGAGGACCAGCAAGGAGGGCTCCTAGGCATATTTCTATAATTTTGGCATCAATACAACCATCTACCATCCCTCACAATGTAGTTCCAGTCCATGACTGCTTTATTTTAGTGAGTTGTTGCAGTGGGTAACCCAAAAATGGCCGAAAATCCAAAGTTAAGATCTGGCCAAACCATTTATGGGTTTTTCTGGGTTTGTTGAGTAGAATCCGTGCTTAAAATCCTGGATCATTATAAGCACACGAACAGCCTTCGGCACATGTTTCTTTGCCTCAAAAGTAGTAGTTTCCAACAACAGCAGCAGTAGCAATACACATTTCTAGTGCTTGGTTCTTTGGTGTATTTCAGCCATCTTGTGGCTTGAGTGCATTAATTTTGGAGCACTATATTTTCTTCTTTTCTAGGCATTGATTTTGTATCTATCATCCATATTACATTTATGTATGATTACAATAGTAGCTACACTGATATAGACAGCGCTGTCACTACTTTCCGACATTCTATACAGTAGCAACAACTCATGTGTTTATTGATCTGATCATTGGAGGCTTGTTCTTATTGCTTGAGTGGATTGAACCTCAAGATATTTTGTATATTGTTGCTGATATATTAATAACATGATGGCTACATATTGATCCCTCTTATGTCATGTTCAAATTTGCTGTGTTTTACATTATTATGTCTTGTATGGATACTATCTTCCTTTTGGGATATTATAGTGGTATCAGAGAATAATCTTCGCTCAGCCTGTGCATTCAAGACACTATGCCATTTGAAGGAGAAGCTTCTTCTCATAGAGAATAGAAGTTGCACAGAAGAAACAAAGGTAAGACTCCATTATTTGGAGAAATAAAGGAAGAGAGGATCTCCAAACTTCTTTTCCAAACTATGAAAATTATCAAAGAAGATCTCAAGGAGATGAAAGGGGAGAAGTGTAGAAAATTTCCAAGAGGGTTTGAAATTAGAGAAAGCCCTAGATATTTACATGATGGGTGTGAGCATTCAACCACACATGCAGATCCACAACACAGTTTATTGCCCACATTCACTGCAAGAAGGATGGAGGGAGAATATGCACCAAGGGAGGAGACCTTGAGTAACTATCTTCAGGAGTATGAGTCTCAATCATGGAGATTCAAATAGCACTTGGACTTCCAAGGGTTTTTCCAACTCAAGGAAGACAGAAGGTCTAGTAATCATAATAGAAGCAAGAGAGGTAGAATCTTTCTATCCAACTTTGATGGATCAACAAAGTGCACAGCCAAAGCTTGGGTGAAGGAGCTAGATTCCTATTTCCAACTACACCAAGTTTTAGAAAAGGAGGCCATCAGAGTAGCAGTGCTGCACCTTAGAGGTATGGCCCATGATTGTTTGTTTTGTAGTTCTGCTTCATTTAAACATGCAAATGTAAACACTTATGTTTGGTTCACTAAGAAATTAATGAGAAGATTTGATATTAAACATTGTGAAACATCATTTGTTGAACCCAAAAACTCAAAACCTTTGCATGAGTTGGAGAGATCTATTCTTCTCACTCCACTCCTTATTTATGTTGAAGGGGATAAAAACATGCATGATGCCTTGCCAAGGGCAAGATACCCACTTCTTGAAGAGCCCTCTTCTATAGAAGAAGACATAGAGTCTCCTCCTTCAAGGGAAGATCAAGATCAAGGGTCTCTCATTGATGATGAGGCATTCTCAAATATTGATGAAGAGGATGAGCAGAGAAGAGCTAACAGTGTTGTACCTTTGGGAGAAGATCCATCAACACATGGAGGTGGAAAGGGAGCCATTGCTTCCATTAGAGGAGCCCTTGTGTCTTTGCAAGGAGTTCTAAATGATTCAACATGTGGGAACCAAAACACAATTCAGGAGCAACATGCATCAACTTTTGTGGATTGTGAGATGGAAGAGGAAGAAAGGAAGGATCAACATCAAGGGATGATGAGCATTCACCCTTATCTATTTTAGGAGGTTTCTACACAAAATCAAGAGACTGAATTGCACAGTGAAGAGATAGAAAAAACAGTCCACTGATATATACAGTCCACTTCAGATTTTGATGTCTCACTACATGGGGGCATTCCACTTGGGAGGCCACTAGATCTAGAGTTGGTGGGAGAAATTTTGCCATTTGGTTCACCACTCTTAGATTTCGAAGGGGTGAAGACCTTGGAGGAGTTTGGTATAGTGCAGAGAGTTTGGGATGGACTCAAGGAGGAGAGAGACATTCTCCCATTTTCAGCATCACCCACTCTCACTACATATACTGTGTTGACAGAACTTGTTGCGGTGATGGAGGATGGCACCTTCATGGTGCAAGGGAGGTACTCCATGTATTTGGAGAAACAAAGGGTACTTCCCTTGAGGAAGGAATCCTCCATACATAGGATTAGATGGAGGCCACTCATGCTTGCATTGGCCAAGATCAGGAGGTTCTTTTTGGATGGTAGCTTCTCATGGGAGGCCAACTTCCAAAAGTCACCACTTCTATTTGAGCATGAGAGGCTACATGATGGGCATGGCATCATTTTGGAGGATGAATTTGGCATGAGGGATGTCAAAGGAGAAGACAACATCATGTGGGGAGCTTCACATTTCAGATCTTCAATGTTGTCCCTTAGGAGGATTGATCCATATTGGAGATCTTAACTCTTGGTAGAGTACTCCAAGGATCTTGGTGCTTGCATGATCCTTGATGACCCGGATGGAGATGATGGATACATGGTGGTTGGAGAGGTAAACTATTCTTATGGTAGAGTCTTCTTGAATAGAGTTTATGAGCTTAAGAGGAATCTACTACATGCAACACATGTGGACTTTCTTTCCATGCACTTTGATGCATTCCATTCTTTGATGGAGGAGTTCACTTGGGAGGGCATCCAGCATGATATATATGAGAATTTGGAGAGATGCATAGCCTGGATGGTGATAGAGAGGATGTCATAGCCACTTCCCTACTCATTGGGGGTGAGGGAGAGCTTTCAGTTGAGCCATTTTAGCTCAATGACCAAAGTACATAGTAGAGAAGGTACATTTTTGCATTATGACTTGTACTTCTTTACTTTATATGAGCAACATATTGTACCAAGGAGGATCCTTCCTTCTTGTATATTTTATTGTCATGTACTTGAGGCCATTTTCAGTAGTGATGTTGGCCATTATATCGGTGGTTTGTGGGGGAAGCCACATGATTCTTGGTGTGCACCATTGACACCACATTTTACATTCATGATTCCATCTTATGGGATGATTGTGGCAGCAAACAAGTGGCTGGAAGGGCACTTGTTATTTTTTTTTTTTTGAGGCATGCAAGGGATTCACTGTGTTGGTTCCATGTGTGGAACTATGATCCACTTTCCAGTTGTCATATGGCAACTTGTTTTCATTGTTTTTTGCTTCCATATATTGCTGATATTCTTATGTTCATGGGGAGATTTGTTTGGAGAGTGGGGCAAGAGTTGGAGGTGCCCATTGGGAGTATGATTATCCATACTTTACATGTTTTTTGTTTCAGGAAAAACAATGGGAAAACCATGATTGCCATACTACATCTCTTTTCATCATGTGGGAGGAGCCATTTGGAGAATTTGAGTTCTTGGAGGAGGCACTTCATGGCTGATTTTTTTTGTGGGGTAACTTGGGTCATTATTGGAGGCCATGTCATTTTAGCCCAACATCAGCAACAACCCCATACTTACCATAAATGGAGAGAGAAACAACTTGGATGGGAATATCTAATCTCTCCATGCAGCCCCAACATATTGCATAAACCAGGGGTTGAGGACCTCTTTGATGAGCTACCTAGAATGGCTCATTTCATTTGGATGATAGCATGGGTATGGGAGACTCTCATTGGGGATCAGATTCCCTATGTTTATCATCACTCCTACCTTGAGGAGGCCTTTGGACAACAAGAAGGTTTCCACTTACACCTTCCACTTTCTCATGATGTAAACCATTTGGTTTTTCATGCTTGGGAGGAACCATTGTAGGGCAGATTTATTGCAGATTATGTTGAGCTGTGGTGGGAACTATTGATGAGGAGGCCACAAGAAGAGGAAGGGAGAAATTTTTCTGCACCTTTATAGTTTCTTGAGGAAAAGCAACATTTTGGAGGGGAGGACTGTAATATTCCAAAAAATTAGACTTCATCTAAATGGAATATTATAGTTTGTTTTATCACTAGGTAGGTGAATAAGTGGGTGGGAAGGCTCATAAAACCCCTTTAGAAGGAACAAAAAAAACTTCTAATTTGAAAGGAGGAAGAATAAGTAGCTAGATTAAGCACATTTGGTTGTGAACAAGGATTGGATCATGTTGATTTAGTCAACTTTGACCAAATCAACAACGATGTCATGGATGAGTGGCCTTTATGATATGATAACGCAGTTTTAGTGGAAGACAACTTGCATGAGCTTGGTGGCAAGTATGGATGGGACCCAATATGAGTAGTCTCTCATGCTATATATGGAGGGGATGGAAACCATTGTTATGGATGTTTTTAGATTATCATTTTGATGTTGGTCTATTTAGACTTTGCATCCTTTTGCTGTTTAACAGGGTTGCTGTGTTGTTTAGCACAAGGGTGTTCCTAATCGTGAATCCCTACCTCATCCTCAGGAAAGGAGAGGGTCTTTGGGCTGAATTTCCTCATTTCAAAAAAATTTTCAAGCTACCTCCTTCAGCTACAGCATAGTTTTTGTTTAGAGCTGGGTTGTGTTGTAGGGTGCAGCAAAGGAGGATCACATAGAGCCAATTCTGGGCTTGTTTTTCAGTGGAGAGGTAGCCTATCCATTGGAGGACCAACAAGGAGGGCTCCTGGGAATATTTCTATAATTTTTGCATCAGGCCAACCATCTACCATCCCTCACAGTGTATTTCCATTCCATGACTGCGTTATTTTAGTGAGTTGTTGCAGTGGGTAACCCAAAAATGTCCGAACATCCAAAGTTGAAATCTAGGCAAACCATTTCTGGGTTTTTCTGGGTTTGTTGAGTAGAATCTGTGGTTAAAATCCCGGATCATTCTAAGCACACTAAAATCATTTTGCACATGGTTCTTTGCCTCAGAAGTAGTAGTTTCCAATAGCAGCAGCAGTAGTAGTACACATTTCCAGTGCTTGGTTATTTGGTGTATTTCAGCCATCTTGTGGCTTGAGTGCATTCATTTTTTAGAACTGTATTTTCTTCTTTTCTAGGCATTACTTTTGTATCTATCAGCCATATTACATTTATCTATGATTACAACAGTAGCTACACTAATATAGACAGCATTTTCACTGCTTTCTGGCATTCTATACAGTAGAAGCGACTCATGTGTTTATTGATTTGGTCATTGGAGGCTTGTTCTTATTGCTTGAGTGGCTTGACCCTCAAGATATTTTGTATATTTTTTCTGATATATTAATAACATGATGGTTGCATATTGATCCCTCTTATGTCATGTTCAGATTTGTTGTGTTTTACATTATTATGTCTTGTATTGCTGCTATCTTCCTTTTGGGATATTACAGAGCTTGTTTTTCAAGGCATAGTGTTTGGCCATCTTTTTCTGTAGGCCAAGGTCTCTTTATCATCTTCTTCATATTTTTGCACTCATCCTTGTAATAGTCAATGATGTATTGTGCCATGCCATGGCTCCTTTGTAGGTCTTTAATCTCTGCATTCTTTCTTTGAAGTAGTATGCTATTGGCCCTCTCCTTGTCTTCATTTTCACTTTCTCAGTAAATGATGCTAAGTCCTTGTTTAAGCTCCTTCTTACCTTTCCTACCTCTCTTCACCTTTTTTTGCCTTTGTCAAGCTTTTGAGCTGAGGTGGATGGCATGATCCCTTTCCTTTTAGAGGCAACAAACACAAACCTTGGCCCTCTCTGATATGTTAATGAAAGAGGTGTGATTGTGGTCTTTTTGGTGTATTTATTATGGTTGTGATCCTTGTTGCTATCATCAAACTCTTCATTTTCATTATTAGTATCATAAGTCATCATATTTTCTACTTCATCATTGTCATTTTGTTCCTCATTAAGGTTGATTACCTCTTCATGGATGTGGTCTTTATTTTCATTATCACCCTCTCCACTCCTTTCACTATCTTCATGACTGTCATGACTATTTTCCTCTTTGTTGTCTTGTCTATCACTGAGGCTTGCTCCTTGGGTGTCATTGTTGCCTTTAGCCTCTGCATTTTCCTCACTATTTTCATCTTTATCTTGGCTACCCTCTTCATCACTACTCAATTCATTTTCAATGTCATCCCTCTCATTTTCTTCACGTTTATTACCCTACTCTATCTCCATGTTCACTGCCTCTTGTTGGCCTAACTCACCATTTCCCTCATCCTCATTTTGGCTTGACTCATTGTCACTCTCACACTCTTTTTCATTTTTTTCTTCATTGCCACTTCCTTCTTCATCTGATGCATCAAGAGAAGGGGAGGAAAGGAGGTTTCCTGGAGGAGGTGATATATGTGTAGAGGATGAGGTATGGTTAGTACGAGGTGATGGAGGAGTAGAGGGAGGAGGATGAGATGATGAGGGCAAGTTTGGTTGATGATGGGGCTATGGGTTTGTGAAGACTTCATGGGCTATGAACGCCTCCCAAGGTATGCCTTTTTGTTCCAGATGATGTAGGACCACCATCCTGATCAAGGAGTGGTGGAAAAAACTATGCATTTGCTAGGAATATGTTCTCCTCTGGATAACAGAAGACATATTTTCAATGCTCCTATACAAGTAGTAAGGAAAATGAAGAATTTTAACCCTTGTAAAATGCATGCGCAATATAACATGGTAGGAATAAAGTCTGGAGTACCTCCCCTCACAGGTGAAGTACTTCATGATAACCCTCATCAAGGGTGAAAATGTTTGTTTCAGGTATGAGAAAGGGAAAATAGCCCTGCAGCCTTCTCTGTACCTAGTTTTGATAAATGGATCAAAATATCTCATGTTTAATTTTGCTTTCTTGAAGCATTTTTCACCAATAGCAGGTATACCTGTAGCATGAGATGGCATCTGCTGATAGTTCAAAGTCTATAACTACAATATTTTCCTATTTGTTATGTAGCTTGAGGACAAACAACCTTGTAAGCTCTGGGTGATTTTGTACTTGTTTGACTTTCTCACAAAACTGGAAACATCTCGCATTCTGAAAACATGTGAGAATCATGGGAGATGAAGTGATATCCACTATTCTCTGGGGTTCAAACCTATTTACCTTCCCTCCCTTATGCTTTGGCCTTATATGCATTAGGCCTCCTTCACTGCTGACACTATCTTCTGCTCCTGACATGGTGTTTAGAGTTGTTTTTGGACAAACTTGGGTTTGCTTGTGAAACTTATGGAGGAGGAGTGAAATGAAGATGATGGTGAGGGCAGCTTTTGAAAATGAGTGATATGGAGATGGGTTTATGACTGAATTTATTTGAGCTTGATGAGGGCTTTAATATTGAATTGATTTGTGATTACCCTAGTTCACACCTCCCTTCAAATGAAATTTACTTGCTTGGAGGTCAAAAATATAGGTTTAGTTGCCATGAAGACATAGGATTTCCAATGACTAGGGTTTGATCATTCCTTTTAGCCACTAAATCACCAAAAACACTTGAGGAGGAGGGAAAAATGCCACCTACCAGTTTTTAGCTTGTTTGCAGGTCTTTGGAGGTGATTTGGAGGTGTCGTTGACGATCCTTTGAAAAATTGTAGGTGGAAGAGGCTTCTCAAGTTTAAGCGCAGTGCCTGGTAGAAACCGAGCCTGTCAGGTCCTCTGGGCATAGCACTGCACACCTCGTGCAGGCCTACTAGCCCCTACGGGTAGCACTAGGCATGAAAATACCTGTTGGGTCTCTCTGGGCACAGCACTGCCCAAAAATTGTGCAAGTCGGACCTCTTTCTGGGCACAACACTGACACTCCTGGGCGATTTGGGCCTCTGTGTGTAGCGTCAGGCCTCTGGTGTGTCGGGTTTTCCTGGGCCCAGTGCCCAGATGTACATGGAGCACCTCCCGCTATACATGCAGCGTAGTGCAAAAAATGCACTATGGAAAGCCCTATTCATTGTAATATCCCAAAATGGGACTACTTAGCAATGCATGTAAGAAAAACGTATTTTTAGTAATATATGCTACAGAAAATGAAATAAACACTTGGATCCCTTAGATCTGAGCATATTCCATCTAGATCCAAGAATATATCAGAAACAAATCAAACTAGGTGAGGTAAACTGACCTCCCAGTCCTAGTATAGCTTAAAATTGCTAAAACCCCAAAACTACTGCAACATGAGATTACTGCATAAAGAGAAAATGCAGTATATTGAGAGTTTATGCACAGAAATAGCTGAGACAAATAGATCTGATATTATATTAAACAATATGGCTCAAGAAATGAGATCTAGTCTCCTTTATACAAAAGCTAGAGAACCCAGGTAGGGTTTCTAGGAATACACCCAAATACAAATGGTGATCTTCAGCAATAAGATTGAATAATCATTGAAAAATGAAGCACAAGAGTATAGAAGTATATAAGAATATATATCTGATGTAGATCTGATCGAAGGTCTTCCTCCATGGAAGGATCAACCCTCCAATCACAGGAACACTCCCAAAAAGAGCCATAAAAGACACTGTTGAAATTTCCCTCCAGAAATAATGCAATTCCCAGACTGGAATAGCGTTGTAGGTGATGGAAATACGTTGGCCTGCTGCCAAAGGTTTTAAATAAGCTCAGGAACCCTCCAAACTAATCTCCCACAAGAAGGAATCCTTCCTCCTATGAAAAATCATCTCAGAAAGTGGGGTTCTCAACCTCCACTGCAACACCCTGCAACACAATGTTATACTTCTGCAGAAATAATGTTGTAGCTGAAGAATGAAGCTTGGCACCAATGTTGGATGTGTGGGATGATCGATTAGGTCTCTCCCAAGATCTAATCTAATGGAAGATATGGAATTCCTAAATAGGAATACCAAGTGCTAAACATCACCAGCTATCTTAGCTAAACAGCTGAAGGGAGCGAAGTCTAAGCAGACACATCAAAATATCATTCATAAGCTAACCTCAAATGGCTGCCATCCTTTTCCTTATAAAATAAGTGATCCTTCTCACCTTGGGTCCCATTCATTAGGGTTTCCACCCTCACACAATCAATCTCCCTCCAAAACTGTGTTGTACCTTCATCAATGCCACTCCTCTAAAACAACGTTGTTTGATTTGGTCAAGGTTGACCTCTTCAACCTGCTTCAGCCCTTTTCACACCTAAGGGTCTTCAATCCAGCTCACATATAGTTGTCTAGGCTGGTCCTCATTCACATTGAGCTATTTTTTTTTATTGATGATCCACTCCTCCCACATTAATGCTATTGACTTGGTCAAACTTGACTTTTTCCACATCCATTATGCCTTGTTCACACATGAGAGTGCTAGATCCAGTTATTTTATGATCCCTTTTCACATCAAGAGGGATTTTACTGTTCATTCAAGGTAAGTATGGGTCTCCTTCCCCATTTATTCAACTACCAAGTGTAAAAGACAAAAATCAACATTCCAATTAGTTGCATGCTAATTTTGGAATATTACATTCGCGCAGCACCGGGTCCTAAGCGTAGCACCGGTGACCTTGCCTAGAAACTGTCAAAACTTAGAAATTCTCTCCTTGAGTGTTTGTAGATTTTTTCAAATGCACAATGATTCAAGTGATAAGTGAATCGACCTTTTATAGTCTTAGTCAAATAATTGATTTTTTACAAAACCCACTTTGTAATGTTTTTAAATCTCTTTATCATTTCATTGACTTTTTGATTTGTTGTGTAGGTGAATTAAGGAACCTTTAAGAAACCCCATTTCTCTTAATGTAATATTGTTGGAGAAATGAAATGGTCCTATTTGACCTTGAGGGCCTCGGCACTGTCAAACCTTAGTTTGCACTGGGAAACTGAAAAACATGTTTTTAATCCTTTTTTGACATTTCTAAGTGTGAGTGTCATGGAAACATGTTTTCTTCCCTCTTTACTGATTTTGGCAGTGAGGCATAATAAACCTATCTCTAACAAGTGTTTTTTCCCCATCATAAATATGTATGCCATATATCCTTTTTGACCACTTCTAATTTGTTGTAGGTGTCATGACATATTGAATTTTCCCTTTTTGACATTTTGGGATTTTGACACTTTCAGACACATTATAGTAACTTCATAATTAGCTTGATTTCTTATTTTGAAACTAAATCCTATTCTTTCATTCCTTTGACCATTGGAGACAAATTGAGTGCACTTGAAGACTTGATCTCCATCACACTGATACTCTTTGAATTATTTCCCTTTGAGGCAGTGAAGCATTGTTACCTTAGAAAACCCTAGAAATCACCTTCAACAACCTTTTAAAACCTTCTTCCTGCTGTCATCATGGAGGCTTCTCATCTTCATTTCACCTACTTTGCCTATCTTTCCAAAACCTTAGGTTTTAGGGCTGTTAGAGAAAAAAAATTAGTGTTCTCTTCTAAGTCATCTATAGCCCTTTCAAGTTCATTCATTTCTTTTCAGTTCACCTCACCTTTTTCCCTTCTTCATTTATAACTTCTAAAAAAATCTTCAATTCATGCTTGGTTGAGCTAGGGTGCCTCTATCCTTGTGATTTTTTGCATGGGCTCTTTTCTTAACACATTTTTGGTCCAATCAGTCCTAGAAACCCTAATTTTCCCTGAACATAGGCTGCTTACTCTTCCATTAGCTTGTGTGTACCTTTAAAGAGAAGCAGGCCTCTTTCCTTACCAATTTTTCTACTGATAGTTACCTTGACACTCTTGTAGAAATGTCAATCATGGACAGTCGTTCTTTGCAAGTTTTGAACTTGATTAAGGAGGTATTCCTTGAAGGTTTTTTTTCTGACCTATCTTGGATCAACAGATGCCGACCTTCTTTACATTTGATTTAGCTTCTTAGCACATGAAAAAATAATGATTTAGAACACCAAGGACAACTCTGCAACCTATGAGACCTAGTGACCTAGTGGGAGGTTCCTTAGACTTTTCCTTTGACTGAAAGATTGGATTAGGGTCCTCAAATATGAGAAACAAAGTTTTTGATAATTTAATGTATTGAAGATCCAAAATCCAATATACTTGATTTATCTAAATAGCCTACAGAGATAGTTTTGAGACCATCAATGCTAGAGGAATCTGGGAAACACAAGAAGGAGTAAGTTGGTTGGTGATCCTAGGTGGCAAGTGGAGGGGTGAGGCAAAGGAAAAATAGAGTGTTGAAGTCATAGGTGGAAAAACATGATGAATATGAGTGGCATGAGACCATGATGGGTCTTCTGGGAATGATAAGCTGATCATGACATGATAGAGTAGTGAAATAGTGAAAATTTGTATCCTAAGGATTATGAAGGCAATGAGATTTCTAAAACTCACAATATTCATGAATATTGTTTTTAGAAATCTAGGATAAGAATTTAGTCATCTACAAAAGGCAAAAATTACTGATGACTAATAGGTCTCCTCGGAGTGAAATCATCATTGTTTCAGGAATATCCACATGTCCAATTCCTTATAGAAGAGCTCATAGGTGCCATACTTTGAATACAAGTGTTCATCCATCACCATTGAACCTGGAAACATGTCTCACCTATTATTAGAAAGCCATTCAATTCAATTTATTTAGAAACTACCTCCAATTTCCTTATAAATTGATCACTCAACTAAGTGCTAGGGAGGAAGAAATTTGTGTAGCGTTATGCTGTTGGATTCTCAATTGATGAGAGTTGGAGTATTTTTATGCTACTGAGATGATTCTTGGTGTGATGAGGATGGAATTAAGTTGGATTAGGTTGATGTTGAATCAATCTATTGGTTGTAATCTTCTCCTCCTAATTTCTTAATAAAGATATCTATTATCTCTCATACATACGACTATATTTTGTGAATTGTATTCTCAAGTGTGTATGTATTCTCAGATCTAATAGTTTCAATTTGGTTAAGGTAGATATATATTGTATATTTGTATTTTTTTTGTTGTCGTATCTAGCGACTTTAGTTGGATTGAGAGCGATGACAACAATGAAAGAAGGATAAAGAGAGCGAAGGATCACAAGTAGGCCCCTTACCCTCTACTTATATATTTGTCGTAGAGAAAATAATATTTGTCTTTCTTATGTTGTTCTGAGTGAAGGAACACAACACTCAGGGAGCTCTAGTTTATCCATAGATTAGAATTCTGTATAACAATATTGTTCAGGAAAATGATCCCAACTTGTATACAATGATACACAATTGTGTGCGTGCATGGTTGAATAAGCTTAATGTTACACTACATACCTTGGTGTATATCCTTATGCCAAAATACTAATATACATCTTGGTTGGGCCAACCTACACCTGGGGGTGGGGTTAGGATCAAACCCCATACAGATCCACAGGTATCAAAAGGATATATGGAAGCATTAGACAATTTGGTACCTCACAAGGAGTGTTCTAATTTGTGTCTTGAATTAGGCAGATACTTTAGTTTCACTTGCTTGTTTGATTATTTTCATGCAAGGGAATATAGAGATATATTTTATGCTCTCACATGGTGGGGAAGCATGTGGCGGCATGGGACTTTCGCCAAAATTGGAAAAAAAAATTCTCTCACAAGTTGTAAATACTTCTTCTCCAGAGAGGTGTTGGAGCACCTACAACTTTGTCCATAATGTGAGAAGAAACAAACTCAATGAAATCGAACAGAAAGCTTGGTTTATGTGCACTAAAACTTGAGGTTGTTGAGTCATTATTGTGATCAAGATTATGAGGATCTATCATATAAAATATGGGACAATAACCTCGAGCACGATAATTTGGAGGATGGAACTATACATCTAGATGAATTGGAAGCAAAAATTTTGAGAGATGATGATGAGGAAACATCAGGCAAGCCATCGCCACCCCTACCATCCAGTAGTAGTGCCAGTGTTCAAGTTCCAACTATTATTCCTTTGTTGCCTCATGCCCTGTAATATTCCTAATTAGCTTTTAGCTATTTGGAATATTAATTTTTTCTCTCATTAATAACTTAGATGAATAAGTGGGTAGAGAGACCCTTAAATCTCTTTAGTAGGAATAAAACCACTTCTAGTGTGAAGGTGGAGCAGTGTAGATAGCTAAAATAAAGCAACCCTTAGTGTGAATGGGGTCAATGCATGTGGATGGGGTCAAGGTTGACCAAATCAACAACGCTGCCATGGAGACAGTGGAGATAGTGGAGGACAACATAGTTATGGTGGAGGAGTGTTTTCATGGGAATATAAAATTTAATGATTAGGAACAAGGGTTAGGAAGGTCACCAAGCATATAAAGAAGGGGATGGAAGACATAGAGGGAATTCTAAATATTGTTTATTTCTTGGTCTTTTATGACTTTTTGCATGCTTCAGCTGTGTAGCAGAGTCTGTTGTGTTGTTTAGCACAAGGGTGTTTTCAAGTGGAAATCCCACCCTCATCCTCGGGGGACTTCGAGTGCCCACTTAGGAGAGGTACATTGAGCTTCATTCCACCATCTGGCATCAGGCCAAGCTTCAACCATCTACCACAGCACAGTCTCCTTCAGAAATCGCGTTATTTTGCAGGGTAGTTTGTAATATTCCAAAATTAGCATACAACTAATTGGAATATTAATTTTTGATCTTGCTTCTTAGTTAGAAGAATAATAGGGTATGGAGACCCATAAATCTCCTTAGTAGGAATAAAATCACTCTTAATGTGAATTAAGGTCATCTAAATAGTTGGATTGAAGACCCTTATGTGTGAAAAGGGGATGGAGCATGTAGATTGGGTCAACTTTGACCAAATCAAACCGTGCTGGTATGGAAGGAGTGGCATTTATTGAGGGACAATGCAGTTTTCGAGGGAGACTCCATGCATGGAAGTAGTGGCTTTAATGAGTGGGGCCCAAGGTGAGGAAGCTCACCAATCATATAAGGAAGGGCATGGCAGTGATATAAAGTAGGATTGGATTATTATTTTGCTTATGGTTTGTATGACTTGTTGCTCTCTTCAGCTATTTAGCTAAGATTGCAGTGTTGTTCATCACAAGGGTGTTCCCGAATGGGAATCCCACCTTCATCCTCGAGGGAATTCAAGTGCCCACTCAAGAGAAGTTCTAGAGAATTATTTCCACATTCTGGCATCAAGCCAAGCTACAACTTTCTTCTACAGTGCAATTTCTATTTAGAGTTGTGCTGAGTTGCAGGGTGCAGTAGTGGAGAGTTGATTTGGGTCATTTCAAAGTTTTTTTCAGTGGAGGAAGGTTTCCTTCCATTGGGAGGCCATAAAATAAGACCCTTGAGCTTTAGTGCTATATTTGGCACTAGGCCAAGGTAATATTATCCCCTACAATGCAGTTTCAATCTGTATCTGTGTTATTTTGGGGAGGAGTTGCAGGGGAGGTTGCAGTGTATGATTTGGGATGTGATTTATTTAGTGGAGGGGACAACCTTTCATCCGAAGGATATATTGGAGAAGAGCTACTTATTTCTATATCAGCTTTAGCCATATCTTCTCATTCATTTTGTTGCAACAAACCTTCAGCCATATAGTTGTAGCTCACATTTTGCATCTTTGTGTATTTTTCGGAAACCCTCTTGTGTTGCCTTGGAAAAGTGATATAGTGCCTAGATCTTTATGTATAGTATCTTTTGAGGCATATATCATTACTTTTATATAATTGTATTATCTACTATGTATTTATGTTCACTATGACTGTGTTGTAGCAGCTCTCTGACATTTTGTATAGTAGCATCATTTTACTTTTGAGAGTGATTGTTTATGGGAGGCTTGTTTCATCATATCATATGATTTATGCCTCACTATTTTTTATGTATTTGCTATTGATATTCATAATATAATGGTTCCATCTTAGTCTTCTATATCTATACATTGATTTACACTGCTATTTCCATTTTTGTGTTCAATATTTCTGCTTTCCCGAGTTGGGAATATTACAGTGGTATCAAAGCATAATCTTTGCTCAGCCTGTGGATCTCAACCATTATGCTATCAGGAGAGTAAGAAGAAGAAGAAAGAGATCAGAAATTCTGGAAGGAATTGGTTTTGTCTCATCTCTTTTCATACCTATGAAGGACCTCTCCAAGGATGTCAAGCAAAGGAGAATGGAGAAAAGCAATGAAACCTCAATAGGCTTTCAATATGAGGAAGGTCCATGCACTTCTTATCAATAGAAGAGAAAACATGTATTACATAGAGCTCCAAAGAACTATTCTATGTCCACTTTCTTTGAAGAGGAAGGTGAAAGACATGGAGATGGAGGAAATGTAAATCATGATATTCTAAGTGAGTATCTTGCAGAATATAAGTCTCAATCAAGAGATTTCAAGGAGAATCTAACTCTCCAACAATTTATTCATATTAAAGAAGAAAGGAGACTTTGCAGCAATATTGAGAAGAAAACACAATAGATTCCTATTGTGTACTTTTTATGGGTCATCTACATGCACAACAAGGGCTTGGAGGAGAAAGTTAGATGCATTCTTCTTGCTACATCTAGTAGCAGAAAGAGAAGCCGTTGAGATTTTAGTGTTACACCTTGAGGGTGAAGCAAAAATTTGGTGGTTCAACCATTTGAGTCATGTTAGAGCAATCACTTATGTATATTTTACTGAAAGGTTGATCAAGAAGTTTGACAAGAAGAAACCAGAAGAAAAGAAACTTCCACCACCACTTGCTATAGAGATACTTACATCAGGAAAAGGAACACTTTCACCTTTTCAAAGTGGTCTTGATCTCTTGAAATTTAGATTCCCATGCATTATTCAGGAGATGTATGAGAAGGAAGAGACTTATACCAGAGTTGGTGTAGCATTAGAGGAGCAACTATAATCACCAGTAGTTGGGGAAGTCATCACACCCGTGGGAGGAACCCTTATAGCAGTACAAGATGTTCCCAAGCTAAAGCAAGGTATGAAAATGTTTCCACTTTCTATTATTTCAACACATCATATGGAAGGTTGTGGAGACATGCCATTTCATGAACTAGGGTCAAGACACACTACTCATTTGGAGCAGTAGACTATCATTGCACAGAGGACCCTTGACAGGATCAAGGTGGAGGTATGCATTCATCCTAGTATGTCATTTTTGAGCTGCACACAACTCTTGGGGTTGGAGTGTAGATTTTTGGAGGATAGGATGAGTATTGTCCTAAACAATCCAATGCATAATTATATGTTCAACATTGAGCATGATCATGAGACAGTAGATGCACCATCATGGAGATCAATAGCACTATCATTGAAAAAACAATGATGAGTTTGGGGCCCAACCATTATTGGAGCATTCCAATTACCATTCTACATGTGTAGCAGGGGATAGGTAGATGGTTGATGAAATACATCTTATCTCCCATTACTATGTTGGATCCTTTTTGATGAGCACTTCATAGATCAATGAGAAGACTTTTCCTTCAACATACTTGGATCCTTATGGGTTCAACATGGTCATTGATGAGTGGTCTTCATATGGAGATCTCCAGGAGGCTGCACTTCAACATCCCGTGAAGTGTAGAGATAGTGATATGATTTGGGAGGACGGTATTCTCCATTGGAGGAATACCCCTTTGGAGCATGAAAATAGACACTCACCATTGGTTGGATGGGTGATGTTGATGAGCAAGAGGCTGGTGAGCCACTTGCAGATCTATGACACAGGGCAGAATGAGGCATGGCTGCACTGGCTACTCTTGAAAGAGTTTGGCCATCATGTGACATATCCTACTTCAAAGGGTATGTTGTTGGGTGGGACATGGCATGACATTTGCATCATGGGGCAAAAAAAAGTTTGGTTGCATTGGGGTGATGTGACATTTTTTTCAATCATCATGTTTTCACTCCATGATATATATGATGGAGATGTGAGGAGGCAGCAAGAGCTATTGTTGCTTTGGTTACTCTTGGGAGAGTATGGGATGATTTTCTCCCATACTTTGCATGATATTTAAGAAGTAGAGGATGGCACAATTAGGGTGAAAAGGGGCTACTCTTCAGCATTGGAGGATCAAGAGATACTTCCACATGGGAAGGAGTCTCCCATATGTATCAGCATCATGGTATGTGACTTTGGCATTAGGGATGTCAAAGAGGGAAGTTATGAGATGGCAGGAGGCTTATCACAAAGCCAAACAACGTTGTCACTTGGGAGTATGTATCTATTGATGGAGTGTTACAATGGGAGTATGTATCACCTCACATTTCAGACCACTATGAGGAGATTCTAATGGGAGGGCTCATCCATGGACCTCATTTACATCCTGCTCACAATTCATGGTAAGAAGGGTATTTTTGTACTTATTGTTCATCTAACAAAATATTTGCATTCTCTTGCCATATATGTACAGTGCATTGCTCCACAAGAGGGCAAGTTACTATTTTGGCTTCATGGTATTTCTAAGACCAATATCAGTGATGGAGGAAGCCATTTCTTGGATGGATTTGGGAAATTTTTGTGTTATTCTTGTTATGCTCAGCTGATATATAATGCCATTAACTACTTCCTAGTAGATGAGAAAACATGCACAACTAGCAAATTGTTGGGAGACAACTTTCCACGTGATGTTCTGAAACAACAGTTAAAAAAACTACACTATATCCACTAGAGAAACCATTGGTACCATCCAACATTACACATGAAACTTAGTATATTTATAATTTTCATACCATATGGTGATGATGTGTTATTCACCTTGTATGGGATGGTTTGGGAAAGCAAGATTCATGAAACTAGAGAAAGGATCTTTGAAGATCCAGTTGTCCTTTCATTAGGGGAATTTTGAGGTCTAAAATGGGCCTCCTAAGAAAAATGTACGACCAAAATAAACTTTATAAGAACTAATAGGATTCAAGATGATGATTTCAACCATGGGGAATGATTTACCATTTTTTAAGTAAAAGGGTAAAAAGATTAAAAAGAATAAAATAATAAAAGTACTTTTTCAACTCATATTTTCAACATATCTCCCAAATTTTTTACTCAAATTTCGAGCGGGAGTACTCGTTGGATGAAAAATTTAATTTCTCATCTAAGGATTACCCATGTTGCTTACTTTTGATGGAGCCTCTTACGTAAAAAATGACAAATACATGTAAAAATGTGATTGCAATCATGTTTTTCATGTATTTCTTATTTTTCATTTAGTAGTGTCCATAAAAAGTATGCAACATGGGTACTCCTTAGATGAGGAATTAAATTTTGCATCCAATGAGTACTTCCGCTCGAAATTTGAGTAAATGATTTGGGATATAAGTTGAAAACAAGAGTTGAAAAAGTAGTATTTTCTTTCTTCCCTCTAAAATTTGATGATGTCATCGAATATTATTTTATTATTTCCACTATTATTTTATAATTTCCTTAGGAGGCCCATTTTAGACCTCAAAATTCCCCTAATGTGTCTCTTAAGGGAAACATTATTGCAGCCGAAATTCAGCAACAACTCTACACTTATCATAAGTGGAGAGAGAGATAGCATGGAGCAGACAATGTAATCTATCAAGTTCAATTATGTAGCCCACCTACATTGCAGAAGCCAAAGGTGGAAGATTTTTTCCATGAGTTACCATTTTGGAGGGTGAATCACTTTTTGTGGATGATAGCTTGGGGTTTGGAGCTTCACATGGGAATGAAGGTTCCCAGCCTTTTTCTGATTCCCTACCTTAAGAAGGCTTCTAGACAACATATAGTTGGCTCCATGGATATCCCACTTCTTGATGATGAGATCCATTTGGAATTATCACCAAAGGCTTACTTATACACTTGGGAGGAGAAACTTGGGGACATATTGATGAGAGAGCATCTTTTTCATTGGAGGAACTTATCATATGAGGATGCGGCAGGAGGAGGAGAGGAGGCTCTTCAATTCTATCCTTGCAATTGATTGAGGACAAGCAACATTTGGGAGGGGAGGATTGTAATATTCCTAAATTAGCATACAACTAATTGGAATATAAATTTTTGATGTTGCTTCTTAGTTAGAAGAATAAGAGCGTATGGAGATCCATAAATCTCCTTAGTAGGAATAAAAACACTCCTAATGTGAATGGAGGTCATCTAAATAGCTGGATTGAAGACCCTTATGTGTGAAAATGGGATGGAGCATGTAGACTGGGTCAACTTTGACCAAATCAAACATTTATGGTATGGAAGGAGTGGCATTTATCGAGGGACATCGCAGTTTTGGAGGGAGACTTCATGCATGGAAGTAGTGGCTTTAATGAGTGGGGCCCAAGGTGAGGAAGCTCACCAAGCATATAATAAAGGGGATGGCAGCCATAGAAAGTAGGATTAGATTATTATTTTTCTTATGGTCTATATGACTTGTTTCTCTCTTTATATGTTTAGCTAAGATTGCAGTGTTGTTCAGCACAAGGGTGTTCCCGAGCAAGAATCCCACCTTCATCCTTGGGGGACTTCGAGTGATTGTTTATGGGAGGATTGTTTCATCATATCATATGATTTGTGCCTCACTATTTTGTATGGATTTGCTAATGATATTTATAAATAATTTGTCCTGTGATTATTCCTTTTATATACACATTGATTTACACTATTTTCATTTTTATGTTCAATATTGTCAATGCAGTTAATATGTATAAGGGAGAAAACCATATGCAGCATTTTGAAATATTGTTTATGTCTCTATATTTTATGATCACATGCTTCCAAGTGTGATTAGCGAGTTTTTTTGTTTTTAATAAGTATGTTTCTCTGCAGGAATCCACCTCATCCGGGACTTCGAGTGCCCACTCAGGAGAAGTACATTGAGGTTCATTCCACCATTCGACATTATTCCAAGCTTCAACCATCTACCACAATGCATTCTCCTTCAAAAACCACGTTATTTTGCAGGGCAATTGCAGCGGAGGGTTGAGAGACCCATTTTGTGAGCTAGTTTCCTAGTGGAGGGAGTAGCCTTTCATTGGGAGGATATATTAGGAGTTTTAGCTATTTTATTATTATACCAGCCACCTCCCTACAATCATGGAGATGCAAAGAGTTATTCAGCCCTAGGGTTGCATTTTTCATAGTGTGTATTTCTGGAAACCCTTTTTGGGTTATCTTGGAATTGTGCTTGGGAGCTTATATCTCTATTCCCGACACTTTTTGAGAATTATATCAACAGATCTATATATTTCTATTTTCCAGCTACATTTATTCCCTCATTGACTATGCAGTCATAACATTCCGACATTTTATGTATTAGAAACATTTCATATTTTGATGTATTAGATCATGGGAGGCTTGTTTGCCTAGCTTGAGTGACCTTTTCCTCAAGAAATTATACTTATTTTCTACTATTAAACATAATGGAATGGCTCTATGATTGTCCCATGTTTTGATGTATTGATATTCACTGCAATTTCCAGTTTTATGTTCAATATTGTTGCTTTTGCTGTTTTGGAATATTACAGTGGTATCAGAGCATAATCTTGGCTCACCCTATGGGGCACTACATCTATAACATCTATAGCAATGGAGGAAAGAGAATTTCCAAAACTTCTTCTCCAGACCATGCAGAGTATTGCCAAAGAAATCAAGGAAATGAGGATAGAAAGACATAAGGAATCCCCTAGAGGGTTTCAACATGGAGAGAGTTCTGGTGCCTCAGATGCTTGGTGTGAGCAACCAAAATTACAACCTTCTTCACAACACTCCACCATCCCCACATTCCTAGCAATAGGAAATGAGGTGGGAGGGCCAAAAAAGGAGGAAACTCTTGGTGATTATTTCTTAGAATATGAATTTTAATCTCAAAGGTTTAAGGAGCACCTAAACTTCCAAGATTTCTATCGGATCAAGGATAATAGAAGACCCAATAATCACAATAGAGGTGGAGGGTACATGTAGAACAATGATCTTCAACATACTATGGTTAGATTCTTTCATCCCTCTTTTGATGGATCACCCAATTGCATAACCAAGGCTTGCGTAGAGAAGTTGGATACTTATTTTCAGCTAAACCGAGTTTTAGAGATGGAGACCATTAGGATAGTAGTGTTGCACCTTGAATGTGAAGCACATGATTGGTGGTTTCATGATCTATCTACACTATGGCATGCGAGTGTCACTGCTTATGAAGAATTTACCCATAGGTTGGTGGAAAGATTTGATTGCAGAAATCCAGAAGCACATTTTTTTGATATAGCCAAACTTAAGCAAACAAGAGATCCAAAGACTCATATCTCTGAATTTATAAAAATCTCCCTTATGGTGTCTTATATATCTATAATTAGGAGAGTATATATGTTTATTTATGGGCTTGCAGAACCTTTGCATGTGTTGGTGAAATACACTAGACCAACTACGCTCCAAGAGGCTATTGAGAGGGCTAGAGATTTGCAGCATGCTTTGTCAAAGGAAAAAGCCCCATTACAACAGAAGCTCTCTTCTCAAGCAAAGGGAAAAGATGTGAATTTTCCTCCCTCAAAGGAGAACCATGAGAGGGGATCTCTTGGTGATGATCATCCGAGGAGATCTAAGGAGGAGAAAACTTTTCTTGACTTGCTAAGAGCCATGGGCACCAGGAAACCGGTGTGCTGTCAGGAACACACATTATATTGAGGTGTTATTTGATGATGAAGAGGAGGAAGAAGAAGACCTGAAGGAGGATACCAACATTGTAGCATTAGGAGGGGTTGCAACACCATCAGGAGGTGTGAAGGGAGCATTTTCTCCTACTAGAGGGACTCTTGTAGCTTTGGGGGGAGTTCCCAAGTATCTAACATTGAGGGTTAGAGGAAATATTCAAGGGAAAAGAGTGTCAGTATTGATAGACAGTGTGGCTACCCACAAATTTATTGATACTCAATTAGTGCAGAGGAGAGGCATTCCCATAGATGGTTTTGAGGGATTCTCAGTCTTGGTTCCAAGAGCTATATAATATCCCCAAATGGGAATACTCAGTAATACCTACTGGAATAACGCACTTCTCAGAAGTATGTGCAATGAAATGAGTTTGTAGCCCTTGTATCCCTTATATCTAGATATCTAGCATATAAATCCAAAACGAGAGAAAAAACAAATCAAACTAGGTGAGGTAAACGGACCTCCCACACCTAATATAGCTGAAAAACACCCAAGAATGGGGCTACAACAATATGCAACAATACTGCAGGAAAATAATGCAATTCTTGAGAGCATGAGTAGGAGATCAATAAGAGGGATCAAATTTCATACATACAACAATAAATCATATCCATAATGAGGTCCTTACAGTATACAACAGAATGTAGAAGACAAGAATAGAAGAAAATCCTCAAGAAAGAGGGATGCAACACATGTATTGACTGAAAAATGGCTTGATAGAGTTATTTTTATTAGTTGCAACAGCTGTATATTACACTCCAGATCTAGAGAAAATATGTGTACAAAATATCATATCTATTTCAGATCTTTACACTACAAAAGCTCCTTTACAATATCCCCTTGAGGTTTTGATCAAAACATGTAACACAGTGAGTAGATCTGAGATCTAATGTAGCATATCTACAATAGTATTCAGAAATTTCTGAAGATGAATACAATAGAATCAAATCATATCTGTACAGAACATGGATCAGAAATATAATCCATGGATCACCATAGTGAAGGGCAAAACCCCATCACCAGAGATCTCTCCTCAGAAAGTGTGTCAAAACACCCTGCAACTTCCTTCTTGCAAATAACGCAGTCCTGGAAGGAAAAATGCTCTGTAGGTTGAAGCACTGGGTTGGCCTGATGCCAAGATCTGAAATATCATCTCCAAAGGTTCATAAATCCCTTGCCAATGGGATAGAAGACTTTCCCAGTGAAAAGAGGCCTTGGAATGGCCTAGATTTGAGCAGATCTAGCCTCCACTTCTATGTAGTGTGCTTTTCCAGCAGCACACCTATGTCCAAGTGCCCATGATTCTTGGAAATTGAAACATAGCCTCTTCTTCCTTAGCTCCCTCCAGACTTCAATATCAAGAGGCTTCTTGAATGAGCTCTCCTTGGAAGGAGCAGATTTCTCTTCCTTCCCTTTAGAAAGGTAAGAGGGCTTGTTCTGAAAGTTTGCCTTTGCTTTTGGCAAGGAATCTTGAAGGTCTCTAGCCCTCTCAATGGCATCATGCAAGGTAGTTGGCTTGGTATATTTTACCAACCCATGAAGAGATTCATCGAGATCATCGATGAACATATACACCATCCTTGTTGCAGACAAATCAGGAACCATAATAGATAATCTCAAGAATTCAAAAATGTAAGACTCTATGTTACCTGATTGCTTAAAATTTGCAGGGCTCATGAAAGGTGCCTCTGGATCTCTTCTGTCAAGTCTTTCCACCACTCTTCTAGTGAACTCAAGATAAGCAGTCACATTGGCATGACCCAATGTAGACAAGCCATGGAACCACTAGTCATGTGCTTCACCTTCAAAATGCAGCGCTGCAATCTTGATAGCTTCCATTTCATTGAATTTGTTCAACTAAAAGTAGATATCTAGATTTTCTACCCATGCTTTGGCAGAACTAGTGGATGAACCATCAAACTTGGGTAAAAATATTCTTCCCATAAAGTGATGTCGATCATGATTCTGAGTGAATCCACCATCTCTATACTGATACCTTGGTCTTCTTTTGTCCTTTAGATGACAAAACTCTTGAAAACTTAACTGATCTTTGAATATTTGATTCTAAGAATCATATTCTTCAAAGTAGTCTTCAAGGGATTCTTGCTCATGAGGTCCTTCATTCTCCACAACCAAAAAATTAGGCATAGTAGAGCATTGTGGAGCTTGTGGCTGGTTCACTGGTTGATCATTCCAGTGGTGAGACATGCCAGAGCTTTCACCAGGATGAAACCTCCTAGGATATTCCGTAAGCCTATCTAGTCTCATCTCTTTCATCTCTCTAGCAAGATCTTGCATGGTTGTCAGAAGAATTTTTGCAAACTCCTCTCCTTCTTTATCACTTCTAGTTTCAGGGGCTTTACCCTTGTCTTGATCATCATCGGTGTAATCAAATTTATTTTGTCTTCTATTAAAATAACTCTTTTCTTTGTCAGTAAGAGGCTCATCTTCTCTTGAAGTAATCTTGGCTTTGGCTCTTCAATGAAAGCACAGGTTGTGCCAAGAAAGAAGCTCTGATACCACTGTAATATCCCCAAATGGGAATACTCAGCAATACCTGCTGGAATAACGCACTTCTCAAAAGTATGTGCACTGAAATGAGTTTCTAGCCCTTGGATCCCTTATATCTAGAGATCTAGCATCTAAATCCAAAAGGGGAGCAAAAATAAACCAAACTAGGTGAGGTAAACATACCTCCCACACCTAGTATAGCTGAAAAACACCCAAGAATGGGGCTACAGCAATATGCAACAATACTGCGGGAAAATAATGCAGTTCTTGAGAGCATGAGTAGGAGATCAATAAGAGGGATCAAATTTCATACATACAAAAATAAATTAGATCCATAATGAGGTCCTTACAGTATACAACATAATGTAGAAGACAAGAATAGAAGAAATTCCTCAAGAAAGAGGGCTGCAACACATGTATTGACTGAAAAATGGCTTGACAGCGTTATTTTTATTAGCTGCAACAGTTGTATATTACACTCCAGATATTATAGCAGATCTATGTACAAAATATCAGATCTATTTCAGATCTGTACACTAGAAAAGCTCCTTTACAAGATCCCCTTGGGGTTTTGATCAAAACATGTAACACAGTGAGTAGACCTGAGATCTAAAGTAGTAGATCTACAGTAGTATTTCGAAATTTATGAATATGAATACAATAGAAGTATACCATATCTGTATAGAACATGGATCAGAAATCTAATCCATGTATCACCATAGTGAAGGGCAGAATCCCATCACCAGATATCTCTCCTCAAAAAGTATCTCAAAATACCATGCAACTTCCTTCTTGCAAATAATGAAGTCCTGGAAGGAAAACTGTGCTGTAGGTTGAAGAACTGGGTTGGCCTGATGCCAAGATCTGAAATATCAGCTCCAAAGGTTCATCACTCCCTTTTTAATGGGATAGAATACTTTCCCAGTGAAAAGAGGCCCTGGAATGGTCTAGATCTGAGTAGATCTATCCTCCACTTGCTGCAACTTGTAAGGACAACCAAACCCTCAATAGGATCTACGTTGCAGTTGGAAGATGAGCTTGGCCAAATTCCTGATAGTGGATGATATCAGCAAGACTCTTCCAAGAGCTCCTCAATGGAAGAGGTAGGATTCACGAACAGGAACACCCTAGTGCTAAGCAGCACTATCCTCAGCTAAACAACAGAGAATGATATATGTATAAACAAACAATACATTCAGAAATATACATAATCAACAACCTTATTCTACTGTCTTCCTCTTCCTCTTATAGGATGAGAGTATTTTCAAACCCTAAACCATCTCAATGATTTAGCTGCGTTCACATGAGAAGCCTCCAACTAAAACTGCGTTGTGCCTCTAGGAGATTCACTGTATCTAGAAAATGTTGTTGATTTGGTCCTGGTTGACTTGGTCAAGTGCCTTAGTCTCTTTCACACCTAAGTGTTCTTATGTAAATAGCCCAAATGTGTCCATGTTCACATGTGGCATTGATTTATTTTGCTGATTTTGAATTTTATTGATCCTCCTTTACATTTTTATTCATGAAACAAAATAGTGAAACAAAATTGTATATTCCCATTAGATTGGCTAATTGGGAATATTACAAGCTCAAATCATGCAGTGTGTAAAGTATAATTAGGGTAATTTTTAGGTCTAAAATGATCCTCCTAAGGAAATTATAAAATAATAGTGGAAATAATAAAATAATATTTGATTACATCATCAATTTTTGGAGGGAAAAAAATACTTTTTCAACTCGTATTTTCAATGTGTCTACCAAATTTTTTACTCAAATTTCAAGCAAGAGTACACATTGGATGCAAAATTTAATTCCTCATCCAAGGATTACCCATGCTGCATACTTTCTATGGATCCTACTACACGGAAAATGAGAAATACATGAAAAACGTGATTGCAATCATGTTTTTTCATGTATTTCTCTTTTTTCATGTAGAAGGGTCCATAAAAAGTATGCAGCATGAGTACTCCTTGGATGAGGAATCAAATTTTGCATCCAACGAGTAATCCTGCTCGAAATTCAAGTAAAAAATTTGGGAGATAAGTTGAAAATATGAGTTAAAAAAGTAGTTTTATTATTTTATTATTTTCAAATCTTCTTATCCTTTTACTTAAAAAATGGTGAATCATCCCCCATGGTTGACATCATCATCTTGAATCCTATTGGTTCTTATAAAGTTTATTTTGTTTTTACATTTTTCTTAGGAGGCCCATTTTAGACCTCAAAATTCCCCTAATGTTTCTGGTACTAACTATTGCTTTGGGGACTTACACATTGATAAATCACTTCTTTGTGGTTGATATTCCGAACACTAATGTGATATTAGTTCTTCAGTGTTTGATCACCTTGGGGAAGGTCACCATGGATTGGGATACCTTGGAGATGTAATGGACAAATAATGGGAGTGGTAAGCACTAGAAGATCAGGGGCATGCACACCTATCCACCCTATATTGTCTCAGCACACAGGATGGAGGCTGATTTGTGCAAAGGAGACATAGAGTGGGAACTGGAATTGCGTATGTCAGAGGCAGGAGGAAACGGTGTACTAGTACACCCATATATGCAGTCTATTCTAGACTGTTATTCTACATTATTTGGAGATATACCACTAGGGAGGCCACCTGAACGAGGATTTGAGCACACTATTGAGTTGGAGCAAGGGATCCAAGCAATGATAACCACACCCTATAGGCATCCCAAAGCCTACAGGGATGAGATTGAAAAATCCATTCAGGAGATCTTGGCTTTAGGACATATTTGACCCATCACCAGTCCTTTTTCTTCTTCTATGGTCCTGGTAAAGAAGAAGGATGGCACATGGAGGATGTGCATTGAATATAGAACTTTAAACAAGAAAAAAATGAAGAACATGTACCCAATCCCCAAGATCGATGAGCTGATGGATGATCTAAGGGGATCGAATTACTTTTCAAAGATTGATTTTAGGTCGAGGTACCATCAGATCAGGGTGAGGGATCAAGATATCCCAAAGACTACATTTAAATGCCACTATGGCCACTTTGAGTTCTTGGTGATGCCCTTTGGGTTAACCAATGCTCTAGAAACTTTTTAGTCTTGCATGAACCACATCTTTCGTGATCAACTAAGGAAGTTTGTGTTGGTCTTATTTGATGACATTCTTATTTACAGATGCACATGGGAAGATAATTTGCAGCATATAGAGACCTTATTGCACATTCTTGAGGAGCAACAATTTTATGCTAAGATTTCCAAGTGTGAGTTTGGGCTAACATAGATTCTCTATTTGGGCCACATAATTGGAGTAGATGGAGTGAGAGTTCATGAGGAGAATATTTGTGCTATTCAAGATTGGCCTGAGCCAAATAATGTCACATAACTTTAGGGGTTTGTAGGCATCTGTACCTACTATCGAAATTTTTTCAAAGGGTTCTCTCAACTAGCAGCACCACTTACATATTTGACCAAGAAGGGAGCCTTTGGTTGGACAACCACAACGTATGGGGCCTTTGATAGGCTCAAGGAGGTGATGAGAAGATTCCCAACATTGGTTTTACTGGATTTTACCCATCCCTTTGTGCTGGAATGTGATGCTTCAGGGGAGGGCATTGGAGCAGTCTTGATACAAGGGGGTCACCCCATAGCTTTTGAGAGTCAGAATTTGCTGCCTCATGAGAGGTTGTATTGTATATATGATAAGGAAATGTTGGCTATCATGCATGCATTAGCCAAATTCCGTTAGTATTTGGTGGGCAACAGATTCCGAGTGAAGACTAATCACAATAGTCTTTGGTTTTTCCTTGAGTAGAAGCAGCTGCAGGAGAGGCAGCAGAAATGGGTTAGTAAGATCCAAGCATATGACTTTGACATTGAATATGTCAAAGGGAAGAGAAATGTGGTAGCATATGCCCTGTCACAGAGACCAGCAACATTGTCATTGATGAGTGTGGATGCAAATTGGAAGGCCCGGCTGTTGGTGGAGTATTCCAAAGACCGCTTTGCATGTGAGTTCATATATGGACATGTGAGCGATGAGAGGTTTAGAGTGATGAATGAGGTCATCTATTACCAAGACCATATCTTCTTGAATATAGATTCTAGACTCAAGAAGAATATTTTGCAGGTAACTGTAATATTCCAAAATGGAAAAGACAAGAATGTAGAACATATGTAGCATTCCAAATAAATCAAAACAGAAACATGGCACTAAAATCTGGAAAATGCCGGAAATATGCTGCAACTGGAAATTACATTAAGACATCATAATCTATGAGAAGAAAACAATGGAGCCATATCATTATATATAACAGGAATTGAAATTACATAGTGCTCCAAAATGAATGCACTCAAGCCATAAGATGGTTGAAATAAAATAAAGAAACCAAGCACTGGAAATGTTGTGCTACTACTGCTACTACTACTGAGGTGAAGAACCATGTGAGGAAGGCTATTAGAATTCTTAGAATGATCTATGATTTTAACCACGGATTCTACTCGAAAGCCCCAGAGAAACCCAGAAATGGTTTGGCCAGATTTTAAGTTTGGATTTTTGGCTTTTTTTTTAGTTAACCACTGCATTTCTGTTGCCTGACTTACGCACTTCTTGGGAATTGTTATTCATCCATAATTTTTTCCTTTTTAGATGACTAAATGCTTATCCTATACTTCTAGAAACAAAATTCATGAATATTGTGAGTTCTAGAAATCTCACTGCCTTCATTATCCTTAGGATAATTTTTTTCACTATTTCACCATCCTATCATGTCAAGGTCAACTCACCACTCCCAGAAGACCCATCATGGGATCATACCTCTCATTTTTTCTATATTTTGTCACCCCTGACCTTAACACTCTGTTTTGGCTTGCCTATTTTCCTCCACCTGACACCTAAGATCACCAACAAATCTACTCACTCTTGTGTTTCCTAGATACATCAAGCATTGATGGTCTCAAAACTATCTATGTAGGCTCTTTAGATAAATCAAGTACATTTGATTTTGGATCTGCAATACATCAAAATATCAAAAGCTCTATTTTTTATATACTTGAGGACCCAAAGCTAAGTTTTCGGTCAAAATCCAAGTCCAAAGAGCCTCCCATTAGGTCACCTAGGTTTTCATAGGTCACAAGATTGTTTTGGTGTTCTAAGTCTTTGTTTTCCTATGCCAAGAGGCTGCAATGAAGGAAGAAGAAGGATAGCACATGATTTTCCACATGGATAAGAAGTCTTTCAAGAAAGACCTCCTTGGTCAAAGTACAATTTCTGCAAAATATAGCTGTCCATCTTAGACATTTCTGCAGGAATGATTGAGATGGCCATCAGCAGGAAAAGAGGTAAGGTAAGAAGCTGAGTCATCACTAAGGACAACCATAAAAAAGGAAAGGTAGTAGGCCTATCTTAAAAGAGAATCATGGTTTTGAGGACTGATTGACAAAACAGTGTTGACAAGCAAGGAGCCAGTGTAAAGGACACAAGGACAGAAGGCATAACAACACAACCAAGCACACATTGAAGGTTTTTAGAAATTATAAATGAAAAATGGAAAAAGGTGAGGTGAAGTGAACATAAATGAATAAACTTTAAAGGGCCATAGAGAACTTAGAAGACACCACTAATTATTTTTCTCTAACAACCTTAAAACCTAAATTTTGGGAAGGTAGGAAAATCAGGTAAGAAGAGGATGATGGGCCTCCATCATGATAGCAAGAGGTTTTAAAAAAGCCTTTGAAGGTGATTTCCATGGTTTATTAAGATAAGGGGTTTCATTACATCAAAGGGAGAAATTGTGAAGAGTATTAGTATGGGAGAAATCAAACCTTCAGTTTCTATCGCTTGCCCTCAAAATGGTCAAAGAAAGGAAGGCAGGAGGTTAAGTGTCAAATGAGAAATCAAACTAAGCATGAGTTCTATTGTTGAGTGAATAAAGATTGTTAAACTCTAAACCATGACAAAAGATACCAAAGCACTATGTTATGGCACCTATAGCAAATCAGAAGTGGCCAAGGGAAAACATAGTAGGCATGATGTACAGATCTTTGCCACAAAATACACATCACTATCAAATATCAGTAAAAGGTGAGAAAAACATGTTTTTGGTCACTTACACTTAGGAATGCCAAAAAGGGTAAGAACAATGGTTTCAGTTTATTAATACAAGAAGAGACAATTTGGACAGTTCCCAGACCTTTGAATATAGAAAAGGGACCCCTTCATCTCTTTAGCACACTTTCACCAAAGGAGAAAAATCACTTTGACAAGTTTAGCATCACCTACAAAAAGGCTAAAGAGATATCGGTGAAAATTATAAAATAACAAAAATCAAACATAGAAAAGTGGGTTTTATAAGTTTGATTTATTTTTTCAAGGGCATAAAAGGCCCTCTCTGCCTTTTTTCATCACATTTTTCCATTACATGAGGACAGAAGGCTTGTAGAAGAAAAATATAGTTTTTTGGTCGATTTTCGGGCAAGGGCTACTGGCGCTGTGCTAATCCACCTTCCTCCTGCTCAAAATTACATAGCGCTACGCTAATCAGGGGTGGCACTGCATAAATACGGGGTGCTGTGCAAATATAGGCCCACGCCCAGGGACCCGACAACCCTACTGAATGCCCGACGTTGCGCTAATCGGGCGCACGACTACTGGCGTTGTGCTAGCATGCCGACCCGACTGCTTGGGTAGCGCACTGCACAAATGTAGAAGGCCCTCAAATGAAGGAGAAACTTTCCCCAAGACCAAAATTCATCCTCCAATTTTCCTCCAAGGCCTGTAGAGGAGCTAAGAGCTGGTAGGTGGCCTTTATTCCTTAATCTACAAGCAATTTTTTATATAATTTGGTGGCTAAAAAAGTAACTAAACCCTAGGTCTCAAATGCATTTTACCCTTTGTTTTTAGCCTCCTTGAACAATTTCAGTGTGATTTGAGGGAGGGTGAGTTAGTGTTGTCACAATTGATAATTCAAGGTGAACCCTCTTAAGCTCCAAAGCAAGCAGTCCTAAAACCTCGCCTCCACATCACTCATTCACAAGAATTTGACTTCACCACCATATTCATCTTGCTCCTCCAAACCCTAGTTTATCAACCAACATCTCTTATCACCATGTCAGAAGCAGAAAATAGTAGTAGCAGTGAAAGAGCTCAAGGGCCAATGAGGCCAAATCACAAGGGAGAAAAAGTGAATAGAGTTAAACCCCAGAGCACAGTGGCTATCACCTCATCTCCCATGATCCTCTCATATTTCCAGAATATGGGATGTTTTCAATTTTGTGAGAAGGTCAAACTAGTACAACACCACCCAAAGCTTACAAGGTTGTTTGTCCTCAACCTCCAGAACAAACAAGTAAATCTTGCAGGGGTGGATTTTGAACTATCATTAGATACCATCTCTGATGCTATAGGTATCCCTTCTATTGGTGATAAATGGTTTAAGAAGGCCAAATTGGACAAGGATTATTATGAGCCATTTATCAAGACTAGGTACAGACAAGGATGCAAGTCAGTTTTTCCCTTATCACACATCAAACAGATATTTTCACCCTTGATGAAATTTATCATGAAGTACTTTGCCTATGAGGGGAGGTACTCCAAGATTTATTCCTACCATCTTAGACTCCTCATGCATTTCACAAGGGTTTAGATGCTCAAATTTCCCTACTACCTCCATAGAAGTATGGAAAAAATGTCTTATGTTGTCCGAAGAAGGAGTCCTTCCCAACAAATGCAAAGTTTATTTCACCATTCCTTGATCAAGATGGTGGTATTACATCAGTTGGAGCAGCAGGGTATACCTTGGGAGGTATTCATAGCACATGAAGTCTTCACAAGCCCATAGCCTCCTCATCAATCAAACTTTCCCTCCTCATCTACACAAGTTCCTTCACCTCAAGGAAACCTCCCTTCTTACCCTTCTCTTGATGCATCAAATGGAGAGGATGATAGTGGAAATGATGGACAAAGTAATGATAGTGAGGGTAATGGTAGAAATGAGTCTTCCCAAAGTGAGGAAAGAAGTGAAGATGATGAACAGAGTGCTGAAAAAGAAGGTGATGAAATCAGTGAGGCAGAGACAGAAATTGATGAGGAAGAAGAAGAAGGCAGTGAACATGGCAGTGATGAAGATAAAAATAGTGACAATATGGAAGAGGATAGTGAGGAAAATGAGGAGGTTGACAGTCAAAATGAAATGAACATTGATGAAGGGGATATCAACAATAAAACAGAGGATGAAAAGGCAGAGGGTAAAGAGGAGGACAATAAGGAAAACACAAGAATTGAATGCAATAGTGAGGAAAATGAGACAGATCAAAGTGAGAAGGAGGTGAAAGACAGTAACCAAGAGGCAGATGATAAGGAAGACAGTGAGGGAAAAGAAAACAAAGAGAACAATATTCATGATAGTCATGACAGCTATCATGATAGTCATGACAACAATCATCCCTTCAGTGACAATGAAAATAGTGCCAATGCAGAAAAAAAAGAAGATAACCCTAGTCATGATGATAGTAAAAAATGGGAATATGCTCATAGTCTAAATGATGATCACAACCACAGCAAAGAGACCAAAAAAATCACCATCACACCTCTTGCATGCACATATTTGTTGCCTCCAAAAGGCAAGGGACCTTGCCACCTACATCATCTCAAAGGCTTGACAAGGCAAAGAAAATATGGAAAATGGTAAGAAAGGTAAGGGAAGCAAGCAAACTAAACAAGAACCCTAATTCATTGATCTAGACACTGATAATGAAGATGAGTAGGTGGCCACTAGGTTACTGCTCCAAAGCAAAGATGCACAAATTAGGGAGTGGGAGAGAGATTTTTAAATGGCCCAACATATCATTTAGTATTACAAGAATAAACACAAGTAATTTAAGAATATAAAAAGGGGCCTTTCTCTCCAGAAAAAGATGACCAAGCATTATGCAAAGAAAAACAAACTTGTTTGTGCCAAACTGAAGAAAGACCTCATTGAAATGCAAACCCTAAAGGATGTAAAAGGTCATGAAAACCTTTCCGCTTTGGCATCATATTCTCAATAGGTCTCTAAAACCCCTTGAAGAATACCACCACCAATTTTGAAGGAATTTGGGCAACTTTTTGTTTTTTGTGATTTTGGAGGCCTATTAGCACAGCGCCACTGGCACTACGCTTTTCCATGTGGCATCTTCAAAGGGAAAATTTTACATTTTTGGACTTCTCATGGCTAGCACACTATTCTCACCAAATTTTAGAGCAATTGGAGTATTTTTGACCCCTCAAAAGGTAAAAAAACACCTAATTTTTCACCATTCTACCTCCTTTTCAGGCTTGGTGCTGTGCTCAGAGCAGTTTTGGGATTTTGACATTTTGGAACAATTCCAGGGGCTGGATCAGAAAACCAAGGGTATATCTATAAATTAGACTCATTAGGCTTCCCAACAAGCCATCACAGAGCAACTCCAACATCAGGAAGGGGTCCAAAACTTGGTTGCAAAAGTACCTATTTTCTACCTGAGGTGGCACAACACAAATGGAATGTGTAGTGTGTTTTTGGCCAAAAGTAAAAAAAACACACTCATTTATTGTAAAATCATATTTTAGTTTTTTTTTAGGAAAATCACTCTATAAATAGGTGCTAGAAGTTATTTTGGAATTTATTCCATGAGATATTTTGTGCCTTGGGCCTTGCATGGTCTCTTGGGCATTTATGACATTTATGAGTGATTTTGACATTTTCCAACCCTATATAGGGTTTTTTCCCTCCTTTGCTGAGTTAAATAGAGAATGAGGGCTTCATTGTAAATGTTGGCATTTGATGAATTTTGAGAGCAATATATGGTTTTTTGAGGTTGAAGAGCAATTTGGTGTTGTGGAGCTTGTGGATGATTTGCTTTGATTGATGATGATGAAGCTTTCTTGCAGGATCCATGAGCTTGTTTAATGGTAATGTGTCTCTAATTTGTTCATTTTTTCTTGTTTATCATTATGTTTCATCCTTCTATACGCAGTAGAACAAAAAAGTATAGGCTAAGAAATTTTGTCTGAAGCACCTTAGTCCTTCCTGCCTTCTATTGCCTTGATGTTTCCTCTGCTATGACATTTTAAGGAACTCTTGATTGCTCCTTAGAACCCCTAAGCTTGTTTTTTTCATTAATATATTAATATGCTAGTCTCCAAATATGTTTTATGGAAAGCCCTGCTTATTTTATGCTATCAAAACTCTGTTTTGAAATATCTCTTTGAAGTATTACTTGTTAGGTTAAGCCAAGGAGGTCTTGTTCTGATCTTGCCCTTTGTCCATGCCTATCAATTTGCCTCAAATTTCTTTGTAGCTCGATCAAAAATGTTTAGGAGTTCCCTCTTTGATTGATTAAAGTTATTTTGTTATCTTAAATTTTTTCTAAAGCTTGAAGGTGAAATCACTAGAAGTTAAATGAGTTTCTCGCCTTCTATATTTCATTGGAATGTTAGTTTAGAATGATTATTTTCTTAAGTTGAATCAAAGAGTTACTGGCTTTCCCTGTCTATTGATTGCTTCCTGATGTTAATGGTGTTTTAGACCTTCTTTTTTATGGGTATTTAACAAGGATTCTTAACTGCCCTTTGCCCTACCTTGTTTCCCCAACTTAATGTTCATTTCACTTCACACAAAACCTTAAAAGATCCATTGACCACACTAGATTTTCCTTGTGATGCACTTTGACTCATTGTTGAGATATCCATGACTTTCATAGAATCCATTCCCCAATGATTTGATGATCTCTCACTCCACCTATTCTACCTATTTCATCTTACCCAACCAAAACAAACAACAAACCCTACACTTAACAACTAGCCTAAAATCAGCCATCTAAAGCAAACAAGTTCACATCCTTTGCATACAATAGAGAGAGCCATATCTGACTCCAGGAAGGCTAGGTCCTAGAACTCCAAAGATTGGTCTGATGTTAATTTGCATATTTGGTCTACCAAACTACTAAATCACGGGACCATAACATAATGGCGATCACGGTGGGACCTTCTGAGTTAGTGAAAATCTATGTACTCCTTAGAACTTCAGAAGCCCTTGACAAGTAGAAAATATAGTGAATCTGCCACCTCATCTCCATTACTAACATAATGGCGATCATGGTGGGACCTTCTAACTAAGTCACAAGCTTATACATCCTTAGAGAATTCAGAAGCCTTTTTCAAACAGCATCATGTGATTTGTAACCACCTCATCCCTATCACTAACACAATGGTGATCATGATGGTTACTCTGAGTCAGTGACAATCTAAGTATCCCTTAGGACATCAAAAACCCTTATCAAATCATAGAGAACTCAAACTGTCAGCCAAAGAGTAGAATCTAATTGTTTCACCATCCTAGAAAAATGATGACTCAACTGTAGGACACTCTTACAAACCCTAGGGCTATAATAAGGAACTTAGAAAACCAAAAAACATCCCTAGATTGGTTTTTTGTCAGCTATTGGTGGTGGACCATAAACATACATCCTTAAAACAACAAAAAATATCCAGCTGGTGACTCCACTAACCTCCAGTAGGCCTATTACTTCACTAGTTCTCATTAGACTCCATGGGATTGTATCAAATCAGCCTTAAGAATTTTAGAAGCCTAGTTATATACTATGTGAGTTTACCAAACACTACGAGAGGTCAGCCTTCCAAAAACAATCCTAAAACTTTCAGCCTCTCTGAATTTTGAGTTTGAAATCTGGCTTCACAAAGGATCAGTACTCGATCTCATCCAGACCCAAATCCTCCTACCATAGTTGATGACCTAGAAAATATTTTGTTGCAAAATTCCAAAACTATAAAATTAACCACTGTTAGGACCATTCATAGAGCAAGCTTTGTCCCTGAACATCTTACAGCTTTGAAAGATCCCCAGTTTGACTTGCACCATACAAAGAACCTTTTCATAACCAAATCACATAGTGAGATTGACCAAACTGACCTTGAGCCCATAGATTTGCAACATAGTTCTAGTAGAGAAGCCTCTCCTTCCACCCCACCTGACTTTCAGCTTCTCCATCACTTCAACTCTTTCCATTCCAAGTCTGCTCAAAATCAATTTGTTGGTGTAAGTACTTCCACTACACCCATCCATACCACCACTGTGCAAACCACTCCACTGCATCCCACACCTCCTCTCAAAAATCCTCCTCTTGTAAAACCACCATTTGCTCCTATCATGGCAGCTTGGTATGCCCCCCTAGTTTTACCACAACCACTAGTACCTTTTCCAAATGACTATCAGTCCAAAATCTCTCATTTCATAGGAGCTGAATCTACCACTGCCTAGCAACATGTAGACAAAATGAATGATTCCTTTGACTATATGGAGTTGGAAGATGAAACCATGAAAATGAGGATGTTTGCCCAAATTCTAGGAGGGGAAGCTAAAAAATGGTTTAAAAACTTAACTCCCAATAGCATACATGATCTCCCTTCCCTTTACCAAACTTTCATAAAAAAATGGGAGATTAAGAAAAACCCTCTCCAAATCCTCTCATAATATAGCAACCTTAAAATAAATACAGGGGAAAGTTTCCAAGACTACTGCACTGGATTCAATAGTGTTTACAATGCACTCCCACCCAACATGAAACCCCCACTAAGCCTGGCCTTAGCTAAATTTCCAAAATATTTTGACCCATACATGGCCTATCAGCTGAGAGAAAGAGAGCCCCTAACTTTAGAAGACATGCAAAAGGGAGATATAAGTGTAGAGTCCAACCTGATTGAAAAGAGAGCTAGGCTGACATCGGAAAAGAGAGAAACCTACAAGGATAAAACCATGCCTTCAACCTCCTCATCTGATTCCAAGATTGACAACCTAGTTAGAACCATGGAGAGAATGATGGAGAGGATAAGCCTAAATGACAGAATTCCTCCTAGGAAAAACTAAGAAAATTCCCAAAATAGAAATATAAATCCAAACTTCAGAAGAGACCCTCCCCAAAACAGGCCAAGAGACAATGATCAACAAATTAGGCCACCCTTCCAAGATAATTATGTATATGAAGAGAGAGGAGAGATTGAAGAACCTGAGGAAAGCCATGTAAACCTGATAGTTTCTGACAATGAAGGTGATGTTTTTCTCACTAAAGAAGAACAAGGTCTCTTTTCCTTTGATCAAACTGAAACAAACTATGAGGAGTCTGAAGACTATCAATTGGGATTTGAAAATTCCATCATGGAAGTCCATAGGAAATATGACCTTAGGAGTAAAAGAAACCAAGAATCCTCCAAGAAAAACCAAGTAGATACTGCTATTAGGAAAGCTCCAGCAAACACTCCTAAGAATTGATCAGATAGTGTCGACACTATGGTTAAGAAAACAGATCCAAACAAAGAAAAAATCAGCCAACAAATTAGTGACCCAAGCTGTTCTAGTACATCTACTAGTGGCCCTAAAAAAATTATATTGTCTAAAGCCCCAAATTAGATGAATCAGCAAATTAAAAATGTAGAAACATTTATGGCTTATAAAACTAATGTAAATGTGTCCAAAACACAACTAACTTTTAGCTTTGAGGGAGAGATTTCCAAAATCAAGATAACTATGCCTCTCACTAAAATGGTAACTCAAGAAGTGTATAGGTACCAAGTGTTGAAGATCTTGAACTTAGGAAATGATACTAACACTCTGAATTTAACTGATGACCAGCCTGAGTTGTTGTTTGGACCTGAGGTTGAGGGAAAGTATCAAGAAGGAGTTGTCCCTCCTTTCTATATCAGCCTAAACATACATGACAAGATATTACACAATACCATGCTAGACTCCGGTGCCTCACACAACCTCATGCATAAATTTGTGATGGAGAGATTAGGCCTAGAAATAACTAAACCTGACAAAGACTTGTACTCATTCGATTCAAGTATATTCAAGTGTTTGGGCCTAATCAAGGATATTTGTGTCAATCTAGCACAAATACCTGCTAAAGGCCTTGTCATGGAGATAGTAGTGGCTGATATTCCCCCTAAGTATGGCATGATTTTATCCAGATCTTGGGGAGCCAAACTTTAGGCAAACCTTCAACTAGATATTTCCTATGCTACCATCCATGTTTTTAACCACACAAGGAGACTATACCAGGAATCCCACATGAAATATATGGTTAGCAGTCAGGAAAGGCCAAACAACACTCCTCTTTATTCCATTCATTCATATCTTGATTATTTCATCTTGTGTAATGAAGAGGACATTAATGAGCATATAAGTAAAGTTGAGACAGATCTAGACACACTACAATAGTCAAACCAATCTCTACATGAGTAACTCAATAGTCAAAACTATAGTAGCCATGAAAAACCACATGATGATAAAACTAAACTTGATTTTCTGCAAACTGAAAATGAAATTTCAAAAACAAAAATCAGTTTAGTATATGAATCAAGTTGTTCAAATGAAGGACAAACCTCAAAAACACAATTGTTCCCTTTTTCCAATCCAGAAGTACTGAAATACCCTCACATAACAGAAATCTTTGGGAATCTGGATCAAAAGAGTCTTATGTTCTTACCTTACATAGATACCTCATCATCAAAGAGTTTTGTCCCTTCAGAAGAATTTTTGACTCTCACAAATGTTTCTATGGACCCTAAAGGAGTATCTACTGGAATTGATATAGAGGAGTATAATGTAGGCAGCCTAGGAAGGCCCAAAATGATTAATTTATCAAGAACCTTGTCATTACACACAAAACTGAAATACATAAGGCTATGCAAGAAGTTTCAGGATGATTTTGTATATAGGGATGAAGGCTTAAGGCCTTGTGACATAGACATTATTCAAAAGAGGCCTTCTTCTAAGAAAGACCGTGAAACCCTTGGGAAAATTGTGTCACTAACAAAGAAAGCCAAAGGATGTAGATGGCATGTAGACTTTAGGTACCTAGGCAAAACCTCCATGAAGCACAAACACCCTTTTCCCAAGATAAATCATCCTATACCAAGGGTAAGAGTTTCTAACAAAATTTCATTACATGATAGTGTTTCAGGTTACCATCAGATGATACCACTTCAGATCAATCAGCATAAAGCCATTTTCAAAGTTCCTTGGAGCAACTACATGTTTGACCAAATGCTTCCTGGGCTAAGAGGTGCTGAAAATACCTTCCAAAGAGCCATGGCCCCTATTTTCAACTTCTTCACTATGTTATACATTGATGACATCATCATCTATTTTGAAGCTGATAAAGAATACCTTTTCTACCTAAGGAAGATCTTTGATAGAAACAATTTTGGGAAGCAAGACTCAAAGAGGAAATACCAAGGAGAGCATGGCTTGTTTGAAATTTTTTGGAAAAATCCTTACACCATTCCCTCAAATGGAGGTAACTATGATTATGTTTACAAGAGCTGAATGGAAAAAGAATGTTAGGAGATCCTTTTGAGGATAGGATGCTCAAGTACCATTGTTGTAAAAACCCTTATTTTAAATTTTTCATTCATTGTACATAAACATTGCATGAAAAAAGTCACAAAAACAAAAAAATATAGAAAGAATGAATAATAAGGCAGATTTGAAAAGAGGTACAACCCCATACCCAAAAAATAGTAATGCTGAAAGTGTGCAAGCCTAAATGCCACTACTTCTGCCAAAAAGTCTTGTTCAGTCATCTAACCTAATCATGGTTGAACATGTTTTCAATTTATTGTTGATAATTTAGTGAAAGAGAGCTTGTCAAATCATTCAAACTTGACTTGTCAAAAATGATATATTATGAATGGAAGATATTGGTTCCACATGCTTAAAAACGGAACCAAAAGGAGAAAAATGGGGATGCATAGAAAATGATACATCACAACCTTTATTTTTCTAGTGTTGTTTGTACAAAAATAATATTTGTGTGCAGCTTGTTCTAATGCCACAACCCATGGTAAGTCAGATTTCCTAATCCTGATTTAAACCATGCTTTCAATTTCATGTTTATAGATTAGAGAATGAATTCTGTCATACATCCTAATATTGACAGTCAGTTAGTCTAGGTAGAAAATAAAAAGAGTTCATTAGCATAATCTAAACTCTTGGAAGTAATAAGAGTAGAAGTATATAGTTTTTTTTTGCTTTCAAAAATAAAGAATGTCAAGGGTTTGCCAGTTCAAGTGCACCCAAGGAAGAAAAAATGTTAGGCAAGTAGGTTGGGTAGGTAAATATGCAGTTGAGCTAATCATGTTTTTAGATTATTGAAATTACAACTTCAAAGAAGCATCAACAAATGAAAAAAAGGAAAAATCTGCCCAATGGATGAGGCACTGGTCTCCATAAAACCAAAGATCTGAAGTTCTATACACCTCCTAAAAGGGAGCTGCCCTCCCCAAGTGGAGCCACTGTTAGTCATTAGTAATTTTTTCCTTTATAGATGACTAAATTCTTATCCTAGATTTCTAGAAACAAAATTATAGAAATCTCACTGGCTTCATTATCCTTAGGATAAATGTTTCACTATTTCACCATCCTATCATGTCAAGGTCAGCTCACCACTCCCAGAAGACCCATCATGGGCTCATACCTCTCATTTTGTCTATATTTTGTCACCCTTGACCTTAACACTCTATTTTGGCTTGCCTATTTTCCTCCACCTCACACCTAAGATCACCAACAAACCTACTCACTCTTGTGTTTCCCAGATACATCAAGCATTGATGATCTCAAAACTATCTCTGTAGGCTCTTTAGATAAATCAAGTACATTGGATTTTAGATCTTCAATACATCAAAATATCAAAAACTCTGTTTTTTATATACTTGAGGAACCAAAGCTAAGTTTTCAATCAAAAGCCAAGTCCAAATAGCCTCCCATTAGGTCACCTAGGGTTTTATAGGTCATAGGATTGTTTTGGTGTTCTAAATATTTTTTTTTCCTGTGCCAAGAGGCTACAATCAAAGAATAAGAAGGACAACACATGATTTTCCAAATCGATCAAAAGTCTTTCAAGAAATACCTCCTTGGTCAAAGTACAACTTCTGCAAAAGACAACTTCCCATCTTAGACATTTCTGCAGGAATGATTGAGATGGCCATTAGTAGGAAAAGAGGTAAGCTAAGAGGCTGAGTCATCACTAAGCATAGCCAGAAAAAAGGAAAGGCAGCAGGCCTATGTTCAAAGAGAATCTGGGTTTTGAGGACTGATTGGAAAAAAAATGTTTCCAAGCAAGGAGCCAGTGCAAAGGCCACAAGGATAGAAGGAACAACAACATAACCAAGCACACATTGAAGATTTTTAGAAATTATAAATGAAAAAGGGAAAAAGGTGAGGTGAAATGAACATAAATGAATAAACTTGAAAGGGCTATAGAGAACTTAGAAGACAACACAAATTATTTTTCTCTAACAACCCTAAAACCTAAAGTTCGGGAAGGTAGGAAAAGCAGGTAAGAAGAGGATGATGGGTCTCCATCATGATAGCAAGAGGTTTTCAAAAATCCTTTGAAGGTGATTTCCATGGTTTATCAAGATAAAGGGTTTCATTACATCAAAGGGAGAAATTGTGAAGAGTATTAGTATGGGAGAAATCAAACCTTCAGTTGTTGTCACTTGCCCTCAAAATGGTCAAAGGAAGGAAGGCAGGAGGTTAAGTGTCAAATGAGAAATCAAACTGAGCATGAGTTCTATTGTTGAGTGACTAAAGGTTGTTAAACTCCAAACCATGACAAAAGAGACCAAAGCACTATGTTATGGCACCTATAGCAAATCAGAAGTGACCAAGGGAAAACATAGTAAGCATGATGTTAACATCTTTTCCACAAAAGACACATCACTGTCAAATATCAGTTAAAGGTAAGAAAAACATGTTTTTGGTCACTTACACTCAAGAATGCCAAAAAGGGTAGGAAAAATGGTTTCATTTTATTAATGCAAGAAGAGATAGTTTGGATAGTGCCCAGACCTTCAAAGATAAAAAAGGGACCCCTTCATCTCTTTTGCACACTTTCACCAAAGGAGAAAAATCACTTTGACAAGTTCAACATCACCTGCAAAAAGGCTAAAGAGATATCAGGGAAAATTATAAAATAACAAAAAACAAACATAGAAAAGTGGGTTTTATAAGTTTGATTTATTTTTCCAAGGGTATAAAAAGCCTTCTCAGCCTTTTTTCATCTCATTTTTCCATTACATGAGGAGAGAAGGCTTGCAGAAGAAAAACAAAGTTTTCTGGTCGATTTTCAGGCAAGGGCTACAGGCATTGCGCAAATCTGTGGCGCTGCACAAATCCGGGGCGCTGCGCAAATACAGGCTCGATGCACCTGGGGACCCAACAACCCTATTGAACGCCCGATGCTATACTAACCCATAGGCACAATTCGCGGCGCTGCGCTAACAAGCCAACCTGACTGCTCGAGCAGGGCACTGCGCTAATGCAAAAGGCCCTCAAATGAAGGAGAAACTTGCCCCAAGGCCAAAATTCATCCTCCAATTTTCCTCCAAGGCTTGCAGAGAAGCTAAGAGCTGGTAGGTGGCCTCTCTTCCTTAACCTACAAGTAATTTTTTATATAACTTGGTGGGTAAAAAAGTAACTAAACCCTAGGTGTGCAAACCCTAGGTCTCAAATGCATTTTACCCTTTGTTTTTAGCCTCCTTGAACAAGTTCAGTGTCATTTGAGGGAGGGTTAGTTAGTGTGGTCACAGTTCATAATTCAAGGTGAACCCTCTTAAGCTCCAAAAAAAGCAATCCTAAAACCTAGTCTCCACATCACTCATTCACAAGAATTTTACTTCACCACCATATTCATCTTTCTCCTCCAAACCCTAGTTTGTCAACCAGCATCTCTTATCACCATGTCAGGAGCATAAAATAGTAGCAGCAGTGAAAGAGGTCAAGGGCCTATGAGGCCGAATCACAAGAGAGGAAAAGTGAATAGAGTTAAACCCCAGAGCACAGTGGCTATCACATCATCTCCCATGATCCTCTCATGTTTCCAGAATATGGGATGTTTTCATTTTTGTGAGAAGGTCAAACTAGTACAACACCACCTAGAGCTTACAAGGTTGTTTGTCCTCAACCTCCATAACAAACAGGTAAATCTTGCAGGGGTGGATTTTGAACTATTAGCAAATACCATCTCTGATGCTACAGTTATCCCTGTTGTTGGTGAAAAATGGTTTAAGAAGGTCACATTGGACAAGGATTATTATGAGCCATTTATCAATATTAGGTATGGACAAGGCTGCAAGTCTATTTTTCCCTTCTCACACATCAAATATAGATTTGCACCCTTTATTAAAGTTATCATGAAGTACTTCACCTATGAGGGGAGATACTCTAGGCTTTATTCCTACCATCTTAGACTCCTCATGCATTTCACAAGGGTTTAGATGCTCAAATTTCCCTACTACCTCTATAGAAGTCTGGAAAAAATGTCTTCTTTTGTCTAGAGAAGGAGTCCTTCCCAACAAATGAAAATTTTATTTCACCATTCCTTGATCAAGATGGTTGTATTACATCAATTGGAGCAGCAGGGTATACCTTGGGAGGTATTCATAGCACATGAAGTCTTCACAAAACCACAACCTCCTCATCAATCAAACTTGCCCTCCTCATCTACACAAGTGCCTTCACCTCAAGGAAACCTCTCTTCTTCCCCTTCTCTTGATGCATCAAATGGAGAGGACGATAGTGGAAATGATGGAAAAAGTAATTACAGTGAGGGTAATGGTACAAATGATTCTGCCGAAAGTGAGGAAAGAAGTGAAGATGCTGAACAAAGTGCTCATAATGAAGTTGATGAAATCAGTGAGGCATAGATAGAAATTAATGAGGAAGAAGAAGAAGGCAGTGAACATGGCAGTGATGAATATAAAAATAGTGACAATATGGAAGAGGATAGTGAGGAAAATGAGGAGGTTGACAGTAAAAATGAAATGAGCATTGATGAAGGGGATATCAGCAATAAAACAGAGGATGCAGAGATAGAGGATAAAGAGGAAGAAAATAAGGACAACACATAAATTGAAGGCAGCAATGAGGAAAATGAGACAGATCACAGTGAGAAGAAGGTAAAAAACATTGACCAAGAGCCAGATGATAAGGAAGACAGTGAGGGAGGAGAATAGTCATGATAGTCATGACAACAATCAGCCCTTCAGTGACAATGAAAATAGTGCCAATGCAGAAAACAAAGAAGATAAGCCTAGTCATGATGACTGTAAAAAAGGGGAAGAGGCTCATAGTATAAATGATGATCACAACCATGGAAAAGAGACCAAAAAAATCACCATCACACCTCTTGCATGCACATACCAAAGAGGGCCAAGGCAAGTGTTTGTTTCCTCCAAAAGGCAAGGGACCTTGACACCTACATCAGCTCAAAGGCTTGACAAGGGCAAAGAAAATATGGAAAAGGGTAAGAAAGGTAAGGGAAGCAAGCAAACCAAACAAGAAACCCAATTCATTGATCTAGACAGTGATAATGAAGATGAGGAGGTGGCTACTAGGTTACTGCTCCAAATCAAAGATGCACAAATTAGGGAGTGGGAGAGAGATTTTGAAATGGCCCAACATATCATTCAGTATTACAAGATATTGGTCTCTTGTGTTTTGATAGTTTGGAAAATCAAAAGACAAGGAAAAATCAAGCCAATCTTTAAAGTTCCAGGATCTAGTCCTCCTATTCTCAGAGAGGGATCTCTCAAATTTATTTTATTTTGCAAAGGTTTAAATTGTGTGCTTTGGGTATCGGTTTTAGACTAGTTATTAAGTGCAAGTGTTTGTTTGTTTGTTCAGTTGAATTGATACATCAGAATATGAAAGATCTAGGAAAAGCAGGTAGAAAGAAGGAGTATCAATTTCATTGGGCAATGGAGTCAAAAAGAGGTTATGACAAAATTATCAATGGATATGGGATATCAAAGGGAAAATCTAACTTGGCCACAGGATCTTTATTTTATGAATGAGATTGACATTAATGGTTTAGAAAAGAGAAATTTAATTCTCAACAAAGGGAGTTTGAAAACATGACTTGAACAATAAAGAGGTATTTGACAGACAGGGCTAACCATAAATTCTACAAACCACACTTTAAGCAAATAATGACTTCAAAACAAATTTTAAAACGAAATCTAAGATTCGGGAGCATATCCTATTTCCTCAAAGATTTTATTTCAAATGACTTAGAAAAACATAAAATATTTACTGATAATTGCAGTCATAGAAGAGGGAACACATAATACATCTATGATTACAACTATAAAAGACCTTTAAGACAATTGTTTAAGCAAGGACAAAGGGCATGATCAAAACAGATCTCCTTGGCTCACTATAAACAAAGATACTTCAAAGGGAGACTTCAATAACAGCCTTTAAGTGGTAGCAGACAAGCAAGGAGAACCATAAATCATGCTGAAACCAACTATTCAAACTATTAGACAAATAAACAAGCATGAGGACTAAAGAGAGAGATTAAAGACTCTAAAATACCTCAATAGTAGAAAACATAAAACAGTGAAGGATAAACAGGTCTAAGGTGCTTCCAATAGTCATTTCTTAGCCTAAAACTTTCATCCTACTATAGTAAGAAATTATGGAACAAAATGAAAACAGGAGAAAACATTAAATGGTTCAAAATACTTCACCAACAGCCAAGCTCATGGATCCAATGATAGAGCCTTCTCAAGAACAAGCATGCAACAACATCATCAGGGCTTCCAAGACTTCAATTTCTTCTTCAACTTCAACAGACTATGTATTATTTCAGAGAGTTTCAGTATTACAACTAGTGATCAACCAACGAATTCTCATCTTCTTCAGAAGTATTTATAGAAGAAATGAGGAGGTGGAAGGGCTTTAAGATCGAAGTGTAATTAATTCTACACTAAATGAAACTCCAAACCTCGAAAACCATGCAAGGCCTAAGGCAAGAGAGCATTGAATTATGATTCTGTTCATTTACTCTGTTTCTATCTTTTTAAATTCAAAGGGAAAAAATATTGACTTCGAGGCCTATTTATTATCTTTGTAATAACTCTGCTGACAGTTTGAGAATTTATTCTTTCTTTGGTAATAATTGTTCAGCTATCTTTAAATAAAATATCTTATGTTCTGGAAATAACTAGGCCTTCTTTGATTGCTTTGAGGCTACAGGTGTCTTTTGGTAGCAGGTGAGGATTCAATTAGCCTCTAATGTGGCAGTGGAGGCTTCTCAGACTGATAGATATTATTGTTTATCCTAAAACACCTTTAATTTACTTGAGTTATGTGTTTTAGGCTTAATGAAGCCTAATTTCTGTCTTCTGGTCTTCAAACTGTTTTCAATCATGGATTAGGTCTTTGATTAATCGAATTAATGCCTTAATCCTTCCAAAACTATGTTAACAGTCTTCAAACAGGTTTTCTGCTTTTGATTTTATCCCTGGATAATGATACTCTTTTTTTATTAATATATGTTGTGTTTTGTTGCTGTGCAAGCGTACAGAGAGCTCTTATAATGTTTCCAGTGTTCCATGAGGCACCGGTAAACCTTGATGGGAAACCCTGCAGAATGATCTCCTTCACGCATAAATTCCTAGGGGATCGTCATCCCTAGCCTTCAATTTTCTTTTTAAAAATTTGAAAAAACCATTAAAACCTACACAACAAAGAAAAATTAGAAAAAATCCTGCGGGGAAGGGTTCAAACTTCTTCAGAAGTTTAGGTTTATAGTGTAGCTGTTGGATGAAAGCATCCAACGGTGAAGATTTCTCACTGAGATCAAAAGGAGAGGTGGTTGGAGAGGTGAATGAAAGATTAAGTCCGAGCCATAGATGCGTATTGATCAACTGTTGATATCAATCTGGGTTTTATAATACGAAGAGGTCATACTATAATGAAAATGGAGGAAAATGTAATAAAAATGGAAAAAACCTTTAGCGGAGGGGGTAAATAGAGTTAAATGAAATTGTGGTTTCGAAAATATTCTGGTCCGTCGGATTGATTTAACCAACAGAGATCAACGGCGGAGAATGATTTAAGAAGTCTTTTGGAGGATAGGTGGAGGGCGATGAACTAAAAGGTGAGAATAAACGTGAGCCGTTACATCTCAGAGATTAACGGCGGAGATTAAACATGAGATAATCCAATGTAAATGGGGAAGGTGGTTTCGGCCAAAGAAACCACTGGTTTCACATGATGAAAAGGAGGAAAGGCAGTATTGCCTTTTTGAACGCGATATGTGTTAGCGATTGACACATGGTTTTTTAAAACCACCCATATCACGTAATTTTAAAACATTAACCTCTGGACTCAAAATTACGTGAAACCATGCACTGGCCGTTAGATCTGGGGCATTATATTGGATGGTCATGAGGAGAGCACAATGGAGATAAGATGCACGGGCGAAAAAAGGTGGGGCAGGGTCAAGGCAGTTTTAATCTTGACCGTCGGATTAGGGAATGAATGGCTAGGATTAATCAATGGGGGCGGTAGGTCCCAAATGAGTTGGGCCTACTGGGTTTAAATATGGACCGTTGGATGAAACAGGTCAATGGCTCAGATTTAATCTTGGGGTTAATGAAATAAAATATGAGGCAAGGGTCGGGCGGAGTTTGGGTCAATGTGGGTCGTTGATCTGCAGAGCTCAATGGTGGGTATTCACCAAAACATTTATACAGCGGGGTTTTATGAATTTAACAAAGGGATTAAAGCTTCAATCGGGACCGTCAGATGTATGAAATGGACAGCCCATATCTAATTGCGAGATCACCAATCGGCGGGGGAGAGAGGAAAGGTGCAAAGAAAATTTGTGATGCGATTGAACAAGGACCGTTGCATCTTTAGAGAGATCAAAGGTCAGGAATAACTCTATGGATTTAAATGTCAGAGGCTGTGGCAGAGGGTGATTAATTTGGATTGTCATTTCTTGTGGATTCGATGGTCCCGATTGAATCGCAATGATCACAATCGGAGGAGGAGAGAGGAAAAGGCGCAATGGTTTTCGCGATGCGATTGAACAAGGGCCAATGATCTTAGAACCAGATCAACGGCGGAGATTCACTTATGAATGATGAAGGCGGGTATGCGGGCTTTGGAACAAAGCAATGTGGGTCGTCAGATCTGGGTCTGGCGGGGAAGATCTACGGCTGGGAACCCATCGCAAGGTGGCCAATCAGAGCGGGGCAATAACTTTTAAAATATGTTCAACGAAAAAAAATCCGATGCGATTTTTCGACCATCGTTGATTGGTCTTAGATGAACAACTAATAATTTATCAAGCAATGAACTATCGGATTTTATTTTAACATTGGAAAAATGGGTTTTTTAACAAAATACAAAGGAAAGTTCGCGTTCGGGAGGGGTTTTTTTATATACAAAGGACCAATCGCAATCGGAAAATTTTTAAAAGTGAAAGGTAACAAGACAAGAGACAAAGCCCGATCACGATTATGCAATTTAGGCCTGAGACATTGGATTTATAACGGATTAATGGCTGGGATCGCAGCGGAGGTTCATAGAATAAAGTTCATTGCATCAGAAGTTTTCGGAGGAACAAAGGGAAAAGTGTTTAAACAGAAGGCTCCAATTGCAATTAGCGCTCGAGAGCATAGCACCTGGTTCTGGGCATGGGTCATATGTGGGGGAGTGGTTAGGGGCTTAGCCGAAGGGACTTAAGGCCTTAGTGCAAAAAGGCTATTTTTTATGATTTTTCAAGGATTTTCAAAGGATTTTGGGGGTTTCGATAAGGTTTAAAAAGGAGTTTTAAACCTGATTAAAGGGGATTTATGAAGAGAAATGGAGGAAAATGAGGAAAAAAGAGTATTTTTATGAGGAAAAGGGGATAAAAATGGAGGTTAATTATGAGTGAAAGGAGGGGTAAAATGAGGGGAAAATTTGGTTTTTGGCAGTCTTTTTCTTCAAGAAAACAGCGGATTTTTCAGGGTTAATGAGGGAACAACAGTGAAGATTTATTCAAAGGAAAGAAGAAAAACATAAGACTTCAAAAGATGATAGGTTTTCAAAGGAAACTATCTCTTGAAGGCTTGAAGACAAAGTCTAGCCACCTCTTGGTATAAAAAAATTTATAGGTGGCTAACAGTGGCTCCACTTGGGGAAGACAACTGGTTCTTTAGGTGTCTACAACCTCAGTTATTGATCTCTGGTTTTTCAGTAAACCAGTGCTTTAGTCCATTGGGCAACAACCTTTCTTTTTGATGATCTCTGCAGAAATTTGAAATAATGGAATTCTATCAAAACAATTATGCCTACCTACCCATTCTTAATGATCCTAACATTTTTTCTTCTTTTCAGAGTGCATTTAGACTACAAAACTCTCTTCAACAACATTTTATTCTTTTGAAAAAATAGGAAACTAATCTAAGTCTAACCTTATTTCTCCATGAATCCAGATTAAATAGTTGAATTCATAAATTATCTACCTAACTATTATCTGTTAGGATTAGACTGTCTGACATACCTTTATTCTCTAATTTCTAAGACAATAAATTTAAAAACAATCAAGCCAGATTAAGTTGTTTGACTTGCTGTGATCTATGGCATAAAAACAAGCTGCACATAGATTATTATTTGCAGAAAAAGTAAAGCAAAATAGCAAAGGCTTAAGATCTGAAAATTAAAAACTTCCTTCATTGTTTCTTCAGCTCTGTTTAAATTTGTTTGAGATATCTCTCTTTCGTTCCTGGTTCAAGTTTTGGGCATATTAGAACCATTTTGTTTTCTATCTCATAGGTTCAAAATTTAAGCTTGTTTGAACCTTTTTTCTATCCTAATCTACCTTACTGATAAGCCAATATTATGTCGTTTTGAAAATCTATTTCATTAACCTATCAGCAGTAAATTTAAAACTAATTAGTCATGATTAGGCTGTATGACTAACAAGAAGTTTGTTTTTAGGAGTGGAATTTGAGCTTGCACACTTTCAGACTTTATTTCTCTTTTTGGTATGGGGCTATACCTTTCTTGTTTTTACAATCTGCCCTCTTTTATCCTTTCTATTGTTTTTGGATTTTTATTTTTCTAACTTTGAATTCAATGTTTAACAATGATATTTATAATGGAAAGTAAAAAAGCTTTTAAACACAAGACTCTTGGCAGAAGTAATGCTTGAGCATCCTGCCATTTACAAGACCTCCATACAGATCTTCTCCATTTAATTCTTTCAAGAAAAATGCATTGTGACCCCTCTCAGCATGAATAATATAGGGCCCTTTCGACAAGTTCTTAAGCTTGCCATGTTTTCCCTTCTCTTCCCTCCTTGAATCCCATTTAAGAACAAAATTTCCAACTTGAAAATTGTTTGCCTTAGTCCTCTTGTCAAATAGTTTTTTGATATTTTCTTGGACTAACTGTGTTCTTTCATAGACTTCTTCTCTAGTCTGTTGTAAATGAATTTTTCGGTTGATTCTTCTTTGCATATCATTCTCTTCAATCTGCACTTCTTGAAGGAGTTTCATGACTGGGACTCCTAATGAAGTGGGAAAGACTGCATCCATGCATAAACTAGCTGATAAAGGGACATATTTATTGATTTCTTTGTAGTTAATCTATCAGCCCATAAGTCATGAACCAACTTACTGAGCCATGATTTTTTATTCTGCTCCAACAGCTTTTTGATGATATTGATGAGGCTCTTATTGGAGGATTCAGCTAATCAATTTCCTTGGGGATATTAGGCAGTAGAATGACCCAAGGTGATGTGGTATTTGTAATAGAAATCAACCATTTTCTTATATTTAAAGGCAGCAGCATTTTTTAGTTATGATTTTACTGGGACAACCAAACCTGGATAGGATATTTGTTTCAAGGAACTTGATAATGACAGAGTCATTAGAATTCCTAGTGGGTATAGCTTCTACCCACTTGGTAAAGAAGTCAGTGGTAGTGAGGATACACTTATGTTGGGCTGAGGCAGATGGGTGAATTTCCCCAATGAAGTCTAAGCCCCATTGTTGAAAAGGTGCCTCAACCCTGATAGGATGTAATGATAAAGGAAGGAGTTTTCTTTTGCCATCAAAAATTTGACACTTATGGCAAGACATGACTAACTTTTGAGTGTCTGGGAAAAGGGTAGGCCAATAGTGACTAGATATAAGAATTTTGTTTGCTGTGGCCTTCCAGTAGAGGTGTCCTCCACATTCTCCCTCATGCAACTCATGCATGATCTTTCCTGCATCATCTTCAAGTAAACATTTAAGCAAAATTCCAACAACATTCTTCCAATATAATATCCCATCTAAGATACAATAACTTAAAGCTTTCTGTTTCAAAAATCTAGCTTTAGTTTTAGACAAAGAAGGGGGGTCATTTAAATATAAAATCACATAAATGATGTCAGCATACCAAGGAGAATTCAGAAATGTGTCTTCAATGAAAGGGGCAGTGAATTCTTTTACTTCTTCCAATACATCTACCATGTTCATATCTAGTGCTTGGAAGTTCAGTTCAGCCATCAATTTTGCTAATCCCTGCCCTTTAATCAGTTTGGTGTGCCTAATTTCTAAGTCATATTCAAGAATGGTTGCAATCCATTTTCCCCTTTTACCATCAGGGTCTTGACTTAGAATATCCTTGACAACAGTATGTGGAACAAAAGCAATTATGTGAGAGTGTAGAATGTAGACTCTAAAGTCCTTTAATGCTTTCACTAATGCTAAGGCTTGCTTCTCCATGATGTTATACTTGAGAGGAGCATCTCTTAAGGCCCTGCTAAAAAAGGATATTGGTTGTTCTTGCCCCAAATCATTCTTTTGAAGTAATACTGTAGCTATTGTATGTTCATATGCAAAAGAAAAGATATAAAAGTCTTTGGTAAAATCTGGACTAATCAAGACTGGTGTTCAAGTGAGAGCTTGTTTAACCAATTCAAATGATTGTTTAGCTGGTAAAGTCCATTTTACACCTACATCTTTCTTAAGCATGTTTGTAATTTTTTTTAATAGCACAACAAGGTTGGGGATAAACCTCCTTAAAAAATTAATCTTTCCAATGAAAGATTGTAATTCTTTGAGGCTTCTTGGATGGCTAATTTGCAATATTCCATCTATCCTTTTAGGGTCTATTTTGATACCCTCTTCAAAAATTATGTGACCAAGAATTTTTCCTTCTTGGAGACCAAAAAGTGTCTTCTTGGGATTCAGAGATAAACCAAATTTCCTACACTTCTCAAAAACGTTTCTCAAGTGAATCAAATGTTCTTCATCATTTTTTGAGAAAACAATTATGTAATCAAGGTAAATTATTATGAAATAGCCAATATCTTCAGAGAAGGCTATATCCATGGCCCTTTGGAAGGTGGCCCCTGCATTCATCAATCCGAAAGGAATTTTGACATACATAAAGGTGCCCTAAGGTGTAGTAAAAGCAGTCTTGAGTTGATCACTTGGGAGCACTAACACCTGATTATAACCCGAGAAACCATCTAAGAGTGATATCCTTTTTGACCCAACTACCCTTTGAAGTATATGGTCCATCTTGGGAAAGGGGCAATTGTATTTCGGAGAGGCTCTATTTAAATTTCTGAAGTCAATGCAGAGCCTGATTTCTCCAGTCTTTTTCCTAACAGAAACTAAGTTTGATACCCACTCTGAATATATAATTGGTACTATGATCCCAGCATCATGCATCTTTTCAATTTTTGCCTTAACTAAAGGTAATAAAACAAGGTTTATTCTCCTTAGTTTTTTTTTAAAAGGCTTTTGATTTTCCTTTAAACGAATCTTGTGCTGAATGATACTAGTATCATAAGATTTCAGATCTTTGTATCCCCAAGCAAAAACATCTTTAAACTCTTTGAACAGCTCTATGTATTGCAATTTTATGTGAGCTGGGAGAGTGCTGGAAAGTTTAATCATCTTGGGTTCTGCTAGGCTGCCTACGTTATGTTCTTCTACATCTATTTCCACAGGCTCCATTCTTGGTTCTTTGGCTACATCATTAAAGTTGAAAAGGTGTTCTAAAGGTGTGAGACCTCTTGGAATTGTATCACTCTTGCATTGTAAAACTTCCAAGTCTTCTTGGTCTACATTGTCAATTAACTCTACTTCAAAAGGATTCTCACAATGATTTATATCAGCAGAATGTGTTATTTCAACTTCAGTGATTTGTTCAATATACAAACAGTTTTCTTTATGGCTGGTTTCCGATATTGGTACAGCAAAAGAGTTTTCTGATTTTAAGAAATCATCTATGTGTTTGTCAGAATCAAACACCTGCCAGTGATCTTCGTTATCAGGCACTGCAGGCCTATGTTTTACCTCTACACTAAGCTGCTCATTTATCTCAGGTATTTGGCAGTTGCTGGCATTGAAAGCGAGTTCATTTGCTAGATGATTTAGTGCTCTTGGAATGAAAATGAGTTCATACTTTTCAAATGTTTTCAATAAATCAAGGGCAGCATTCCGATATTCCCTACGCCTTGGATTTCTAGCTGAGTATTCTCCTTTTATTTGTCTTATGATAAGTTCAGAATCTCCTAAGATTGATATCTTTCGGGCTTCTAATTGTTTAAGAAATTGTAAGCCTAGGAGAAGTGCTTCATACTCAGCAATATTGTTGGTGCATGGGAAATCTAATTTATATGAAAAACTATTATTTGTATTTTGAATCCACACACCTGCCCCTGCACTTGTTTTATTACAGGATCCATCAAAGTATATTGTCCAAAGTATATTTGACTTATTTTCATTCTCTTGTTGCTGTTGATTTTCAATGTTTTGGATCTGATTTGAGGGAAGTTCTGATTGTTATGGTAAACTAATTGGGTTTATGTTTTCCTTATCTTGTTGAGTGATTTCATCCTCATTGTAAAAAATAAAGGAATCTAAACTTGATTGGATAGAATAGATGGGAGAATTATTTGGTTTATCTATGTTTATCACCATGTAATTCATGTGAGATTCCTTGTATAATCTTATGTTTTGGTTAAAAACAGGGATGGTGGCATAAGACATGTCCATTTGAAGGCTTCCCTGAAGTTTGGCTCCCCATGTTCTTGATAAAAGCATTCCATACTTAGGGGGAATGTCAGCTACAACTATGTCCATAACTAGACTCTTAGCAGGGATTTGAGATAAGTTAACACATAAGTCTTTGATTAAACCCAAACATTTGACTCTACTTGAATCAAATGAATACAGATCCTTGTATGGTTTAGTAATTTCTAAGCCTAAGCTTTCCATTACTACCTTGGGCATAAGATTATGCGAAGCTCCGGAGTCTAACATGGCATTGTGTAAAAAAATTTCATGTATATTCAAACTCACATAGAAGGGAGGAACAACTCCTTCTTGGTATTTTCCTTCAAATTCTGGACCAAATAACAACTCAGGCTTGTCATCTGTCAAGTTTAATGTATCAGTATCACTTCCTAAGTTCAAAGCTTTCAAAACTTTGTTTTTGTACACTTCTTGGGTTACTAGTTCAGCTAAGGGGATGGTAATTTTTATCTTTGCAATCTCTCCCTCAAGGCTGAAAGGAAAAATTCATTTGGTCATATTTACATCTTTTTTTTCAATTGCATTCCTTTCATCAATTTTGATTTGCTGAACTTTTTTTGGACTGGTAATTGGGACATTTTTGTTAGGTCCACCAGCTGAGGTGCTAGGGATGTTTTGCTCAACATTAGGCTGGCTACTTTTCTCTTTGTTTGAATCTGTTTTCTTAGCCAAAATGTTGGTTTTCTCTGCTATCTTCTTGGGCTGACTTTCCGATTTTTTCTTGACAGCAGTGCTAGTGTTCTTGTCTTTTGAATTGTCTACGTTCCCTTTGCTCCTAAAATCATATTGTTTTTGCACCTCCATGATTGCATTTTCAAACCCCAATCTATAATCATCAGAATCTTCATAGGCGTTTTAATTTTGATCAGAGGAGAAAAAACCTTGTTCTTCTTCAGTGAGGAAAACATCATCCCCACTTTCTAATCCAATCAAGTTCACATGACCTTCTCCCAACCTTTCAATCTCCCTATCTCCCTCATATTGATATACATAGTTTGTTGGAAGGGATGTCTAATCTGTTGGTCATTTTCCTTTGGCCTATCTTTATTGTTTTCTATTCTATAATTCTGATTCCTATTTTTTTTTTGGTTGTTTTCAGGTTCTCTTGGTGGCACTCTATCATTTAAGTTGATATTTTCAAGCATACTCTCCATTACTTTCACTAGGTTGTCAAATTTTGTGTCAGAAGTTGAGGTTGAGGGTATAGTATCATATTTATAACTTACCCTTGTTGTAGAGGTAAATCCCCTCTACAGACAGAGGCGATCCCTACTAGCCCAGATCGGGTCTAGCAACAATTGTATCACGCTAAGGTGCAAGTTTCTAATTACAATAAACAAACTTGCGAAGAAGGCCTACCTCAATTCCAACATTGTTGTTCGTAGAGAAGATGGCGCTCCCATTTCCCTGCTTCAGCAGATCACAATCCTCTCGCTCGCCGCGATCGAACACCTTCACACATAAGAAACACGACAAACTCAAGCGTAAAACCCGATATATGCAATTATGTATTAGTCAGAGAAGACACAACTCAAGATCATAGTGAACAATACAAGTGGAACCATAACCAATAGTCGCTTATCATTAATTCATACAAAGGAAAATAAAACCAGGCTCTAACGTTGAACCTTCCTTCGGCGGGTCGTTAGCAAAATACGTCTCGGTAAAGCTTGTCGGGAATGGGGACAAGCCTCTCTCTTCTATCGTCAATCTCCTTGCTACTGATTTGGCTCTATGAGGACTATTGCAACATTATTTAGGCTATGAAGGCTCTTGGAGATTCTTGGAGACTAGCTTGCAAAGGGAAATGGCAAGCTTATATAGATGGTGGAAGGGGAGTTGGGATCCCTACAATCATGGGATCGGCCCTATCCTCAAGGAAGCTTCCATGAGAGGTGGAAAACTACTTCCTCTACATGGAGAACCGGAGCTAAACGTCCCAAGTTGATTTAGAGTCCAGTTCAGGAGTTTGTTGGAGTCAATCTTCCACCATTTATTTTTTTAAAACACTCCTTATTAAGCCTGGCGCGGGTACAACACTGAGACAGTGCGCCAGTTGTCGCGCCCTCTTTGGAGGATTTCCCCCATTGGCGCGGGTATGACACTGCGAAGTCGCGCCAAGGATAAAAAGGCTATTTTTAGGGTTTTTCATAAGGAGTTGTCTTCAGAGGAATGAAATTCCATGTCTAGGGGAATGTCATGAAAGTGTTTTCAGATCATGTCACTACTCACAGGTCACGAAATGAGCCCTCCAATGTGCGGGACGGGGAATTGCAGGTACGGTGACAAATTGCTGTGTAACAGATGCCCCCTAAAGCATGAGGCCTGAAAGAGAGAGAGGGGTGAAATGATTTACGAGAACGTGTCCAACTGAAAACACTGCCGCCGAAAAACCTGCGCAGAGAAGTACAACTGATATCTCAAACACATGATATATATGTGGTATGGGCGCAGCCATCCATAACAAAGTATACAATAATCTAGATCCAAGGTATGGACGCAGCCATCTAGTGAGGATCGATAAAGAGACTCAGGTATGGTCGCAGCCATCCAATCAGTGAGTCATGTAACCAATCATAATAATCCACAAAATCGCAGCCTGGATTCCAACAGAAAAAATCTAGGGTCTTGCGCTCCATCTCGACCCGAACAAAGTACAAGTTCAAGCATGCGAACAAGTGAGCTGAAGTCGAACATGCAAGAACATCGCCTGATTACCATCCAATGATGAAAGTTGTTAACAGACGCAAGCGGTACCACTAATAATGACAATGGCCCTCAAGGTACTATAGGTACAATATACGGCATGTGAATCATTGAGTTGGCGTCGAACACCCGTAGAAACACTCGGTCGAAGGCCAATGATGAAAACCTCAGGTCGAACGTGAAGAACCTGCCATTGAGGCATGCAAGCTCCAAGGTACCAGAAGGGAGTCTCTAGATCAGCTTCCTGGATAATGAGCTGAAGTCAATAGGAAGTGACCTTGATCAAAGGTGGGCCATAGTGTTTCCCACATCATCGACACGAGACAGAGGAACATAATTTCTTTGTGAATCAGGATCAGAGGAGAATCAGAGGAAGGTTGAAACGTGCAGAGGTCAACTTCTCTTGAACATATCAGCGACACGACAGTGAATTTGGCAGTATTTGACATCAAAAGATCAGAGGTCATGATGATGAGGCAAAGAGCAGATGAGAGGTCAAAAGGGATCACCCAAACCCATGAAGGAAAACAGATAATGAGATGAGATGTCCCCAACTCGACACGAATGCAGACAAGTGCCATGTTCAAGAGTGACATACTGCCGACACGACATTGACACTGGTTCCATTTTTCCCCACCATTTATGGCGAGTACCCTAATTATTTTTAAAAACAAGCTTGAAGGGGATAGCATATGCTTGTCATATAAGTTCGTCCTTCGGACGAATCCATCCTAGTACATTTAACGAGCCCTAGGAAGGAGAAACTTGAATATCGTCATGATTGACAATTTCCAATGTCATTTAGGTTTAACGAGTCTAACAAAGGAAGAAATCAACATCTTTTCATGTTTAGAGAGTTTGAAAAGACAACAGAAAAATAAACTCCAATGGTCCCTTTTCGTAAATAGTTCCTCAGATTCGAAAAGGTAGAAAACAATGTCTGAGAAAGCCTCCTAGTCGCAATAGGATAGGGTATTCCTTTTTCGTAAATAATCTATCCCAGCCCAAAAAAGGGGTAAACGTATACTGGGTAGATGTCGTTTCGTAACCACTTTAACGAGATCAAAACGACAAGTAACTCGGAAATCTTTTCACGTTTAGAGAGTCAGAAAATAGCTGAAAGATGACTCCTCCTGGAGGAACGAGTGGTATAAAGGGTAGCTACTGGTTCTGGTAATGGTGGAACTGCTCAGAACAAGTAAAGGTCAAGAGGCTGGCTAACAAGACGACTCACCACTCATCGCGGCGGTTCCTCGAGAACAGCGGTTCCTCAGGAACGGGTAAAACAACCAAGTGAAGGCATATGATCGACCAAGAAGATGGGGACAATGGAAAGAGAAAACCAAGGCTCATCTGACAAAAATAGGCTGATAAAATGGCAATCACAAGAGGTAAAATGGGGATGATTTCATTTTTACACAAGCTTTAAATCAGGAAACTCTTCTTGAAGTTTGTTTCATTTTTACACAAGCTTGAAAAAAAGATAAACTATGCTTAGCGGTTCATTTTTACTGAAAGCTTGAAACGGAAACAAACTATGTGAAAAAGGTAGGCATGCCCCGAAGCATGGTGACTCAATTCGAGAGTACATGCCCTTGACTTCAATTCCTTATGAAAGGCAGATGGAGTGAAGGTTCAAATTGCGAGATTAAGGAAAAGACTCTAATTGAACAAGAACGTGTTGCATTATTTTAACGAGGTTGACACATTAAAAGAACTATCCTCAAGACACCTTGTTTCATGGTTTAAGGAGCTTGGCACAAGACAAGGAACTCTGCTCTGACAACCTTGTTTCATTTTTTAAGGAGCTTGACACAGGAAAAGAACCATGCTCTGACCAACCTCATCATAATGAACAAGAATTCATTGCTTCCAAGAGTTCCACACCCCATGGAAGGAAAACATCTTGGAAGTCAGGACCCAATGCCCCCAGCACCTGATGCACAACGGCACTATCACTGAGTACAGGCACTGGGTAGGTAGACACATAGTTGACCTACAGTGGGGTAGATACAACAGGTGGATAAAAACCAGGAAGGGATGATGGCGGGCCAGTTTCCATATCAGGACCAAAGAACGAAAGCTGATCAATGGTCATGATCCGTCCTTCATGTGGAAAACAGACCACACGAAAAAGGGAGGAGACAAGTGCACCCATGGCATAGGTGTAATCGTGCCCCAAGAGCAGATTAAAATCCAAAGGGCCTGGAATAACCATCACGTCCATATGGACGGTTTTGCCTCCCAAAGTAATAGGTAACCTTGGAAGGATCCCTAACGGTTGACTAGTTCTTCTATTAAAAGCCAAAAAATTCTACGTAACAGGCACAAGCGGTGGTGAACCGAAAGCTTGCCAAGTAGTTGAGGGTAAAATACTAACAGACGCACCTTCGTCTATAATGGTGCTGGGTACAACCAAACCAAAGGCATGTACCGTTATCTTGAAAGGCACATAAGATGGAAGGCAGTATCCTGAAAATCGATTCCAATCAAAGGAAGTGACCAAACTACTTGGAGGGGCTACCATCGAACTGAGATGGTCTTCCCCTGGTGTTATGGAAGAAGAAGAAGCATCCTCCACGACCTCCATCTTGAAGGTGGGAGGGGTATCCTCCAGGACCTCCATCACGGGAGGCGGAGGAGCAGCTTCTTGAGGTATAAGGGCAAGAGAATCTTTCTCCAAATCTGAGGAATCTAAAGAAACAAGAAGAACCTGAGGAATGTGAGGTCCACTCTCAATGGAAAAGACCTGATGCACTGCAGACGGGACAAGCTCAACTGATCCCACAACCAATGGTTGGTCGGGAACGGATTCCTGAATTTGAATTTCCGAGGGAGCAGGATTGACCAAGGATGATTCTTGACCAATCAATGGATCAGCTGGTGAAGGACTCAAAGAAAGATTCTTGTAACCAACCAGAAGGCATGGTGCAGAAGCAGTCAAGTTATCCAAAACTCTTTTGGCTTCATCCATATACGGACAAAGGTGAATGGCATGGTGCCCTTCACACAACTTACAGGGATTGGTAATCTTACCCTGCTTCTTAGGAGCCTTACCAACACCAGTTGAAGATGTGCCCCCAACCTGACTCCCAGAAGCCAAAGGCAACAGTAGGCGACCATTGGACCATACTTCGAGCACCTTGGGAATGCCAGGGCAGTCTCGAAGAAGATGGTCTCCCTGGCACAACATGCAAGGGAATTTTACTTTCCGTGGAGGGTTGGAAGGTTTTTCAAGAAGATATGTTTCAGAAGCAGTAGCTGCACTCTTAGCCTCTCGCTTATAGACTTCTTCTTCTTTGTCTTCTTCTTCTTCTTCTTAGCCACCCGGTTACTCGAATCCATACTTTCACTAGGCGAAGTAGAAGAGGAGGATGCAGAAACAGACGAAGAAGGGGAGAGTTCCACCTTAGAATCAACATGATGTTGTTCAGGCGGAGGAACTGATTGACCAGTAGTCGAGACATTCAAGACCACAGAGGTTGAAAACAACCAAACAGGCAACCCAACCGTTAACCCAAGAAGGGACAACGTCGCCATATAAGGAGCGCCAACATCCCAAAAGGATGAAAATGACCAAGATTCCCATCAGAGGGGATTCCTTGGTTGGTGAACTCCGGAAAAGTTGCCATCAGAAACGATCTTCAAAACAACACCCTAAGGAAACTAACTTTAACCAGGAATATTTCATGGGCAGTTAATTTTAAAACATTGAAACAAAACTCTACCGTTTCATCTTTTAAGAGTCGAGAAACTGGCAAAAGGTGACTCTATCACTTTCATATTGGAAACAAGCGTGAAAGGACAAGCACTTGATGATATTTTTCAAATTTAATGATTCAGAAAATATCGAAATGACTACTCTGGAACTCTAGGCAAGAGGGTGTACCAAATATCCATGAACTGCAATATACACCTTGGTTTCAAAATGAAAAAGAAATCAACCAAGGACTTAACGTACGTGCAGGAAATCTCCCTGAATGCTGTGTCTGGTGTATCATGGGTATAAGGCGGCAGACTCAGCTTCCTACGGATAAAGGATAGCAACCTAGTGGGGTCTCCCTTTATATACGCGACGGTACGAGGAGCACAAGTCTGTACTAGCACTATCTAAATCCAAAAGGCGAATGATAGCTACTAGGTTTAACGACGCCGGAACACATCACTAGCCTAGACCTCTAAATATTTCATTAAGTTCCAATGCTTCCTTAGGTTAATTCAATAAATTTTAATTTTGATCTTCAATTATGTCTCAGTTTCAGGCCCTACCGAATGTCATCTGACAATCTCCTATATGCAGCTATATGAGAAAAGAAAACCTTTAATTCGATGAATGCTATCTAGTTAAGGGAATAACTTCAAACAATGATGCAACAAACAACAATATTGTAAATGAAATTTTTCAAAACTATATGACTTTCACTATCCAAAAGTAATTTCAAACATTCAACGATGCGAATAATGCAATGTAATCTATGCAAAATCTTCTTTTTCGAAAACTATGCAATTGTAATGTATGCACAATTTCCTTTTCTTTTTCAAATGATAAGAATGCACTCAATGCATTTTTCGATGAAATGAGAATCTACTTAATGCACGCTTTTAATGAAAGAGAATGCACTCAATGCAATTTCTAGTTTTCAATCATTAAACAATGTAATCTAAGTTCAATGATGGATCTCAAAAAATAATTTTCAATGCAATGTGATCTAATGCATTTTAACGAAAAGAAAACTATGAGATGAAAATAAAAGAACGCAAATCTTCTTAATGAAGGATGAAAGCAAAAGAGATGTAAACAAACACTAAGAATACAATCGTTGTTTCAAACACTTTGTCACTAAATCCCTCAAAAGGCAACAAGACATATGAGGTCAAACACAAAGAGGACTTCCAAAGCAAGAGATCAAAACAAGGCATTCATTCCCTTTTACATCAAACAATCATGGAAATAAGACATTTCAAACAATGAGCAAGGTAATCTATGCTCATACAGTGAAAATACTGGAAGGGAAAGACACACTGGTGAAGTATTTAGGGAAAAAATCTCAATTTTCACACACCCTGAAATTGGCACGACTTTGTCGCTGACAACTAGCGCCAACTGGCGCGACTTGCTCACTGAAAACTAGTGCCAATGGAAAATTGGCGCGGGTTGCTAACTGACAACAAGCGCCAACGCCTGAAAATGAAAAAACAAAGAATTTCTCCCAACCAAGACCAGACTCTCCACTTCAAGCAGAATCTCCAAGACTCAAATGAACCATGTAATCTAGGCTCAAAGCGAGACAAAGCGGAATCCGAATGAAGAAGAAGCCAATCACTCAAATAGCGCAATAAAATGATAAACAACCACCAAACGAATGCAGAGGAGCAATCACAAAGTTGAATGAGCAGATAAGAACCACAAACTCCCAAGGGAGGCTCGACGCACAATAGCACCTAGATGCCCTAGGGCTAAAATGTAAAATCGATATAAATGGGCAAACAACCAAAGGATGAAGGTCGCAGTCAGTCAAACAAGGCTCCAGAACACTCAGGCGGTCGAAGAAATGAAACCAAAATCACAGATCAGGCTCAGAAAGCTCAGAACAGAGCAAACCCTAGCACCTTCCAGGATTGGCGCGACTGTAAGGCTGAAACTAGCGCCAATTGGCGCAACTGTCAGGCTATTAAGCGCGCCAGTCAATTTTTCTATGTAAAAAATAAAAATAAGCAATCCAAGAAGTAGATCAGTGATGTTGAAGCTCAAACCAAAAGTCAAAGACATGAAAAGAGCCAGCCAAAAGAGCTTATCAAGCAAGAAAAGTCAACAATCGACCGAAAGACAAGACAATACTCCAAGTGTTCAGTTCATAAACTAGATCGGAGATTGACTAAAGCAGCATTCATCTACTTTCGCTAATGCAGAGCAAGAGCATTTTCGAAGGCTATCTGGCTAACTTCAGGCTCCATCTATAGTTTATAAAGCAAAAAACAAGCTAACTCCCCAGTGGAGTCACTAATTTTTTGTAGAGGTAAATCCCCTCTATGGACAGAGGCAATCCCTACTAGCCCAGATCGGGTCTAGCAACAATCGTATCACGCTAAGGCGTAGGTTCCTAATTAAAATAAACCAACTTGCGAAGAAGGCCTACCTCAAGTCCAACGTTGTTGTTCATAGAGAAGATGGTGCTCTCATTTCCCTACTTCAGCAAATCACAATCCTCTCAGTCACCGCGATCGAACACCTGCACACACAAGAAACACAACAAACTCAAGCGTAAAACCCGATATATGCAATTATGTATCAGTCAGAGAAGACACAACTCAAGATCATAGTGAAAAATACGAGTGGAACCATAACCAATAGTCGCTTATCATTAATTCATACAAAGGAAAATACAACCAGGCTCTGACGCTGAACCTTCCTTCGGCGGGTCGTCAGCGGAATATGTCTCGGTAAAGCTTGTCAGGAATGGGGACAAGCCTCTCTCTTCGATCGTCAATCTCCTTGCTACTGATTTGGCTCTATGAGGAATATTGCAGCATTCTTTAGGCTATGAAGGCTCTTGGAGATTCTTGGAGACTAGCTTGCAAAGGGAAATGGCAAGCTTATATAGATGGTGGAAGGGGAGTTGGGATCCCTACAATCATGGGATTGGCCCTATCCTCAAGGAATCTTCCATGAGAGGTGGAAAACTACTTCCTCTACATGGGGAACCGGAGCCAAACATCCCAACTCGATTTAGAGTCCAGTTCAGGAGTTTGTTGGAGTCAATCTTCCGCCATTTATTTTTAAAAACCACTCCTTATTAAGCCTGGCATGGGTACAACACTGAGACAGTGCACCAGTTGGCACGCCCTCTTTGGAGGATTTCCCCCATTGGCGCAGGTATGACACTGCGAAGTCGCACCAAGGATAAAAAGACTATTTTTAGGGTTTTTCATAAGGAGTTGTCTTCAGAGGAATGAAAGTCCATGTCTATGGGAATGTCATGAAAGTGTTTTCAGATGATGTCACTGCTCACAGGTCACGAAATGAGCCCTCCAATGTGTGGGATGGGTAATTGCAGGGACAGTGAAAAATTGTTGTGTAAAAATGATGAAATATGTCACTCCTTTCTTCAGATCCATGCAAGATCTCTCCAAGGAGGTCAATCAAATGAAGAAGGAAGAACAGAGAGAAGATCCAAGAATAAGATGTGATGAGGAAAGTATTTCTTATCAGCAGCAAAGAAGACCGGAGAATCCTAGATCTCCTCACAGATCCACTATGCCCACTTTATTTGAAGAAGGTGAGAGGTATAGAAGTGAAGAAAGGCATGAACCTGAGACTCATGAGACTCTTAGTCTATATCTTGAAGAGTACAAAGCACAGTCTAGAGCTTTCAAGGAGAAGCTAACTCTCCAACAATTCTTCCAGATTAGAGAAGAAAGAGGATCCTATAGCAGCAATAGCAGGAAGAGGCATAATAGATTCTATTTGCCTACATTTGATGGGTCTTCCTCAAGAAATGTCAAGGCTTGGAGGAGGTAGTTAGATTCATTTTTCAAGATACATCCCGTGGCTAAAGAGGAGGTTGTTAAAATTGCAGCACTTCATCTCTTAGATGAAGTAGAAGATTGGTGGTTTGGGCACCTAGAGCATGCAAAGGTGACCAAGTATTCGGATCTCTTCCACAAGTTGAGGAAGAAGTTTGATGTGGAGAATACAAAGTTGTGCTACAAAGAGGCATCTCACAAGGAAACCAAGGAGAATGTCAATCTTGTCACTCTGGACAAGAGGTCACTACTTTCACCACCTACTACAGCAGTACTTGTATCTGGAGAAGAGACACTTGCATCTTTGCAAGACATTCTTGAGCTCTTGACATATGGAGTTCCATGCATGGATCCGGGGGTGCATGAGGAAGAGGAGGAAGACACCAGTGCTGGTACACTTTAAGAAAAGAGGCCATCACTTTTACCAGTAGTTGGAGCAACTATTGTCCAGGTTGGAAGAACTCTTGTGTTCTATCAAGAGGTTCCCACATATCAGTTGATCCAAGGTATGCATAAAATTTCAGCACATATTGTTTCAAAATCAATGCATAACCAAGGGTTAGAACAAAGTGCTGATTTGAAGTAGAGACATATCACAATGCAGAGACCCTTGATCTAATCAAGGAGGAGACTGAAAACTATCCATTTTCATCATTTTTGAGCTACACACAACCCCTTGAGTTGATATGTAGAGTTTCAGAAAATGGGATTAGCATCATCCTATGTACAATGGCTGATTATGAGATCAGTATTGTGCCTTACTTTGAGACAGCCTATGTATTACCCTGCAAATCTACAGTGTTGTCACTTAGTAGCTGTGACAAAAGAAAGGCTTCATCATTCTTGGAGAATTCTGGAGGTGGCTTCACTCATGAAGCAATGGAAGCAAAGATGACAAATAGTAGACATCTTGAAATGAGAAACCTTTTCTCCCTTCTAGATGACCCTTTCTCAATGAGCCTCTCACTGCTCAAAGAGAAATTTCTACTTGCAGAAAATCCAAAACTTCTTTGGTTTTGGAGAGCCTTTGGTGGAGAGAGAATCTCAATAAGAGATCTCATTAGTGATGCATTTCAACATTTCATGAGATGAAAAGTTCTTCAACAGTTTGTGAAGGATGGCATTCTAAAAAGGAAGGATGCCATGATTATGCAGTACCTCATTCATAATCCACATGGGAGTGAATGGGTAAGGATGATAAGCAAGGGGTTGCAAAACCACTTGCAGATTTGTATGGGCCAGCATGCTTGGTTACGTTGGTTGTCATTGGGATATTTTTGTCACTCTCCAAAGGCACCTATTTTTCTGATCCATGCCTTGAAAAACACATATGAAATGAAGAAGGAGGCATGGTTGCCCTGGCTGCTCTTGGGTGAGTATGGATACCACCCAATAGCTCATCATTTTCTGAATCATGCCTTGTTTTTCAATGATAAATTGCAGCAAAGGAAGGCATGTTCATTTTGGTTTCACTTGAGAGAGGTTGGCCACCACATGACATCTCCTATGTCTATGTGTTTTGTACTATGTAAAATTTGGCATAATGATCTCATGATGTGCACTAGTGATGTTCCTTTGTATTGGGCTGATGTGACATCTCATATGCCCATTAGTATGCTTTTGCTTCATGATGCACATGAGGAGGAGAGAAAGCAGCAATATCTCTTGTTCCTTGGGTTGCTTTTGGGGGAGTTTGGCTTATCCATCTTACATGGAGGAGATGGAGGATGGTAGCAAAGGGCCTTACTCCGGTGGTTATTTTTAGGAAAATATGGTTTGAAATATTTGTCTACCCATGTTACTTCTTCCCTTCTTCTTTTGCATAACTTTGGAATGATGGAGTTTGGATCCAACAAGGCCAACAGGGCTAAGTACGAGAGCATCTCAATGCTCAATCTAATTCATAAAACATGGGATGAAGATATGTATTGTGTGATGGAGCTTCTCCTTTGTGAAGAGAACCACCTTATTGTATGCACCTCATGTATTGATGATGATGTTGGACATCATATGGTTGTCACTTGGTACTTCATGATGGAAGGAAGACATTTAACCAAACAATTGGAGGTCATTCTTTATGTTTCTAAAAGATAGCTTTGGAACCAAACATGCATAACCTATTGCAGCAAATGGAGGAAGCCTTCCTTATGTGGATGCCACTTGGAGGGGAATAGATGGCTTTGCATCTACTTTTGGAGTTGCTTTAGGACAAGAAAAATTTTGTCGAGGGGGGGGAGGGGGGACTATAATATTCCCAAATTTTCACATCATATTTGGAATATTAGAGCCCTTGATTTTACTAATGAATTAAGTAAATAAAAGGGTGGAGGGACCCACAATCCTCAATAATAATAAATATCCATTTTGTGTGTGTGAATGTGGATTAATTTAGACTAGATCTGCAAAAGAGGTAGTTGAGCAACTACTAATGAGAATGAGATTGGAGATCATGTCTCATTTAATGAGAGAGATCATGGAGGGTTGATTCAGTCAACTAAGATCTTGAAGATGTCAAACAAAGGGTCATTGAGCATTAATGATCAAGTGGTGGAGGGTCATGTGCAAATGAAGCACACATGATGGAGGAGGTATACATTGCACCTAGACTGCTTGGTTGATTTGGTCAAACAGCGCAATCCCACTTAGAGGATCTTGTCCACATGAGACTGCACAGTTGAGATTAAGGCCAATGCTTGGGATGGCTCAACCATTATAAAGGAGATTAAGGCAAAGGTGAAAGGAATCTTGGATTATTTGATGTATGATCTTTTAGATCTGGAATTGTCAAGTGACATTCCACTTCATTCTTGGGCTGTTTAGCATAGATTGTAGGTGATGTTTAGCACAGGGTGTTCCCGAGCGAGAATCCCACCTCTTTCCTTGAGTGATATATAAGGAAGAGGATTGTACTTCATTATACATTAGGCTTTAAATGCCATTTCCTTTTTCTACTTTCTATATAAAAATCATATTCAGAAATCTGCAGGTTTCTGAAGATCAGTTTGGAAGGTGGAAGTTTTCCTCAGTACTTCAGCTGGTGAACAAGGTGAGGGATTATTCCCATCACTTGGGCTTATATATCAGCACTCCCAGAGCCACATTGCAGATCTGGTATCAGGCCAAAATTTATTAACCTCCTAGCAGCAGTATTCTCTTCAAGAATAACGTTGTCCATATTGCATATCTGAAAGGAGGAAGGAATTTTCTAGTACTTCAGCTAGCAATATAGTGGAGGATCATTCCTTCACATTTCCATCAGTATTACCATTAGCCTGGAGTTTATTGTAGCACATTTCAGTAGGCAGAAGGCCTCTCTTTCTCTCACAGCACAGTTTTTGTTGGCAGCTGTGTTGTAGCAGCTGAATTCATCATTGAAGGATTGAGGGGGTAGATCTAGAGCTTCTAGCTCATAAATCTGATGAAGGGATCAACCCTTCAAGCATAGATCTGATCTGAGCATACATTTCAGCCATCTATTCTTTATATCTAGTTTCAGATCTGCATTTCCTAGCAGATCAAGGATCAAATCCTAGGGAGGTGATTTTCCAAAGTTGCAGATCTGGAAAATCCTTTCTGGGTTATCTTGGGAATCCATCACATTGGCATATCTTGAATCTTGGCATCATCAGAGCTCCATTTTTGAGTAGATATGCATTTCCATTTTCAGCCTGCAACTCCATGTTTACATTCTGCTGAAGGGAGAGCGCAATATTTGTTGCAGAGCCTCAACAGTTACATTGTACCTGCTTCATACATGTTTTCAGGGTGATCCTAGTTCATCTTTTTGGCTAGATCTACCTATATTTTGTACTTGTGTAACTAAATCATCTCCAATATAATAAAATGGCTCAGCTCTTTCTGCATATTCTGATTTGTACTTACATTTATTGTTTATCTTGTTGTAAGTTCTTATATTGTGTGAAGTATTACTGCATTTTCCCTTTTGGGATATTACATTTTCATTCCAGAATTTCGTGGTGGTTGTTACACATGTACCAGCCTATGCACATATTGTACAACTCCTTGGTGCTTTGTGGATGGGATTAAAGTTCAAGTTTCCTTTGATCTGGTTTCCCATTGAGTATTACTAGATCAATTATGAATTGAGTAAGTATGAGTCGGAATCCTGGGTACGGAATTTGATGGCCAATCAGGGATATAGGTCTGCAGATGAAGACATAACTAGTGCTTATGATCTCACTGACCTGCATCAAAGATATTCCCATGAGAGATGAGTTTGCATGAGGACATGCAAGTATTTCAGTTTGGGGGAGATGTTGGGTGTTAGTTTTGTACATTTTTTCGACACTTATCTTCCTTATTTTGCCTCATAACCATAATGAATGGGAGTATATTTACCCCTTTTTCCTACATTTTTACCCTAACTTGTGTTGTTTCACCTTACTTTCGTTACTTTTCCAATTCACCAATCATTATGATCTATTATACCTTTTTATGACTAATTTATGGTGAATGTTTGGAGAATATCGATGGTCTTTCTGTTGTATTTTCAGATGTCATTTGTAGCACCAAATATCCTGAACATGAAGTTCACAAGAGAAGTTTAGATAGTGTTGTTACAGCAAAGTGATGATGTTACACCCTGCTGTTACAGACCCACAAACAAACTCTTGTTACACTCTGTTGTTACAGACTTGTTGGCGAACTATTTATAAAGTTGTACCATTGAATGATCTCGTCAATATTTTTGCTGATTTGTCTTCTGGCCATTTCACTACAACCATGATTCCATTATGATCTCTATAGGAGTTGTTTAGCGTTGTATTTTTGGGATAATAGCCTAAGGGTAGTTTGATTGTAATATGTTATTTTCTAGTAAGAAATTTATTAGGAAGTGGTTATAACTATATGTGTTCTATTTCAATCAACATGAGAATCTTAAGATTCTCATGACTGATCTATCCCCGGATTTTCTGATGTAACCACTATATTGTTCTCGGCCCTAGAGGTCAAGAGGTTAGCAGAGAACAACGTTTTTTTGGCTCTGTAATTGTGTTCAGATTAGTACAGATTATCCTTTTATTGCTGTTACATGCGTGATTATATTTAGTTTCCATTAAAGTTCCTTCTCTACCTATGCCCTGCTAGGGAGGAAGGGCCCTCCTTCTTCGCAAGGATTGCAGTGATTAAAGTAGTTGTGTGTATGTAATTCTATTTCAGTTTATGTATCAATAAAGTGTTTTTACTGTTGTTCAGCTGAGAATATATCTGCTTCGATTTCAATACTTTATATGATGTTACACATATGATAATAGAGACACCAGCTACGTACTTGTTGTGTGGCGAGCTAGACAAATCAATTGAAGTGTGATTTCAATCTTGTAGATTCTTTTATTTCTGCATAAGTTATTTATTTCCAACATTTACTTCAGCAACGATTTATTTTCTCTGAAATTACTTCTGGTTGGTTAATTGGCACATACAGTGCAACTATCATTGGAATAAATAGACGTCCCTGGATTGATAATTAAATGTGTGTTGTTCAGTCATTTAATAAGTGATTTATATAGTCCAACACTCATCACGTAATGTTAATGTACCAACATATAAATCAAAATTCTTCTTTGACATACAAAATTTTACCTTTTCTAACATATATGATTTTTTAGTGTTTTGAAAAATATTTCAAGGTAAATGAAAATGAACCACAACATCTGGCTCCACCTGGGGATAATTCGTTTTTCCACGAAATCACTAAAACCGCAAATTAGTGCATTATCCATTGGGCATGGAGTCAAATATTTCTTGGTGACATATGAAAAATGAGAAATCCGATATTTACAATGGTGGAATGATGACTTTTAATGCTGGAAATAATGCTTCAGATACTACCCGTTCACAGGAAAATGTACTGACTCTCCATCTAGATCTCCCACAATGAATGTGTTATTTGAACTTTCCTTAGAGATTATGTATGGACCATACCAGATAGGGTCAAATTTACCATTGTTCCCCTTTTCTTCTCGTCTGTTGTCCCACCTCAGTGCCAAATCTCCTGCTTGAAAGAGAACTTCTTTTTCTTTTTTGTCAAATATATACTTCATATTTTCTTGATAAGTAATCAATTTATCCATGACTTTGTTTCTATTTTCACTTGATTCAATTATTTTGTTTAGTCTCCTCACTAGATCATTAGGTTCTTCCGGAGCTTCTTAAAGGAAATAAATCACTGGTTTGGCCAACTGAGTAGGAAATAGTGCTTGAGTTCCATAAAACAATTCATAGGGATATTGTTCAGTAGATATCCTCGTAGTGACTCGAACTGCCCAGAGGGAAAACTTCAACTTCATATCCCAATCCTTCTGATTCTTGGTGATTGTCTTCTTCAATATTATGACCAATGTCTTATTTGAGGACTTTGCCAATCCGCTCCCTTGGGGATGATATGTAGTGGAATGCGATAAAATTACATTATATGTTTGAAAAAAAATAATTAAATGAGCAGATTTGAATACCTAAGCATTATCAGTCACAATATTTACTAGACATCCAAACCTGTTGAAGATGTTTTCCTCTAGAAACTTCATCACTACTTGGTCATTTTCCTTCTTTGTGGGAATTTCTTCAACCCATTTTGTAAAATAATCAGTGGCAGTCAGAATCCACTTGAACTATCCACTTGATGGTGGAT